>OU015767.1:20524211-20578216 GCA_907173295.1 Fagus sylvatica | reverse complement strand
CTTGTGGTGGCAGATTCAGTGACTTCAGTGTGGTTCATTGTAGTTGAAAAATCAGGAAAGTTGAGACGAGCACATGCACCATACATAGCCCTTGCAGCATTCATCATAAGCAGAGGCAGCAGCAACTACATTATCAAATGTACCGAGCCAGAGCTTCTTTCCCCTATTTGGCTCCCGAATTTCCACAACCCATTTACCCCAAGTCCTCTACCTAACACCTCTGTAATTACATTGAGAATTGTCAAGGCCTTCCTTTTCCTTTCATACATCCCTTCTTCGACCCTTTGGCTGGAACTTTACAAGGGCATTTAGTCTGATCAGCACCGCAAGAATCAAACTGGGCATTATGTTCTTTCCACTTGGCAAGGGTCTCAGCCACAGATAGAGATCCATCGCCTCTACCCTTCTACTTCCTGCAAGAATTCAACTGCACAGAGCTGACATTAGCAGCTTCATCACAAATACCCATCTTTGCAAAGATGATGACTCTGAACTCAACAATGAATGAAATCTATCTGGACTCAACAAAAACAATGAATGAACTCTGGATTCTTTCTTTGCAAAGATGATGAACTCTCTCTGGACCCAATAATGCCAAAACTCTTTAGACTCAATAATCTGGACTAAAAAATGAAATCTATCTGGACTCAATTATGAACTCTATCTGGACTCACCAATGAAATCTGAATTCGGAAACTTTTTCAGAATCTGCAACTAAAATTGCGAAAAAATAAAAATAAAAAACCCAATTAATTAAACCCTGAATTATTCAACAATAAAAACCAAACAATCCAAATACAAGCAAACAGGGCAAACAATGGCATGGAATTGAAAAAACTTATAGACCCTAAGAATGAACCCAAATATATATATAAATTTGAAATAATGCAAACCCCAGAAAAATCACAAACCCCAATCTTGAAAATTCAAAAATCAAGAAAATCCCAGAAAAATCAAAAACCCTAATCTTGAAAATTCAAAAATCAAGAAAACCCTAAAGGAAGAATATAGAAAATGTGTAAAAAATGAAGTTACCTGTGAGTCTGAGTGAGTGGTACTAAGAGGATGAGGATGTGATTGTAATGTAATCTTCCCACTTTTGACCAAAACGCGGCGTTTCAGAAGGAAGATAGGTAATGCTTTGTCCTCACCGAGATTGAGAGAGAGTGAGAGCCTCTCTTCTCTTCTCTTTGTTATTTTCAGTTTCTGGGAACAGAGCAGAGAGTTCAGAAAGCCTTTTGAGAGAGAGTGAGAACTGAGACGCCAATTTATAGTCTGCCACATTTGACCGTCTATGTTTCGGCATGTCTCACTCCAACTTTCCCCAGCCACTCGATCCCAATGGTCACTTGCTCCTTTCTTTGTTTTATTTTATTTATAACAAAATTTGGTGTAATTAATTAATCATACACAAAAATAATAATAATAATTTCTCTCTTTTTTTGTCAATAATGAAAATAAACTACACAGGGCCAGCTTGGGATAAGCCCAACAAGACCTTGGGCTAGGGCAACCCACCCCCAGAACAACCACAGAAGAAAAAAAAAATTGTTGGTATAGAGATGATGATGATGATAAAAAATAAAAAATAAAAAATTTTCCAACAGGCTGCACCTACGGCCCCATTTTTCTTCTTCTTTCTGAATCGTCTTCTTCTCTGCACCTGCTAATCACTTCTTCTTCTTCTTCTTCTTCTTCTTATTTATTTCTTTATTTTTTTCGGTTTCTTCACCCATCGCTTCTACTTTTTATCTTCCCAAGTTCTGCCTTTTATCTTCCCAACTCCTAAGTTATATACAATTTTTTTATTTAGTTTTTATTCAAGATTTTAACGACACTTATCCACCACTACACATAACCCATGTTTATCAATTCCATTTTTTTTTCCTTACAATGTCTTGTCTCCACGTGGACATCTTTTTCTCCATTGATAGTGCTTACAATGTCTTGTCTCCACGTGGACATCTTTTTCTCCATTGATAGTGCTTTCATATTGATTGATTATTTTGGTGGAACATGCTAGAGTCAATGGGTAATTATAAAATACTCTAAAAGTACATTAAATGCGTATTTATTCCTCTCACATAATTAGTAGGTTCCGCTAATTAAATATGATAAGACCCACCACTTATATGAAAGGAAGGAATATGTATTTAATGTACTCCCAAAGTATTCTATAATTCTCCAGAATCAATATATTAAAGTTCTTAATATACGTGGTATGAGTTAATTTTTTTTTAAGTTCTTAAATAAATAAATAAACTGTCAGCATAATGCTTCTTTTTTGGGATGTAATTTAAGGTAAGATCATAATATAACCTTGTTTTTCAAAACAAAAATAAATAAATAATAATATATATAACCTTGAATTTATATTTTTCATATTTAATAATAAGTGGGCAACAAAAATCGGGACGGGCTTAGGTAATCCAAGCCTCGAGACCGGCCCTGACTACACTTAAAACTTCTAAATCCTTTTTGATTTATTGTACTAATCCTAAGTCTTTTTTGTTTTTGTCTTGAACAAATTATTTTTGTTTTTTAATGTTTTTCAAATAGGGGGATTTCTTTTTTAGAGAGATCATTTTTAAATGATTTATTTCATAATTAAGAATTCCTTAAAAGCTTTGTAATTTTTTTAAGAAATTCTTTTATTTTAGAAATAATATGTTCTTTTAGTTTTAAACCTGATTAATTTAAAACTAAACCTAGAAATTCTGTAGATTCAATTTTCTTTGAGTAATAGAAATAATATGTTCTTTTAGTTTTAAACCTATTTATTTTCATTTAAATTAAAGTGTTCTTTTTTGTTCTTTGGAATTATAACATGTTCTAACATTTTTTCGAAATTATTCATCAGAATTAAGATTCTCTTTTTAGTTTTTTATTAATATTATGATGTTCACGCAAAATTAAAAAGGTTATAAATATAATTCATGTGCATCGCATAGGTTTGTAACTAGTATATATAAAAGCATAAACCTTTAGCTAAGGTTCTGCCATTTGACATGCTTAGAAGTTATTTATATAAAAGCAGAGACCTTCAGCTTTGGTTCTGTCATTTGGCATGCTTAGAATTTGACATGTGCTGAGATCTTTTTTTTTTTATTTAAAAAAAATTAAGATGAAGATAAAGATTAAGAAAAAATTAAGATGAAGATAAATTATTTTATTAAAAAATTAAGATGAAAATAAAGATTAAGAAAAAATTAAGATGAAGATAAAGATAAAGAAAATAAAAAAAAAAAAATTAAGATGAAGATAAAGATTAAGAAAAAATTAAGATGAAGATAAAGATTAAAAAAAAAAAAATTAAGATGCGAATAAAGATAAAGATTAATCTTTTTTATTTATAAATACACTGAAAAAATTAAGATTAAGATAAAGATTAAGAAAAAATTAAGATGAAGATACTATTTATAAATACATGTTGAAAGCTATATTATTGCAAATATTTTGTTTTGGTTAATCTTTGTTTTTCAGTGTGATGAATTAAGTTGAATGATGTGGCTTTCAACCATTGGAAGGTCGGTAATTGATGAGGTTAGTTATATTTATTGCTTCTTGAATTATGCATTGTAGTTACCGGAGGAGCAAATGGTTAATGTTTGTTTTTGGGTGTGATGAATTAAGTTGAATGATGTTGCTTTCAACCATTGGAAGGTCGGTAATTGATGACTTTAGTTATGTTTATTGCTTCTTGAATTGTGCATTTTAGTTACAAGAGCAGAGCAAATCTTGAATGGGTTCATGACTATACCTAACAAACCTTGTTAAATGAAAAGGTAATAGACAAGACTACATATATACATAGTCTCAAAGTAAATTGAGCAACTTTTGGATCTAATGGACTATGTTGAAAATGTAGGGATTGAAGAAATTGTTGAAATAATCCGTGAGTTTGCAAAACACGATGAAGAAGCGGTAGACAAATAGAAACTTCAGTTGCGAAGGGTAGTCATAAAGTAGTAAACAATTTTTTGCTTTTTAATTTTTAGTTTTTGTTTGTGATTTAAAATTTAAATAAATAAAAATCTCATGCATTGCACAGGTACATGCTAGTATAAATTAAAACCTGAAGCTGAGAGCAAAATTTTTGCATTCTCCAAAGCTTGCCACATTAGAATTTCTACTCCCACCCAATTCCACCTCATTATTCCCTCTATTAGACACACTTTCTCTCTCTCACATCTCTTCCCAATTAATCCTTTCTCTCTCATGTCTCCCCCAATTAATTTGATACTATAACTGCTCTGGCTCTTTCTCTTTCCCCTCAAAACGTTACCAGGTCTTCATCTCTCATATTGATTTCAATCTAATCCATCGTTACTCTTCATATGACTCTCACTCTCCCATCTTTTGACTCTTCAGTTTTCAACTTTTCAGATGCTACCACAATGACAGAAAAAAGAACCACTAGAAAAAATTATAAAACCCCCAAATTTCATTGCAAGTTGTTCAGTGGGTTTAATTGACCGCTGCCAAGATGCAACAAAGAGAGATGGCAAGGATGGATGGAAAAAGAGAGAGAGCAAATGATAGGCGAGAGAGAAGGTCCAATCATTGATTCCATAGGTAATTTCCTCACCATCTCATTGTCATAGCTCTCCCTCTCTGTCTTGCACTCTCTGTGTTTGTGGAAATTTCTCTATGTGGTTTTGTTTTTTGGGAAGTGAGGGTTTGAGATATAAGTTTTTGTATAATCAATAACTTTGAATTTTTTAATTTTTTTTTGGATTTTTTTTTTCCATTTTGCTCTCATTATTATAAATGGAATGTAATTCAATTTTGGCCTTCCATGATGAACATGTTTCAGATCTTCAGATTTTATATTTATTCAAACATATTTTTTCTCTATGGCTTTGGGTTTAGGTGTTGCTGAAAAGGGCTCATTTTAGAGCAGAAAGCTGGTTTGCAACTCTTGCTTGTGGATATTTCTTAGTCCCTTAGAAGTTAAAACCATAAGTTATGTAAGGTTTTCATCAATATCAGTTACTATTTGTGTCTAAAATTTGTCTTCTTTTTTGTTGTTAGGGTTACTATTCTTTAACAAAGTAGAGTTGGTTGCAGAATTAAGATTATTGATTTGTTCACCATAAGTTGAAAGCTTAATTTTGTTTATTTCCCTCAATTTCAGCACCAATAGATGAACCAAGTTCTATTTCTCCATTGTATCTGTTAGGTGTTCAACAAAAGGCCTCCAAGAGCAACTGTTTGAGAGGGATGGGAACAAACCAATTATGAAAGAGGAACTTGCCTTTGTATTCTCATCGCTTTCAAATGGAAAATTCCGATGCCATTACTTAGGTAGGCATCCACAATGATGGTTCTATGATTATTTTTTATAGATTCACATTCTATGAAGTATGGTAGCATCCGGTTACATCATCTACAGTATGATCTTCTGCAATCCTAATTGTTGCATTATGTTATGTTTGATCCTTTATTTTATGTTGCAAATTAGTTCTATCCCATACAAAAATTGGCTTTTGAAGAATTTTTTGTAGCTACCATAAGTTAGATTAGATACTTTACCGATGTGTGTTGCCTTCCTTTTTCTTTTCCTTTTCTACTGTGTTGTTCCATTTGTAAGTTATGAGGTCTCCTCAACATGGACTTCTTTTGAAGTTAAATGCACTTCACTTCATGTCCCCTAGAGACCCATTTACCATTTGTTGTTGTGATGTAGTAGATTGAGATATTTTGAATTGTCTTGCCAAAAAACTCCACTTCTTATTAAGAAAAACAATTGCTAACTGGTATTAAAAATTGCTGGGATGGCATGCATCTCATGGTATGTCTCATTTAGTGTTAATTTGATAAGTTATTTATACTTTTAGTCCTCTACCATTGTGATTAGTTCTGTACTTCTATCAAATTATTTCTATGAATACAATAACCTTTTGCTTACTAACACTAAATCTTAAACTGAGAATTTTTTTAATTTAACAATGAATCTTGGTCAACAGTCCAGAACGTTTCTATATTTACTTTTACTATATTTATTTCTAAGGTCAAGATAATATATTCAAAGAAGCCCTTATCAATTCTTTTTTTCCCTAAGTTATAACAAAAAATGACATTAACATTAAAAGAAAAATAACCAAATATTTTTTTTAGGTCATTTTCAGTAGATTTTCCGTGCATCGTACAGGTTTGCAACTAGTATAAATTAAAAACTGAAGCAGAAATAATTTTTTTTTGCCTTCTCCAAAGCTTGCTACATCAGAATCCTACTTCTATAAGATGCCACCTCATCATTCTCCCTTAACCCTCTCTCTCCTCTCTTCCTTTTTTTTTTTTTCTCTCTCTCACAGACTGCTCATCTCCCCTAAACGTTTATTTTTTTTATTTTTTATTTGCCTATACCTCTTCTCTTTTCCTCTCTCTTTCTCTCTCTCTCTCTCTCTCTCTCTCTCTCTCTCTCTCTCTCTCTCTCTCTCCTCACCGTTACTTCAGTTTTTTTTTTGGAGAAACCATTACTTCAAGTCGATGGCTCTTCCAGTTTTAAGGTTGGCTACCATTGCCGTTTAAGATTCCAACCATTGCCGTTTAGGATTCCCACCTTCTACTGTTAGACATCATATCCAATTCATTCATAGTTATTGGATTGGATTTGATTGTTGGTGGTTTTGCTGTTACATTTTTTCCTTTTTAAATAAGGAGAAAAATCTGGAGTAGAAAGCAGACCCTCTCATGGGCCCAAATCCCCTGTGACTAAAACAAAAAATGCGTGAAGGCGAGGCCGGTTCCTATCCGGGTACAAAGAGTGAACGTCTCTCACTATTGTGACAACTAAACATTCATACAAACAAAATGATCAATTTCACAAAGATAAGGTCACGGCATCCACTACTCCTACTTCAACTGATCTCAACAACTCACAAGTGTTGGATAACTCAAAGAGTTAGTGAGAGAGAGTTCTATTATAAATCAAATACAAGAAGCTATATGTACTTCAATAGCAATCTGTATTTTGTGAGTTATCTTATTTTGTAAACAATTCTACTTATATATAATAATTATTGGCTTTTAGGCTTTTAGCTTCCTAAGAACTGCTCTCTCACAAATTAGGAATTATGTTCCAAACCACAATATCACCTGTAGGAGGTCCAAAATTGCTCCTCCCATTTATTTCTAGGGTCAGAACCGCAAGTTCGGGCTTTGGCGTGGTTGGGGGAAAAAAGGGGAAAATGACACAAGATTTACCGTGGTTCGGCCAATGGGGCCTACGTCCACCTAGTCTTTTCTTACTCATCATTCGCCCTCCTTTACAATAGAATGGGGAGGGCCTTTATATAGGCTACATGGGAAATAGGGAGAGAGCTATACAAATAATTGGGCCTAACTTAAATGGGTTAGGCCTAAAAATACAATGGATTGGGCTTTTAGGCCCTAATATAATATGACACCCCACAATAGCCCCCCAGTCTTCGCTTGTCGAATGTAGAGAGGGAAGTGGAGACTGGATCTGATCGGATGTAAGGTGAGGCCTTGCAAGTTGAGCTTAGATCCTTGGGACCAAAAGTGGCCCTTGAGGCTGATCTTGGGTCCTGGAGACCGAGAGAGGCACTGGAGGCCGAGATCGGGTCCTAAAGACCGAATGAGGCACTAGAGGCCGAGATCGGGTTATAGAGACCGAACAAGGCCTTTAAGGCCCAAAAAACAAGACATGTGAGTCAATATATATATATATATATATTTTGGCTTCTTACTTTTATATAGGGGAAATACGCAATTTTGCATAAATCATACACAAGCTTTTGTTCGAGGCCGTTGGAGCCATTCGGTTCGAGGCCGTTGGAGCCATTCGTTTCGAGGCCGTTGGAGCCATATTCAATACCTTTGGTTTCTCATTTAGCGTTTTGCTTGTTTCGTATTCGTACATATTTCATGCTCATTCTTTTGTTTCAATTTTGTTAGCTAAGCGGCTATTCATAGCCTATGCTTGGGTAGAACCGCATCTATCACTTGCCAGTCATCCTGGTCCTCAGCACTTGGTAACTTAAGAGGTTGACTAGAGTCTAAATCAAGATAAATTTTGAGTTTCCGCTTGCCAGTCATCCTGGACCTCAGCACTTGGTAACCTTAGAGATTGAACCGAAGCCTGAGTCAAGCTAGATTTGGAGCTTTTGCTTGCCAGTCATCCTGGACCTCAGCACTTAGTAACCTCAGAGGTTGAACCAAAGCCTAAGTCAAGCTAGATTTGAAGTTTTTGCTTGCCAGTCATCCTAGACCTCAGCACTTGGTAACCTCAGAGGTTGAACCGAAGCTTGAGTCAAGCTAGATTTTGAGCTTTCGCTTGCCAGTCATCCTGGACCTCAGCACTTGGTAACCTCAAAGGTTGAACCAAAGCCTAAGTCAAGCTAGATTTGGAGTTTTTGCTTGCCAGTCATCCTGGACCTCAGCACTTGGTAACCTCAGAGGTTGAACCGAAGCCTGAGTCAAGCTAGATTTTGAGCTTTCGCTTGCCAGTCATCCTGGACCTCAGCACTTAGTAACCTCAGAGGTTGAACCAAAGCCTAAGTCAAGCTAGATTTGGAGTTTTTGCTTGCCAGTCATCCTGGACCTCAGCACTTGGTAACCTCAGAGGTTGAACCGAAGCCTGAGTCAAGCTAGATTTTGAGCTTTCGCTTGCCAGTCATCCTGGACCTCAGCACTTGGTAACCTCAAAGGTTGAACCGAAGCCTGAGTCAAGCTAGATTTGGAGTTTTTGCTTGCCAGTCATCCTGGACCTCAGCACTTGGTAAACCTCAGAGGTTGAACCAAAGCCTGAGTCAAGCTAGATTTGGAGTTTTTGCTTGCCAGTCATCCTGGACCTCAGCACTTGGTAACCTCAGAGGTTGAACCGAAGCCTGAGTCAAGCTAGATTTTGAGCTTTCGCTTGCCAGTCATCCTGGACCTCAGCACTTGGTAACCTCAGAGGTTGAACCGAAGCCTGAGTCAAGCTAGATTTGGAGTTTTTGCTTGCCAGTCATCCTGGACCTCAACACTTGGTAACCTCAGAGGTTGAACCGAAGCCTGAGTCAAGCTAGATTTTGAGCTTTCGCTTGCCAGTCATCCTGGATCTCAGCACTTGGGAACCGTTTAGGTTGACCGAAGCCTAAGTCAAGTTTTTATTTTTAACTTGCCAGTCCCCCTAGACCTCAGTACTTGGGAACCCTTAGGTTGACCGAAGTTTAAATCAAGTTTTTATTTTTAACTTACCAATCCCCTTGGATCTCAGTACTTGGGAACCGTTTAGGTTGACCGAAACCTAAGTCAAGTTGTCTTCTTTTTTACCTTGCCAGTCCCCCTGGACCTCAGTGCTTGGGAACCGTTTAGGTTGACTGAAGCCTAAGTCAAGCTTTTATTTTTAACTTGCCAGTCCCTCTGGACCTCAGTGCTTGGGAACCATTTAGGTTGACCGAAGCCTAAGTCAAGCTTTTATTTTTAACTTGCTAGTCCCCCTAGACCTCAGTGCTTGGGAACCGTTTAGGTTGACCGAAGCCTAAGTCAAGTTGTCTTCTTTTTTAGCTTACCAGTCCCCCTGGACCTCAGTGTTTGGGAACCGTTTAGGTTGACCGAAGCCTAAGTCAAGTTGTCTTCTTTTTTAGCTTGCCAGTGCCCTTAGACCTCAGTGCTTGGGAACCGTTTAGGTTGACCGAAGCCTAAGTCAAGCTTTTATTTTTAACTTGCCAGTCCCCCTAGACCTCAGTGCTTGGGAACCGTTTAGGTTGACCGAAGCCTAAGTCAAGTTGTTTTCTTTTTTAGCTTGCCAGTCCCCCTGGACCTCAGTGCTTGGGAACCGTTTAGGTTGACCGAAGCCTAAGTCAAGCTTTTATTTTTAACTTGCCAGTCCCCTTGGACCTCAGTGCTTGGGAACCGTTTAGGTTGACCGAAGCCTAAGTCAAGTTGTCTTCTTTTTTAGCTTGCCAGTCCCCCTGGACCTCAGTGCTTGGGAACCGTTTAGGTTGACCGAAGCCTAAGTCAAGCTTTTATTTTTAACTTGCCAGTCCCCCTGGACCTCAGTGCTTGGGAACCGTCTAGGTTGACCGAAGTCTAAGTCAAGTTGTCTTCTTTTTTAGCTTGCCAATCTCCCTGGACCTCAGTGCTTGGGAACCGTTTAGGTTGACCGAAACCTAAGTCAAGCTTTTATTTTTAACTTACCAGTCCCCTTGGACCTCAGTACTTGGGAACCCTTAGGTTGACCGAAATCTAAGTCAAGTTTCTTCAAGCTTTAAATCCTTCAAATTTTATTTTTAACTTGCCAATCCCCCTGGACCTCAATGCTTGGGAACCGTCTAGGTTGACCGAAGCCTAAGTCAAGTTGTCTTCTTTTTTAACTTGCCAGTCCCCCCTGGACCTCAGTGCTTGGGAACCATTTAGGTTGACCGAAGCCTAAGTCAAGCTTTTATTTTTAACTTACCAGTCCCCCTAAACCTCAGTACTTGGGAACCCTTAGGTTGACCGAAATCTAAGTCAAGTTTCTTCAAGCTTTAAATCCTTCAAATTTTAAGTGCATTTGCAACTGTGTTGGCCCTGCGAAGCATTTTCAAGAAAATATGACCACCCCAATGAAAAATGCAGTTAGATAGACAAATGAATCACTGCATTCATCAATAAAGTGCTGCATTGACTAAAACAGTCGTTGATTCCAAGCAAGTTTCCAGGCAAATACACGTGCATTCTAGAAGGCATGTTAAGTCATGTGATATGGTCCATGTTCCATATGTAAACTATTATGCTATATACACAAAAAATGCATCAAAGCCTGTAAAGTAGGACTCCAAAGAAGTAGCAAATATCATGACAGGACAAATCAAAACATTGATCTGAACAAATGTCTTAAAGTTCAGGAGATCCAAATTTGTGCTTTGCAAGTAGAGTTTGATAGTCGTAATATCAATTTAAAACCTCTACATTATCGCAATTAATGGCAAGAGCATATTGATGCTACAACACAACTTGTTAACAATTTCTAGCTCCATATTAAAATATATTATAAGCATCGAGACTTTGGTAGACAAGAGTAGACTTAATCGTTCTACCATAGAAGGCACGCATCTAAAGACAAAACCAAGTCTAGAATATGCATAAACAATTTGAGTAGAATTTATCATTTTTAGCATGTAATCTCATAGATTCGACGTGCTAAATAAACACTTTGCATGGAATGCATGTCAATGCAAACACACATAATAATAGCTATTTGCAAAAAATATTTGCATGGGGAGTTGTGCGTAAACGGCACGTCCGTGTGTAATGAGAATGTAAGTGATTTAAACATATTTGAGCAAATATAACTACACGTTATAAAAATCACACGTATTCCCATCATCTATCATGTCATAATAATGATTGTGTTTATATAAAAATAATTGGGTGGTTAATCATTAAGAATTAACCACCTCCCACCGCCAACAAAAAATGAAAACAATTTCATTTTAATTTTGAAAGCCTTAGCAAGATTGTCGTTTAAATTCCACGATATTTATATTTCAACCCTAAATATAAACATTAAGACTATGCTCTCATGCTCGTGAGCGTAAAGCCATGTTGTAGATCATGCATTTAGGATGACATTTTATGAAACAATTATAGCAAATCACTAATTAATGAATTTGCATAAAAAACAACTAAAGTTAAGAAAACTTAGCTTCGAGGCGAGGCCATAAAGGCCTTGAGGATGAATTTGGACCGTAGAAAGCCCCGTTCCGTCTCACCAATTTTTTTTTTTTTTTTTTCCTGCCACGTGGCATGATGATGTGGCATGATGACTTGGATATTTTGGCCTGACCAGGCAAACCCGTGGAGCAACACCTGGCGCTGGCGTGTGCCGGTCGCGTGCAAGCGTGTGCCAGGCACGCGTGGACACGTGCTGGGCATATGGGCGCGTGTGGAGAAAAAGGCCGGAGTGTCATCGGCGCGTGGAGGCACGTGGCCAGTCCGATGAGAGCGATTCCAACGGCAAACAGTAGATCGTCCTCTGAGGAGTCCGAAAGTGGTGCCGGTTTCTTGAATCGGAGCTCGGAAAGCCCCGATTTGAGCTTCCAAAGTTGCGACGGCGATTGGCGCGTGGGCCATGGATTCCGGAGGTGAGATCGGCGCGTGTAGGCGCGTGGCCTCTCCGATGGTGACTTGTCCACCTCCAAATGATAGATCGGCTGAAGAGGACTCCAATGGTGGTGCCGTTTTACGGTTTCGAAGCCCAGAAGACCGTGTTCTGGAGTGCGAATGTGGCGGCGGCGCGTGGTGGCGCGTGGGCAGCTAAGCCGAGAACTCTAGTGGCGCGTGAGAGCGCGTGGAGCCTCCAATGACGACGATCTTTCAGGGTTTTGTAGATCGAGCGACGATCTATCCAATGGTTGAGGTGGTAGCTCGATTGGATGCATGGAAGCTCAAGTTCCGAGGCTCACCGTGCTTGGCAGAGCTTGGAAGCTCCGAAATAGCCCCCGTTCATGCCAAAACTCCGGGAAATGCGGTTCGCACAGACGGCGCCAATGTAGGAGGTCCAAAATTGCTCCTTCCATTTATTTCTAGGGTCGGAACCGCAAGTTCAGGCTTTGGTGTGGTTGGGGGAAAAAAGGGGAGAATGACACAAGATTTACCGTGGTTCGGCCAATGGGGCCTACGTCCACCTAGTCTTTTCTTACTCATCATTCGCCCTCTTTTACAATAGAATGGGGAGGGCCTTTATATAGGCTACGTGGAAAATAGGGAGAGAGCTATACAAATAATTGGGCCTAACTTAAATGGGTTAGGCCTAAAAATACAATGGATTGGGCTTTTAGGCCCTAATATAATATGACACCCCACATCACCCTATGTCATCATAACCCCTTTCCTCTTTCACCTTTTCTCCACCGCCAAGAAGTTTGCCAAGTTCATCGACCCAGAGTCCCAACACTCCTCAACGTCTTCATCAATGGAAGTCTGCCCAGGACCCGGTCAATTGCAAGGTTAAACTTCCTAATTAATGTGGATATCTTTTGTGTGTCTTGCATTCCTTATGTTTGTGAAATTGTTTCTGTGTGAGTTGTGACTGCTTTTTGCTTTTTGTTTTTCATTTAGATTCATCTTCACAAGTTTCATGATGAAAGCATTCCTACCAATACCATTGATGATGATGCTTTGAAGGTATTTCCCATAATTTTATCTAATTCTCTCAATAAAAAAAAAAAATCATGTTTTCCTCTTATTTTACCTTCTTTTTTTATTGACATATTTCATTAATCTTCCTAACCCTTTTTGTTTTCCGTAAGAAACTATTCATTGACATCTATCTGCAATTTTTGTTTTTTCCTATTGAAGCTTTGTTGTTGAGTTTTCTCTTACAATGTTTCTAACTGATGGTAATTGATTTCAAGTTCAATTCAACAAGTGATTGTAGATGCTAAGGTTGGGCCTCTATCATATGAAAAAGGGCTTTCAAAGGCTGATATTCTTTAGTTATAAGTTTGGTGTTGTCTTTCACTTCATCTGTTCTTTTATTTTGGTTTGTCCTTTCTAACTATTCTACATTTGTGCATATAATGCATGGCATAAATATTTGTTTCATCCAACAAATAAGAAGTTGCCTTTTGGTTTTGTTATTTGGAAGCATTTATTTGCAGTTAAAATGATTTTTCAAGTCATGTAACCTTGCAGTTCTCATATGAAATTAAGCTTTTTTTTTTTTTTTTTTTTTTTTTTTTTTTTTGTAACTTTTAGTATTTGTATTTTTTCCTCAAGAAATATTGTTCATGTGGTTTGCCGAAACACACATGTTTGGAGTACCAATTATTATTAATGGTGTAGATGTGGTGAATAAATATTTCTTTTGCTGGAATAATTCCTCAATGACATGAGGATTTATATGTGGTTTTCTTTCTTCCTTTTTTTTTCCTGCTATATCTATGCAATATTATTTTAAACACTTATTGATAATTAATTTGAAGTTCTCCGGCATGTTTCCCTTTGATTTGAATTTTGGCCTTAGATTTAACTTTAAAGTTCAAAGTATAGTTTTGTCTCAGGGTGTGTAATGGAACATTGAATTTTTGATATAGTAGTTTGCTTCACTTTGTCAAATTTGGCGATGCAGGAAAAACCTAAGGGAGATTGAGATGCTCTTTCTAATCGAAGGAGTTGATTTTTATGCTTTATTTATAAAATAAAACAAGTTCAACAGAGTTGTAAATTTGTTTATATCAATTGAAAGTGACATTTTTGCCTTCTTGATTATCAACTAATGTCTAATAGCAAAAGACTTCTAACACAGTCATCAAATATAACCAAAGTGTTGCTAAATGGATGAATAGATTCCCACGTATACCACAATCCCATATTCATGGATTCACCCCATTTTTAAGACAATTCCACATTCTCTTCCATGCTCATCAGATGAGGTGACAAGTCAAAAAGATACATCAATGTGTTATCTAAGGTTGTATGGAATTAGCTTGCCAAGAATATGAAGCACCAAGATTGACTCATCTTCATTTTCTCCAACTTGTCATGAACAAGATGTAAGACATTGATAAGTGATAACAAAACCACAACTATCCTGAACATTGACTCTTATCATAGACTGTTGAGAATCAAAGTCTCACATCGGACATTTAAAACCTTGCATCTCTACATATAAGATCATCCATTTCCAATTGGTTTTGCATTGGATTCTCCAAATTTAACATGATGTTAGAGTAGGTTAATTCATCCACGTGTCTTGCCTAATGGTCACATGTGCTCCACGTCACCCAATATAATCAATCCATGTGTTTGGCTAGTCCTGCCGCACGTGAGGGGACATGTTAAGAATCAAAGTCTCACATTGGACATTTAAAGCCTTGCATCTTACATATAAGATCTTGAGGCCTCTCCACCCAATACCAATTGGTTTTGAGTTGGATGCTCCAAATCTAACGTACACGGATACATTGCTCCAAATCCATCAAACTCCAAGTCCATTAGACACAGTTGAACAATCACCACTCATCTCCATCACATCAAACACACTTGTTTGGGGGCCATAAATCTCAATGAGATATAGATGGCCTCCTGATCCACCAAATGACCAAAATATTTCAACCTTCTCTTTTCCCAACCCTCTGGAGTTGGAGGCATCGACATTGTAAGCAAAAGCTCTCTCTCAACATCAAAATGAAGTGATAACTCTCCCTTGCTAACCCACCCTAGTCACTATGTAGATCCGCCAATGGTCATATTTGACTTGGTTTCTTCATGACCTGTGGTGGCTATGTATGGAAGGGAAACCATTGTCTTGCCCGCATGATCAATGGTGTCATCAATGGGGATTATTTCCTTAACACATGAATCTTAAGACTTCAAGCGTAGCCACCTGAGTATTTCAATTATGACTAGGTATGGCAATCCGTTTTCATGTGTCATGTCAACTCATTGGTATTCGACTATATGGGTCAACACGAACACGACACATTTATTAATCGTTCAAGCTCCCTCGATCCTAACACAACCTATTTATTAACCAAGTTGACATGACACCACACAACTCACATTACCCGTTTAATAAACGGGTCGTGTTAGGGTTGACACGACCCATTTGATATAGGTGTGTTAAGTCAGGTTAACCTGGTGATCTGACACGAATTGACTTGTTTATATAAATCATGTACAACAATTAAAATATAATTACAACTAAAAATTTGAAAATAACAATAAAAGGTATTAAACGGCTAGAAGTACTTCCAAAAAATAAAATTACAAGCCAAGTTCCAAATTAGAAGTTCAACTTCATAATAAAAATATTACAACTCCAATACTAAGATAAACTAATCGGGTCAAACAGATTATTACGGGTTATGCGTGTCAACCCGAATTGACCCCTTATTTAATCGTGTCTATTCAGGTTGACCCAAATCTGACACGAACCCATTATGCCTTGATGTCGCTCAATAATAAGCGGTACCTTGTAGTACGTGTAAGTGGTTGTCGATCCTCAAAGAGTTTGTGTTTTCAAAAGACAATATAATTCAACATACAAGAAGGGTAAAATAAATTTGGATTATGGAAATTTTGTAAGTAATTTATGTAAAAAGGCACTAAGGTTTCAGGGTGTTTCTCTATACCAGTATGATTCCTTGTAATCCCAGTTAAAACTCTTGTTCTAATAACAATTTACAAGTTGATTATTTTCCTTTTAAAAAACTCTTGACATGGTTGAACTAATAAAACTCAGGAACACTATATTACCGGAGAAAATAAAGTGGCTAGAGTAATAATTAGAAAGACCTTTCAATTTATAAATCACAATACCTAATTAAAACCATGCAATATTCCTCCTTAATCATAAGAAAAACTGATTGAACTTATAGAAAGTATGGAATAAAACATACATCAATTAGGAATTAATAAATTAACAATCACCTGTAATTCAGCATTAAAAATAAAAGGGATTACAAGCATTCATACCGTTATGCAGAAAACATAGCCCCTAGCCCTAGCAAGAGGCTTAGCCAATCATGGCTAAGAAAAAAGAAAACTAGAGAAAATAATATCTAGAGAGAAAACTAGAAAGAAAACTAAAAATAATAATAATGATCCTTGGCGGCTACCACTCCCCAATTGCTATCCATGCTCCTTTCATTTAGGGCTCCCTTGGAAAAATAATCTAGTGTGATGCGGGTAAGTGTTGAGGATGTGCAATCCATAGCCAAAGCAAGACTCCCACTGTGAATTTCATTAAAGCTCCTTTGAGTAGTGATCTTGTGTGATGCGAGTAAAATGGATAATGTAAACTTATGGGCTTTAGTAGCCATGTGGGCCTTTTGGGCTTGTGGGCTTTGTTTTTCTTTTTCTTTTCAAACATTAATTTGCACCTCTTTTCTTCTCTTTTGCTCCTTCCAGCTTGTGATATTTAACTCCAATTTGATCTAGCTTGTGCCTACAATCAAACATAGCCCAAATTAACATATAAGGGATTAAATTAATACATTTAAATGCATAAGTCATGTAATTCAATGAATTGAAGACATGAAATGCAACACAACCCCAATAAAATCTCTCCAAAATACATGTAAATAAGTCATATTTCATGACTTATCATGCCTCAACCCTAACCTTCTAACTTCATGTCATGTTCGCGGGTCGTAACCCATTTTGCCACCCTTAATTAGGACATCATCATTGTAGTACTCACAATTTATCAATACTTGTTTCATGCCAAAACTTGAGCTTTTAGTCATTGGATTCTTCTGCAATAAGAAAGATACTAATTGAAAGAGAAAAAAGAAACCAAAAAAAAAAAAGGAAGACAAATCTCTCTGAGATCAACATAATAGTGAGGTAAACAAATGGAAAATTGACTTTCAAGGTGTTAAAGATATTTCAAGGACTATTTTTGGTCAAGACAAAGTCCAATACTTGGCATGCAAGTAAAGCAAGTTACTTGTATTGCAAGTCTAGTAACCCTAGTTTAATGTATTATTACTCTAGGGTTAAAAGAAAAATTAGACCATCTTTGGTATAATTGACATAACTCAAAAGAGAGATTGTCAGGTATATTTATATTGAAAAATTAGGGTTATAAAGTAAGATAAACGCAATAATAGGCCTAACTAAGAGCCTATATAAAAGCCCACGTGATACATAAGTCATAGGATAATTATTCTAATTTCCAACACTCCTCCTCAAACTGGAGCAAAGATGTCAATCAAGCCCAGATTAACAATAGACGACTGGAGTAGAGAATGTCCCACGGGTTAAACACACGCCAAAGTGCAAGAGAGATGGAGTGAATAGTTAAAAATCTAAAAGCCAACTACCTAAACACGTGAAGGGCAGCAGGCAGCGACACATAAACCAAAAAGAAAAAAGAAAAGCCAACATAGGCAGCAAGGCAGAAGGCAGGGCCAGCCAGAATTGGCCGGAATGGCCAAAACTTACCGAAATGGACCGAAATGTTTTTCGAGATGGGATAGGAGGGTTTCTGGTTCCGGTTTGTACACCAGAACGGTATTCACAACATTGCTTGTAACAAACCATCTGTACATCACTATCCGAATGTAACAAACTCTTTTATAAATAAATACAAACACCCCTGTTATTCATGCGAGAGAGTCAAACAATTCCATTGTTTTATTGTTCTTATAACCTAAAGAAACATGTTGCTGATTTTTTTAATTAATACCTTACTGCAACAGCATGGATAACTACAATCTTAGTGCATATTTAGATTGAATAAAAACTGGAATACTCTCTTGTTTTAAAATTGTTTAAAGCTATTTCAAAGTATGCCAAATTGACTAGTTGGATGATTGCTGATGTTACTTACCTATAAGTGGTAGATGATGATTCTGACTTATCCCTCAGGCTGAGTGAAGCTAATGGTTCTAAAGTGACAATACAGGATTAGCTTCAGGACAACTACTTGAGTAAACTGGCCATCACATTTGGTCACGTTCAACCAAGACGTTTGTAATAGCCTGAGCCTGAGCCTGAGCCAAGCTGTCGTCTTCATCGGCATTATAGAAACATCCTCGTTTCTTGGCATCAATGACTAATTCCTTCCAAATAGAGTTCCTTTTAGTTAAGGTATCTGCATTTCCCAATATCCAAAGGCAATGCCTGCAAATGAAATAATGCCTATTAATTATAAAAACCACCAAAGCCTCAAGACATGTTTGAGCTGCACCATGGTGAAAGTTGATACATTATCTGTTACCTTGCACGGGTTAGTGCCACATTTGTTCTTTGATGATCTTTAAGAAAACCCACAACTCCATTCATATTAGATCTGACAGTAGATATAATTATCACATCCTCCTCACCACCCTGGAATCCATCGACAGAGCGAACACTAATTGAGAAGTCACTATTAGAATCAGCATTGTATTTTTTCACCTTTTCTTCAATTGCATAGACTTGAGCCTTGTATGGTGAGATGATACCAACTTTAACTTTCTTCGTGCGAACGGATTCTTTAGTAGTGGCTATATTAACAAAAAGAAAAGAGAGTTATGGAACTCGATTACTTAATTATCATCAAGCTAACCAAAATTATCATTACTATATTAGCACATCATTTCAGCAAAACTTAGACTAAGATTAGTTGCAAGTTTAGACATACCTTTGAAAAGTCTTGAAACTATATCAGATGCCACAGCAGCCTCAACCATATTTCTCAAACTATGGCTTTTATCGAATTCCTCTTTTCCATGTGCTACATTTATGAAAGAGTAGGAGCCGTACATCTTCCCCTCAAGGTAAAGCCTCTCGTAGCTTCTTTGTTTGACATTGGGGCCATCCAAAATCTGATTTTGATAGAACATCCTATTTGGAAATGAGCTAATGGATGGATGCATCCTATGCTGAACATTAAGCAGGTCTTTCTTGTGTCCTAGCAATGCCAGCCTCTGGAACAAACTTCTTCCAAATTTAGCTTCCTCGGAAATCTAGTAAAAGCAAATTTTAAAGATGTTAAATTGATAATTCCTAAACACAAACAAGGGAAACAAGAGAACCATAATAATAAAAGTCTAAACCTTGCTTCTAACCATCGCAGGCAGTTGCCGTTCATCCCCAATGAGAATAGCATGGCGGAGGCCAGGAAGTTGTAAAGGAATGATTGATTCACATTCCTTAGTCTGAGAACCTTCATCTATAACCAGTAGGTCCCATCGAGCCATTACTTCATGCAATTTAGCAGAGCTTGATACAGTGCAGAAAGTTAAACATGAATTTTCCAGGCAGAATTTTTTTATCTCCCACACATCTTTGAAATCTGGAACAGGGAATTTTATAGGAAGTGATCTAAGTATCTGAAGGCACTCATTTGTCAACTGCAAATTTTCACTGAAGAATTGTCTTTTTTTTTTGGTAAATTTTTCACTGCTTGCTCTAGACAATCAAGAGCTTTGATAATCTTCTTTACCACTTCTAATGAAATAAAAGAAGTAGGTAAGTGTGTATACATATTTTTAATACAATTCTCCAAAAGCTTTGTTTTTCTCTGTAATAACTCCCCAAACGTCAAAGGATTATCACATTCACTCAAGTACAAATGATATTGCCTTTTAGGGTCCTCCAGCAAACATATCATTGATAGTAAACTACCTTTCCAACCAGATGATGAAACAAGGCAATCATATAGTATACAAACTCGGTTATCAAGGAATATATCAAGAAGGTCATGACGATCACCAATCTTCATTCGCTCCCTATTTCCAAATAAAACTATATTTCCAAGCCCATAAGTATCATATTTAAGCGACTCTGTCACATTCTTTAGAAGCCGCTGTGTCACTTCCAAAACTGCAGTATTGGTTGGGGCACATGTAATAGTTCTGCATTTCATTTGAAGCAGAGAGAATAATAACAAGCCAACTGTCTTCGTTTTCCCAGTTCCCGGAGGACCCCATATTAGTTTGACAGTATTTTGATGATTGCATTCCCTAGTGACCAAAAAGCTAAGCACTGCATTTTTCTGGGAGTCATTTAAATCAGAAGAGCAAATTTCGGACCTCATATCTGCAGAGGCAGTACTGCAATTATGTTCAGAAATACAAGTAGCACAATTTTTAGCTTCCTACAAGAAGTAAATAAAAGGTGGTGAGAATTATTTCCAAAAACATCAGTATGCAACACTAAAGTAAGCAATGATTAAAATTCTTACAGCAGATTTCTGTTGCAGCACTCTTTGAATGATGTTTAAGTTCCCACCTTCCAGCTCAGAGTTCAATGCTCTCCATATACGGATATTTGTGGTCATATTTATCAGGAAAACAGCATAAATATTTTTATCTTGTTCTTCAGCCAAGATAGGCTTTGAGGCTAATATTGTAAGAGTATTGTCTCTTATCTTATGAACAAAAGCAACAAGATAGGGTCTGTTGGGTCTGTCTAAATCCGCAGAGTATTTTGGTCTTACATCTGTCAAGGCAATGAGGTCTCCAACCATAGGTTCATATGCCCCATCATTGGCCTCCATATTTTTAAGTCTCAACATAGTAAAAAAAGTCTTTGGGTTGATTAAATTCCTGGGTTTCTTTGAAAGACAATATTACACGCCTAGGCGCTAGGGACAGTGTTGACATGCTTGATAACAAGTCAGCATGTGTTTCCTCAATAAGTGGAGAAGTGAATGAATTCATGTATTCTGTCACAGAGGAGAATCTCAGTGGGATCTGTGTCACCTGTTAGTGAATAATTTGGTTAAGATTGCAATTTTCATGAGTGGAAAGTTATGCTACATGTACAAGTGTGGTCAACACGATCTGAACATAAATAAGTAAATAATATGTAACCGCATCCCAATTACAATCAATTTT
The DNA here is from genome assembly GCA_907173295.1 of Fagus sylvatica. NCBI lineage: Eukaryota > Viridiplantae > Streptophyta > Magnoliopsida > Fagales > Fagaceae > Fagus > Fagus sylvatica. The sequence continues at coordinate 20,556,947 of OU015767.1, read as the reverse complement.
GTGTCAAGTCTTATATATGCAAATAAATCAAATCACAATAAATGATCTCATACCATGGCTAACAATTTGACATCATACTCTATTTCAAATCACAATTACTGTTGCCAATATAAAACATATATATATATATTTGAGTGTGTGTGTCTTTGAGTCGATCACAAGTCAGATCGATCGAGTTACGCTCGACTGCTAGTCGATTGATCGAGTGTTAGGAAACCTGACACCAAATCAGGTCTTTAAGTCGGTTGGAGCAAGGGGATTTGTAACCCTAATTGGAGAGACTACACAAATGCCTACTATGCTCGACTTTTCGAGAGGTTGGTGAAGTAGAAAAGCTTGCGCTATTTAGTGAGAATACCCTAGCCTCCAACTATTCAACCCGTGAGATCAGAGTGCTCATTAAAGATCTTTTACGGAGTTGGTGTTCCTACTATAGTTCAGATTTACTACCTAGTTGCAGACTTAAATGAAGCCATAGTGTCATCGTTTGGTAAAATATTGAAATTATTTATAAGAAGTGATTATGCCATTCTTCCTATTAAATAATATATTATTAGGGTTACATTTACTACCAATACAAAATTAACAATGTTGCGGAATTAAATCTTTGAGGTTTGATCCTAGAAGTCACAAACGAGGAGTCCGCGTTTGGCGCATACAGATTAAAAGAGTTCAATAGGGAGTTGAAGCAACGTATATCGTATGGTCATGTGTGTAACTAGCAACTACAAATTAGAGTTTAATTACTATTGTGTAAAACTTTATCATGACCTCATAAAGTCGTAAATGTTACAAATGGAACAGATGATGCAGATTAAAATAGAATACAGAGCCAAATGACAACAAACCCACCACCAACAAGATCCACTACTGCGATGAATGGCTACCAGCCTCGGAGGTTGGCACCCATGCAATCCGAAGACGGATAGATGCGCAACGAGAAGAATTTTTAGGAATGAAAGAAGCATTGAGGCTCTCTCAAATTCCATTGCTCAGATGGGACGAGATATCAAAGCCTTGGGCAACCACCATAATAACCACGATAACAACTAAAAAGGTGGCTCCATGAACTGAACTCAAGGAGAAAGGGATGGCGACAAAGGGCCAAATGGAGGGATGCAGCCGGTTCTCTTGAATGGATTTCCCTCGTTTCAATGAGGAAGATCTGACCAATGGATATAAAAGGCAAAAAAATTCTTTCAATACCAAGGAACGATAGCAAACGAACAGGTACTTCTGGCCTCATTTCACTTGCAAGATGACGCCTTACAGTGGTACCAATGGTACAAACGTTCGCAACCAAATGTACATCGGAGGGCTTAAGAATGAGATCTGAGCCAAAGTAAAACTCTTTAGACTGGCATTTCTTCTATATGCCACTAGTTTGGCCCGTCAACAAGAGGACAAGCTGCAAAGATTAAGGAACCCCAAACTAAACCACCTTTATTATTGAGTCCATCTGCCAGACCTAACCCAAGTCAGCCCCCTACCACACTGCTACCACCAGGAACAAGATTCAATAAACTATCACAGGGCAAATGCAAGCAAGAAGACAAAAGGGATTGTGCTATAATTGCGATGAGAAATTTTCACCGAGACACCGATGAAAGGTGCAACTCGTGTGTTTGTTAGAGACTTTGATGGAGAAAGATACTAAACTTGGAGAAACTAAAGTAAACAAGATGGGCAAAGGGTTGTTAATTCAAAATATGCAACAACAAAAAAGTTAGTTGTTACAAGGTAGCAACCCCAGCATTCCAAGTTATGGTAGCTAACGATGCGTAGCTGCTATGCGAGGAATATTACCCAGTCGTGACTATGGAAATTCAAGGCTATCAGTTCGACACCAGCTTATATTTGCTGGATTTACAAGGATCAAATGTTGTCTTGGGTATGCAATGGCTTCAAACCCTAGGATGTGTCTCCCACAATTGGGAAAACCTCACCATGGAATTCTCTAAGACTGGTAAAAATTATTTCATTGAAGGCGAGACCCCCAAGAAATTAAAACAAGGTTTTGTGCACTCTATACAGCGACTCATGGCTAGTGGCCTCAAAACTTTTTTAATGCGAATGATGGAAGCAACCGATCATGACCCAAGCCAAACCACAACACCAGAACATGACAACGATTTGGATATATCCTTGGCTCGATTCCACCAACTGATATTCCATACACCAACATCACAACCACCAACACGAGCACACGACCACCGCATCACTTTGGAACCAGGATCCGGACTGGTTATGTGAGACCCTATCTCTACCCTCATATACAAAAGACCGAGATCAAGAGATCCTTTAAAAGAAATGTTGATGACCAATATCATTCAACCCACAATTTCAACCCCTTTTCATCGTCGATACTACTCGTGAAGAAAAATGATGGTTCATGGCAATTTTTGTGTGGACTATGTGCACTAAATTAGGCCACCATTAAGGAGGACCGTACCCATCTCCTGTAATCGGCGAACTCCTAGACGAACTTCATGAGGCAACCTATTTTATTAAGTTGGACCTTAAATCCGGATACCACCAAATTCAGGTAAGGCCTAAAGATGTACACAAGATTGTGTTTCAGACTCAGGATGGTCACTATGAATTCCTGGTCATGCCGTTCGGACACACCAACGCGATGGCCACATTCCAATCTCTCATGATAGAAATTTCCCGATCCACTTTATGAAGGTACGTCCTTGTCTTTTTCGATGACATTCTAATATACCCTAAGACTTGGCAGGAGCATTTTTATCAATTGAAGAAGGTGTTTGAAAAATTCATGGAGAACCGGTTGTGCGTCAACCACTCCAAGTGTTTGATCGGCCAACGTGAAGTCAATTATTTTGGCCATAACAACTCTAAGGGAGTCTCGACCTATCTTGGCAAGATCAGAAACATAAAGTCTTGGGCCATACCCCGCAACACTACCGGTCTTCGCAGATTCTTGGGCTTAACTAGGTACTACTAGAAATTCATCTAGAATTACAGTACCATAGCAGCAACACTAACCAAACTATTGAAGAAGGAAAGATTTAAGTTGACCAAGAAAGCAAAGGCAACGTTCCAATAGCTAAAGGCAGTCATGGTGCAAGCACCAGTATTGTCCTTGCCAGACTTTGCAAAAACATTTATGGTGGAAGCGGATGCATTCAGTGGGGGATTGGGAGTCGGGCTTATGCAAAAGGATAGGCCCATTACCTTGTACAATAAGGCCATCTCGGGACGAGCACTTGGATCATTAACATACGAAAAGGAGCTCATGGCCATTGTACACTCAGTCCTAAAGTGGAGTAATCATCTACTAGGAAGAATATTCCATATTTGTATAGACCATCGGAGCTAGAAATATATGCTTGAGCAACGCATAACCACCATTGACTATCAAGTTGATGGGCTTCGACTATGAAATCATTTATCATCCGAGACGAGAAAACAAGGCAGTCGATGCCCTATCTCAATGGCATGGAGAACTGGCAACATTCTCTTACCTGCAACACTGCTCTCGAAGAACTCCATACGGAATCCAGGGCACATCCGAAACTAAAAGCTATACGGAATGCCATTACACAAGGGTGATGGTCTCGTATGGCTCCATGATAGGTTGGTATTACCAACAACTTCCACGATTAAGGATTATGTCATTCAGAAGTTTTATGATACACTAATTATGGGGAATTCTGGAGTGCTACGGACCTATAAACAGGTGGTTGCAAATTTTTTCTGTGTTGGCATGAAAAGAGATATAAAAGAATACATACAACAATGCGACGTTTGCCAACGAAAATAAAATTGATAACATGACACCGGTCGAACTGCTACAACCCCTACCAATTTCGAAAAAGGTTTGGGATCATATCTCCATGGACTTCATTGAAGGTCTTCCGTGCTCGAATGGTTATTTTCTAATCATGATCGTGGTAGATTGCTTATCAAAGTATATTTTTTGGCTCTAAAACAGCCCTACATAGCCAAGTCAGTGGCTGAGTTTCAAGGAAGCTCTCGCCTCTATGGCATGCCACGCTCCATCGTATCAGATAGAGATAAGGTTTTCACCAGCCAATATTGGACCGAGTACTTTCGACTTCAATAATCCAAGTTACGAATGATCTCAGCTGACCACCCCCAAACGGATGGACAAATCAAGGCACTCAATCGATGTCTAGAAACTTATTTGTGGTGTTTTGTGAGTTCAAGGTAAAAGCAATGAGCAAGTGGTTGCATTAAGAAGCGCTTGGGAGTGCAGGACCACACTGTGAAGGATCTCCCACCTGTCAACGAGGAAAGTTCGAAGACCTTGATTTCCATTGGGTGAAGCATGGGGGTAAGGTGGTATAGGAGGCCCTAGTTTGTTGGGATGCCACATAGAAGCGCTACTTCAATTTACAGAACCAGTTCCTTCACTTGAATCTTGAGGACAAGATTCGTCTTATAGGGGAAGGGAATGTCATGACCCTAACAAGTAAGGCCTACGTGATGATGATAAAGTCATAAATGTTACAAAGGGAACTAAAGATGCAGATGAGAACAAAATACAGATAACAGAAGATGCATATGAGATTATACAGATATATAGCATATATAAATGAGTATACAAATGAGATTCTTGGGGTTGGTCTTAATCCTCAGAGTGTTTTTTCCTATTGGTTGGTTTTCCAGGGGTTTTCACCTCTTCATCAAATTTGTGCCCTACGTGTTTGCATGTTTTACTGTTTATTTGATCGAGTGCATATTGATTTATGTTTGCTTAACCTAAACTGAAATCTAATTCTTAATTTCCAATTATGCAAACTTGGTAAATCAGTAAAGTTGATTATTTTCATGTTAAAATAAACAAAAAGGGGTCTAAACGCTCCAACAAATAGTAACCTATTTTCCTGAAAGTATATTCGCATGATCATAATCTGCATGTGTAACAACTTAAATTCTTACGATGAGGAGGAGGGTGAGAGCTTCCTGGGGGACAAACCTGGTTTTTGTAAAGAAGATTATCGAGAACATCCTTGATAGACCAGGATAATACCAAATCTACTAATCTTCTACCTGGAAAATCTTCATTCTTCACCTTAGTCTCTACTGCTCTTCTACTCGGAATTTCTTCATTCTTCACCTCAGTCTCTACTGATCTTCTACCCGGAATTTCTTCCTCCTTCACCTTAGTCTTCTTCTTCGTTTCAGCTTCTTGTTCGCTTCTGTATGGTCAATCATTGGCGAACATAATTATGACATGTTTTATTGTTACATTTGGCTAAACAAAAAATTTGCTTAAAAGAAATATTCATATGATAATCCGCATTTGTTGACAAACCTGTTTTTTTTAGAGCACATCGCAAGCAACCTTGATAGACAAACCCCATAGCAAACCCTTCAAAATAGGGATCATGTAGGTTCCCATAGCTTTCTCTATTATTTCAGCTCCTTGATCTCTTCTGCATAATCAGTCTCACAAACCCTTCAAAATATATATCATGAAGGTTCGCTTAACATCGAAGCAACCAACTAGGAAAAGTTGTATACCCAATAGGAAGACCAATACACAGGTTATTATGAAAGAAAGAAAAGAAAAGAAAAAAGAAGGTGAGATTCCTAACATGCTTTTGGGTTAACATTTTCCATTGCATCTTTAACAAAAGCATATGGACGTACACAACATTATTATAGAAAACCTTAGAAAGAAATAAAGAAAGAATATTGAATAAAAAAGAAGACATTGACTTCAAGTGACTCAAGTGAGAATGCAAACGACCTTTGATTCCTTTCCTTCTTCCTTCCACAAAGGTATTCAATTCTGTCCGTACAGCTATCATGCAACAGTGCAATACTTGATGGGGTCACTCTACAGTATCCATCTTTTTTTTTTTTTTTTTTTGTGCGTACCGTACCCACGCAAATCTCCGCCATTAATTTTAGTAAGTCTAATCCTGACCATTTATTTAATTAAAATAGGTTTACCTGTTACTTGTGAAACAAGTTTTTATGTTTTCCCCTCCTTTCTAAACTGTTTCTTCTCAGATCGCGTTGTAGAATGATTCCTATCTTCTGAAACCCATCCCCAAATCTCCACCCCCAACATCTAGAAACCCTCTAGTTCGCATTCACAAACAACTCACGGTCGGCAACAACCCACGCATTGTTGTTGCCCCACCACCACGTCCTCATCAACCCCTCCCACCAAACCCATCATATATATTCTCACCTCTAGGCTCCCAACACACTCGATTTTTTATTGGATGTTGGTCACGGAACAAAGAAAATTCCATGAAGAATTCTCATGTGGCTGCTAATATGCTATGTGGGTTTAAAGCTCACATAATCTAAACATATTAATATTATCTGTTTGAGATACAAACAAAAGTACCTAAATTAATAAAAAAAAAAACTATTTCTTCAAATATTCCAAACCAACAACTATGAGTTTTGTTTTTCGAGGGAGTAAAGTAGATATTGAAAGTGGATTTTAGGAATTTTCCTGAACCACTTGCAACAATATGTTAACATTTGCCATAGCACATGCCTGCCAAAAAAAAAAATTTTGGGGCGGCGGTGGTGGGGGCGGTGATGAGATATGAATGTGAACTAGAAGATTTCCAGATGAGAAATGGTTTTTATTGTGATGTTATTAACAGACGTTGGTACTATCAATTTTTAAATATAATAATTTTTTTAATGTGATGACAGGGTACTATTATTTGTGATAATGGTACAATTAAATGTGATGTTGGTATCATAAGATGTAACACAAAATTAAGCTACTAACCAATGTGATGTTAAGTACTAACTAATATGAGGATAGGTACTATTAATTGTGATGTAATTACCATTAAATAAAAAATAAATAAAGGTACTAACCAATATGATAATAGGTACCATTATATGTGATATTGGTACCAGGTACCATAATGTGATGGAGGTATAATCAATTGTGATGTGAAATTAAGGTACTAATAATGTGATGTTGGTACCATCAAATATGATGATGATACCATTAATGTGATGTTTTGGTAACTTGCTATAGCAGGTTACTCATTTAGAGGTACCGTACCCACGTGGGTTTTATAGATTTATCCTACTTGATGTATTGAAGAGTGACATAGCGCAATTGCAAAACAAGACATCAATGGTGGGTTAGGTTTGCTCCTCTTGCTATGAATTGCACTACCACACTTCATCCTTTGTCCAAGCAAGGAACAGTGTTTAGAGATATTTGAGGCATCTACGTATATATAGTTAAATTAATCGCAAACTCGTGCAATGCTGGGAAAAGCTATTGAGAATGAGATCTAAAGAAATAGTTTTATTTTTTTATTTTTTTTTAATACATCTTTCTTTTTTTCTTTTTCTTTCTTTTTTTAAGATTGCTTCAATCATCATATTATTAAATTTTTAGTAAAAATACTTTGCATAAACTGAAACACAAAAAAGGAGTATTATCAGATAGATATTGGAATCTTTAAATAAATTGGTTTTGGCGGGTGTAGTCAATTGCTCGTTAGCTTCAATTTTGTGTTATTGACCGTTGAAATTTAAGAATTAATCAAATTGACCCCTCTGCTAACATTATTGTATTCTTGTTAAACAAAGACAATTTCCTCTTTGATGATGACCAGAGTCAGTCATAATTAAGGCTCTCTTTAATCAATAACCTCGTACGCAAGTTTTTAATAACTTTTACATATGTTCATTCAACAAATTCTCCAAAATTGTTATAGTATGAAGCTATTAGACCACAAATAAAAACATGATGAATTGACATTTAAACTCTTAAGAAAGATGAAATTGTCTTCTTTAGTGTTTCTGAAAAAGTGGTATTCTTAATATACACTGAGGTAGATTAATATCTCTTTACTCCTGTTTCAAAAAATACTCAAAATTGAAAATTGCACTCACAATTATTAGTACTTTCTGTCAAACAAACTACAAATAAATTGAAATAATGTCTTCACGAATAATTTTAGTATTTGATTTTTAAGAATATCTAATAGAACTTTGTATTTAAATTTACTTCCTTGAGTTTTCTCAGGAGCTTTAATGTCAATTTATAAACCAAAGGATGTACATGTAGCATATTTAAGGATGACAACGTATCCTGATTGGTATCAATCTCTTTGGATATATCCTTTGGCTTAAGAAATGTTTAATTAATACTTAAAAGGTTGTTGATTTAGTGAAACCGTGACTTGCTGAGATTTTGGAACTGTAGGCTGTTTTGTCACCAACCAAACAACCCACAAGCAAAAACTCGAATTTACCTGCAAGAGAAGCTCATCCACCTGTGAGTCGTGACCCAATAAGAAAGTCAAGCAAAGGCAAAGGAAAAAGAACCAAATGAAGCTGTTTGGTCTTACCAATCATCTTCTTCTGCTCTTCGCTCTTGCCTTCGATGCACTTTCTCCTCCATTGCATGCAAGGTGTTCTACAAAACCTTCCACTGGTCAATCTCTCTCTGCTACCGTTCTTTCAGCTTCAGCAAAGTCCTCCCCTTGTCCTCCTTCTGCCTGAATCTGAGTCGAGGCACGCTTCTTGCGCATGTAGACGAACCCAGAGTTCCCATTCCTCCTCGTTTGCCCAGGATGTGGTCACCAATTCCATCACCCAAAAAGCGGGTATTGAAACAAAATAGTAGTAGCAATAGTAAAAGCTCAAACATTAATGCGAGATGTAGAGTTAGAGGCCAAAGAGAGAGAGAGAGAGAGAGAGAGAGAGAGAGAGAGAGAGAGGAGGTCGCAGAAAAAAAGGTCAGGCATAAAATCGAAGCTAAAGTTAAATTAAATTAGATTGACGTGGAAAATTGTGAAAGCACAAAAGCTTATGTGTCAATATATCATTAACAACAAAAAGTTAAAAAGGTTTCGGTTTTACATTATAGTATAAATATGAACACAATATTGCCTATCCCATTATGTGTGTTGAATGCTTTATTGTTTTCTGATCTAAAATGTATGTCATATACCATTCAGAACATATGAAAAAAAAGAAATTATTATTATTATTATCTAAATATAAGAAATTTAAAAAAGTTTTACAATTGTTTTGATTAAATTGAAAAAATAGATCAATGTAGAAGTAATTAAAAAGCTTGTTTCATTCAGCTTATTTGCATCCTAAACGGAAATGTACCCATTTTTAAGAATGTCACATTTTCAATGTACAATCATACTTTTACACAATAAATAAAATAAAGTTATAAAAATAAGTTCATCCAAACGCACAAACTATGATAAAACATTTGAAATTTTTGAAAGAATTATATATTTTTTTCTTTTAAGAAATTATACAATGTTGAACCTTTTGTCCTTCTACCTTTTCAAAAAGAAAACCAATGGTTCATTTGGATGGAAGTATTTCAAGGAAAAAAAATGGATTTCAATCTAATTTTGGTTTAAATAGTTTGAATAAAATATTAAAAAAAGAAAGAAAAAAAATTCCTATTAATTAACGAGATTCCTAAATAGATTTAGATCTTAATAATATTTGAACTTGAAATGATTGAATGTAAGATGTTATTTATAATTCATAACAAAAGTACTTTTTCGAAACAAAATCCCAAATGCTCAAATGATGATGGTGTACATGTGTGTGTAATGTAAGCCGTATTATACATTCCCTATGATATTTTTTTTTCTTTTTTCTTTGAAAGAGTTTTGTATTAATAAAACAACCTCTCTATGACACATGATGGAGGCTTAAAAATTAAGCAACCTAAGTTACCCAACACACTTTTGTTGGCCGTTTTTGCGAAATAAAATGCATATTATAATATTATTTTGCTAAATATTTCCCAGCTGAAATAAATTTGAAAAATAGACTTTGTATTTTACAAACACAAGATTGACATCAATCTTGTGTTTGTAAAATACAAGATTGATAAAACTGCTATTCCAACGTAACCAGACCCTGACTTTCTCTCTTTCACTTTCAACTTTTCTCTCTCTTTTGTCACTTTCACATTTCACTTTTTACTATTACCCGTTTTGTCTCTTTCTCTCTGTCACTTTCACGTTTTCTCTCTCTCTCTCACTTTCACCCCAGCCAGGCACCCTCCCCGTGCCACCAGCCCCAGCGCCACCAGCAACCGCGCCACCACCCTTCAGTTGAGCTTTTGGAAAGCCATTTCCTGTGTCTTAAGTCAAAGAATGAGATTTTAATCTCTCCTTTCTTCTGGATATTCCAGTATTTTGCTGGTGCAAAGCTGGTGTAGTTCTCCGTTAGAGCTCCCATAGCTACTCTATTTTCTGTCACAAACATACTGGCAGAATTGTTAAACACATTTTTTTAGGGTTCTGAATGATAAGTGATTTTTAAAATTTTGGTTTCAGTGGAGTTTTCTTGTATTTTTTCCTTGACTGTAATTTGGTTGCAGTGAAATAAGCTCTACATCAAGATTAGTAGGCATTGAATAGTTGTATCAAGTTTTCAAGCCAAGAAATTGGTAAATTATGTTTAGAATGTTTATAGTGATTGGTAAATCATGTTGCATAGGGTCATTTTCATTTTCTTTCTTTTTCCACCAGCACACACACACACCCTCTCCCCCTCTCTTTCTCTACCCGTCTCTCTCTCCTCTCCCTCATCATTGGGTCAGCCACCCAGCACCATCCCCACTAAAGAGCACCACCTCCGGTCATCACCTACCTCCTTCCAACCACCGTTTTCCGGCCAACTCATCGGAAACATCTTTAAAGCTTTAGATGCTTACGCAATCGTTTTGAAGGTAAAAACTGAACTTTCCTCTCAAATTTCTCTATGAGATCCTTTGGGTTTTGTTATAATATGATAATTATGGTAGATCCTTGAAAGATTGGGAAGGTTAGGAGGATTTGGTAGCAAAGGTTTTGTGAAATCCGAATTTTCCTTATCATTTGGGTATTTTGAAATTTGGTTGTGAAGGGTTATGGTTGAATCTATATGTGGGTTTGCTTATGGATTTGATATTCTTCTTCGTTCATGAGTATATGTGTGACCATGGGTGATTTTTTAGTTTTTGATGAAGAATACCCTCTGTTTCTGTTTTCTGCAGAGAGCAGAAAGTTGTATGAAATTCTGGGATTTTTGTAAAAAGTAATTTGGGAAACGGTTTCTTGAAGATTGATTTATTATATGTCTAGTATAGGTGTTTAAAATCTCACTTGAAAATATGGTTATTTGAATACTTTTTGAGAATTTATAAGAAACTCCTACAAATATGTCAAATGGACAGTGTCTGTGTCTGTAGTGATTAAATATTTGTGGTAATTGGTATATTTTGAATCTTAATACAAAAGATGAATATAATGAAAGTTAACACACAGGGCTTGAGTTTAGAATCAAGAATTATAGTATTTGGATTGATATTAAAAGAGTTATTAATTTTCTTATGAGACCCTAAATCTGTCAGGACAGATTTGTGTTTATCACATGACAAGAATTTTAATAAATTCTAGAGATGTTATCTCGATCTGAATTTTCTGTGGTAGCCTTTACATATATATGAGGTCATCCCTGTTAAATTTCAAGTTACTTTGATAACTTTAAGTGGTCCAAATGAATTGTATAAGGGGACTGTCCTGTAGGTAATCTGATTTACAGCAACACGAAATAATGAGACTTTAAAGAATTTATTCATGCAATTGGATAAGTGAATTGAGCTGAAATTTGGTATTCATGATAAATGATGTGTTTACTGAATGGGTGAATTTTTATATGTCCTAATTATACCATCTAGTATAGAAAATAAATGTTTTGAGTCCTACAATACGGTTTCTGTTTTAGGCAGTAAATAGAACTGGTTTTGATGTTTTGCCACTAAGCAGTTTCATTTCTATTCTTGTATTCCTATTTTCATTGGCAGACAAAATAAATTTAATTCCAAATGTATGATAATATTAATACTCAGTGGTTGAGGAAATCAAATATTTGTGGTGATTATTAGTATGTATGATACCTCCCTGTTCCAATGAGCTTTGGCTCAAATGGCTTTTCCTTCTCCCAGAAGGATGTGTAGAAGTTGAGGTTGAGAAATCCACTAGGTTCTTGTGTGACTCACCAGATTTTTTTTTTTTTTAAAAGAGTGATGCCTCCCTATTACCATTTCTGATCATACAATTGTTTCCAAGGGAGAAAACTGGAGATGTTTTAGGTAAAATAAATTTAATGCCATCCATAATTGTAGTGTTCTGAAGTGCACATTAGGATGGGCAGTATGCTGAATATGTGGTAACCCTTTTAGAGTTAAAAGGATGTGTCACATTTTGTGATTGAATCTCAAGAAAATTTTGCTAAATAAGTGTTGCAATTATGCAACTAATGCATTTACTCTGCACCAAGTTATTTGTTTGGTTGGAGAAGAAAGATATGTTTGATTAGTTAAAAATACATAACATAAAAAGATATTTTGTTCTTTTAGTTTTATTAAATTTACTGGACAGAATGAAAAATTTAAGTGATTTATCTTATAGCTAAAACTGTGTTTGGCCTACTTAATTTACTCTTCACGTGTTCTTCATTTGTTAATGTGTTTGATGTTACCACTTTTTGTCTGTTCTTGCAGCAATTTTAACCTCATTTTCTATAGAAGCACACGATTTTGCTTCAAATGTTTTGAGTGCTTGAAAATCCTTCTAATGACAACTCTAATAAAAAGCTTTTTATATTTTCAGGTATTATTATTTATTTTTTTAAATTTTCTCATGTTATTTTTCATTCTGATGTATTTCTTTCTTTGGTGAGAATGTGGATATACATTATGTGCAACATAATGAGTTAGAGACTTCTTTCAGCACAATTACTGATATAGATGTTTTTTCAAGGTTGTTGAGCTGCCTATGCCTCATCCTGAGATTTGTGAAGCTTGGAATTGATCCTCCTAAGGGTGTCCTCTGCTATGGTCCTCTAGGTACTGGCAAAACACTTTTAGCTAGAGCAGTGGCTAATAGAACCAATGCCTGTTTCATTCGTGTCATTGGGAGTGAGCTTGTTCGGAAGTACATTGGTGAGGGAGCTAAGTACATGGCCTACAACTGATTGTTATGACCCATTAGGTTCTTTTGGTGCTGTATTGTTAACTTCATATCTGTAACTTCAACTTGTTATTTGAAACTCAATTTCATCAAGTAAGAAGTGATAACTAATTTTAAATAAATACCAAGTTTTTATAGTCTATATAACATAAGCTATCTTGTTTTCCGTTTACTTTTATGTTTTTAGTCATAAATACTCAAAGAGGAACTTGTGAAATTATGTACTATCAATAGATTATTGAAAGTTTGTCCACAAAATGCAAGATATGAACCAAAATTACCATAATTAAAGAGAATAATAGAAACAACTTCCATAGTAATACCAGAAGATGCTTATTGAGCTCAAATTAACCATTAATATTAAATGACTCAGTTTGACGGTTCAGCAACATCTCAACCGCATTCAGGAAGCACCATGTCTATGTTCATGCGTAAGAAACAAAACCATAACAGTTGTGTTTGGGCTCTACAGTTGATTATTCAACCAAAATATCTACAATATAGAAACAAAAAAACATAAGCCAAAAGAACACAAAAGAGGAAGCAAGGGGAGATAAACACTTGCAGGATCACCATAGAGAATAGTTTTACGCTGAGCTCAAGATAAACATCAATAATTACTAGAATTAAAATATTCAAAGAACAAGGAAACAAATAGTAGGTGAAAATCATAAGAGGATCTTCAATCTGTTCAGTGACTGTAACTTAATATTTAAAAAAAAAAAACCCTTCAAAAGGACAGGGCTAACTAATCTCAATAATAAAACATGACATATCAGCAATACAAGTTGCATTTAGTAGTCATTATATTTTACAATTCAATGAGGGTTGAATTGAATACCTAGTTTGCACCTCTACCACTACCACTACCACTGGTTGATGTAGGATTCGCATTAGGACATCTTCGACGATTATGTCCTTCCTCACGACAAATTCCACAACTTGGACGACCACTTTGACGCTCAATCCAATCCATCTCATTCCTTATTCTTGTTGCCTTTGGGCGACCACTTCCTCTTTTTTGTGCGGGGTTAGGTATCAGCCTAGGACCCTCAAATATGAGTGAAATATGAATTGAAAGAGTGAGTAAAAGGAAATTTTAATGAATCTTGTATTTAGGAAACACAAATTCAATTTTATTCTGCAATGTCAAATCGTCTAAAAAAGAAAATATCAGACCGTCTGAAAATTTTTCAAACGTCTGAAAAAGAAAATGTCAGAACGTGGGAAAAAGGGAAAAAGTTAAAATCACGGTGTTTTAAAGTTTTAAATGAAACTTGTGTTTTGTATACACAAGTTTCATTTAAAATTTCACCACTCCTACAGTACACGGTCATTTCATTTCAGTATTTTAAATGAAACTTGTGTTTACAAAACACAAGTTTCATTTAAAATTTCTCCACTAAGTACAGTACGGACACGTGTTTCATTTCATTTTAAATGAAACTTGTGTTTTGTAAACACAAGTTTCATTTAAAATTTCTCCACTAAGTACAGTATGGACACGTGTTTCATTTCATATTTAAATGAATCTTGTGTTTTGTAAACACAAGTTTCATTTAAAATTTCTCTACTCCAGTACGCACACGTGAACGGTGAAGCTAATCTCATTTTATATTTAAATGAAACTTGTGTTTTGTAAACACAAGTTTCATTTAAATTTCTCCAGACCCGTGCACGGTCAGAAATGGTCATTTCTGGTCAGAAACGGTCATTTCAAACTGTCATTTCAGTATTTTAAATGAAACTTGTGTTTACAAAACACAAGTTTCATTTAAAATTCTACTTGTACGGACACATGAAGCTAACTAGAAAAGTTGGTAAGCAAACTAAAAAAGTTGGTATTCTTGTGTTTCTAAAATACAAGATTGACAAAAAAAAGCCAATCTTGTGTTTGGTAAACACAAGATTCAATTGAAACTTGTGTTTAACAAATACAAAGTCCATTTTTCAAATTTATTTCGGCTGGGAAACATTTAGCAAAATAACTTAAAAAAAAGCATTTTTTTGCCAAATCACCCCACTTTTGTTGTCCTTATATAACCGGTGGCTAACCTGTGTAACGTACGATTCGACAAATATATATAATACATATTTTATTAATAAATAAAAAGTCAAATGAGAGAATTTTAAAAAAGATAACTTACCTAATTTAATTAGAATTCATTTAGAAAAAGATTTAAACGTAATCTAATAAGAAATTATTTAGTATTTGGTTGCTTTATCCAAAAAGAACTAAATTCTAGTTAGAATATATACTATTCATCAATAATACTTAGTATCTATAATATAAATTAAAACTTGAAGCAGAGAGAATTTTTTTAACCTTCTCTAAACAGTGACACATACGAATCCTTGCATCCATAGAATTCCACCTCACATGTCTCATCTCTAACACACCCTCTCTCTCTCTCTCTCTCTCACATCTCATAACTCACACACTCTCTCTCACACGTTTCATCTGTAACAGTTTCTCACCCCCATTGCCTTTTCATCTCCCACTCCTTCTCTAGGCTCACCTCTTCACCTCTTCCCACTTTATTCCTCTCTGACTCTTCTACTCCCCATCAATAATACTACGACTCTTCCCTTTTAAAATCTGCCCACATTTATTCCACATTACTCCATTCCTCCAACTCTCTCTATCTGACTCTTCCACTCTCCATCAGCAATGTTCTAATTGCTGATTCATTGCTGAAACGTCTATATATATAAACAATCAGGTATGTGTTCCTTTCCATGCGGTTGTTTACCGATTCACTACGACAAACGCGTAGATCACCAACCAGGTTCTTCACGGATTGAGTCACAACCCTGATTCCTCCAATCCCATCGTGGTCGACAACAGCTTGGAGTCGAATCTGAGGCTAATTCCAACGCCATGAATGACACCAAATTCAAATGTTGTCCAACAATCACCAACGATCTTGCCAGGTTTTATATGATCTCTTCTCTCACAGTTGTCCTCTCTCACTTTCTCTCTCTCTCTCTCTTAAGCACCTACAATGATTTTGCATTATCTGTTTTTGGTTCCTCAATTCCCCTTAATGTGTTCGAACAAATGCTTGAACCAAAATTTCTGTCACCAATCTGATTTTAGTTTTAGATGAATGAATGTCTTTTTTTAATATGCTTTTGGGTGCTCAAATTTTGCAGGTATTTTCTTAGATTTTTTTTTTCTTTAAGTTTGTGGGTGTTTTTGCTTTGGCCACGTTTATATGTAAGAATAGGAAAATTTGTGTTTTTTCTTTTACAAATTCATTTTGTTTGCTGGGTTACCCAATTTGAAACATTTGTAGTTATGGAATTCTAAAATTTTCATAGATACAGGGTTAGAAGGTGTTGATCCATTGTTGGCTGATTGGGGAATCTCATATGATTTTGTAGGAGCAACTGCTAACTTTGATTCTTATTGCTCCCCATAAATATTCATCTTGCTATATTATCTCTAATAGTGAAAGCTGTTGATTTAAACCACTACTTAAACTACCAGGTGTCATCCAAAGATACAGCCTTGATGCAAATATTTGCCTTCTTCGTCAGATAATTCCGTATTTGTTTGTCATATGCAATATACATAGGTACAAACAATTGGTGAGTCTAAGTTTTTTGTTTGTAATTGTAATTGCAATTGTTAGGCTTATTAGTAATAAGTTAGTGGTGTCTGTTTGTTGCAGTTTGAGGCAGAGCGGATGAGTACCCAAATATTGGCCCACATCTTGGTTAAGGTCTGCTTAATTCTGCCTTTTCCTTACTTTACATTTTGTTTCCCAACCCCAACATTGGACTAATTTATTCATTTGTTTAACGTATGGTTGCAAGTGATTATTTTCTCCCTTAAGATGTTCAAAGAAATACAAGAACCAAACTGTCCATCGCCAAATTGGAAGTGTAAGGTATAAGATCTTATTTTTGGTTAAGTTTGTGTTGCACAAGGACTAGGAAGTATAAGGTAATCTTATTTTTTGGGTTCATTTTTTTTAATGGTTTGATTTTCTTTAGTTTGATCCTGATTTTTGTGTATTTACATCATCATTTCTAAAAGGAAAAACACAACAGAAAATTTTAAGTACATGTACACAAGCTATATGATAAAATCCTTGAGTCATCTCTATTCTTATTCTAGAATTTCTAATAGATGCTTTTGTTCTTATTCTATTCATTTCAATACTGCATTTTGAGTATCTTTCTATTGCTTTTTTTTTTGTAGAGAAAAATCAAGATTTTCAGTATTTTGTGGTAATAGACTTTGAGATTATTTTTCATTTGCTCATTGAGAGCAGTGTGACTAGCCAATTGGACATGTTTCTTATGGTCCCATTTTTTGAACGGTCCATACACTAAATTCATGAAGTTGGCTATAGCTTAACTATTTAGCATTGTAATTCATTTTAAGAAAAATTTGGCCAACTTAGCGAAGATCTCCTCTTTTGTATACATGTGTATATCTTCACCAATGTAATTCAAATGGTGAATTTCAATTCAAGTTCACTTTGTGGATGTGAAATTCAAGTTCTATCTAAGTTAGAAATAATATCAGCCCAGGAGTTTAAATATAATTTTTTTTTTTTTTAAAAGAATCATTGCATGTGTTGTAAATGTCCTAGAGTGCTTGCACATGTATTTGACCACTGTACATATTTATGAGAACCATCGGTTATTATCTTTGTAGCTGAGGAATTTAAATATAAAAAACTGTGCTTTTATTTTGTTGTTTTCTGAAATTGCTACTATACAATGCCTGTAAAGTTGAGAAAAAATAGATTCAGTTTTAAAGTTCAAACTTCAAAGTATATTTTTGTCTTTACAATTCTGCTCATAACCTTGCACTATATATATAGAGAGGTTCTTGCCTAGCCGCACATGTATTTGATCACTGTACATATTTATGAGAACCATCGGTTATTATCTTTGTAGCTGAGGAATTTAAATATAAAACTCTGCTTTTATTTTGTTGTTTTTTGAAATTGTTGCTATACAATGCCTGTAATGTTGAGAAAAAGTAGATTCAGTTTTAAAGTTCAAACTTCAAAGTATAGTTTTGTCTTTACAATTCTGCTCATAACCTTGCACTATATATATAGGTTCTTGCCTAGCCATTGGACTTTATTTACTATTTCTAAGTATATTATGCTTTTATTCAAAGTTTGCGTAATTATCACCTACACTTATTCAACTGCTATGCATGACTCCAACACTTATGCTTCTACCAATTATCTAATGGACACATTGTTGTAAAACTTTCGATTAAATGGTCCTCTTTTCGTGTATTAGATCTCTCTCTATCTCTCTCTCTCTCTCACTCAAGGGGTTCAAACCCTATTGGAGCCTAGGACCCTATTTCAATTAACCAAATGATAAATTGTATTATGTTTCCTAATATCTTATGTAAATGCCAGTTGACATGAATAGTTTTTTTATTCTATCAACATGCTATCCAAATCAAATAGCTTGGTGATGTTTCTTTCTTTTTTATTTTGCAAATAATTACTACATATAGAGCCACATAACCCAATAACTTGAAGTCGTTGGGTAGTGTAATGCATGCCTATCCGAGAAACTAAGTCAAAGCTGGGAATGTTGATCATGATCTGTTATTAAGAACCTTATAATGTTATTTATTAATTTTGTAACCGTTGAAAGAAATTTGTTGCTTCTACTTGATACTTTAGTAACAAGATTTACATTTGAGTTTTCCGCGCAACGCGCGGGTTTGCGACTAGTATAAACTAAAAGCTAAAGCTGATAGAGTTTTTTTTTAGCCTTCCCAAATACTGCCACATCAGAATCCCTCTTCTCTTACAATTCCACCTCACTTCTCCTCTTTCAGTCTCTCTCTCACATGCCTTAATCTCTAATTCTCTCTCTCCTTCGCCCCTTTCATCTCCCATGGGGTTTTGCCTCCTCATCTCCCTCTCTGTTTTTTTTTTTTTTTTTTTTTTATTTTTTTTTTTTTTTTCGTACATACCCATTAAACCACCGATTTCAATCAATCATTTCCATTATTCAAATAGAAATAATCAACCGTCAAGTGAGTCACAAACAGAAGTATGTTTGCCAGTGATATATTATACAAATTGATTGCCCAAACTAATGGTGTGTTATTAGTGACTGTTTTAGAATGCCATTAGTCAAATAGAAATAGTAAACCATCTATTTTCCACGGTCAAGTGAGCGAGAAAAGGAAATATGTTTGCTAATGATATATTATACAATTGATTCATTTTTTATAGTCACACCATCAATTTTAAAAACAGAATTATATTTTTCCTACCGTCTAAATTAAAGTCATATTTATGTTCAAGTTCTTAATTCCTATTTGTGAGCATTGATATATTTATTTGTCCAATCAATTTTTATGACCCTTCCTTTTTAAATCGTCATTTAAAAAGATGTTGAAGAATGCATTTACACGTTACTTTGTTGCAATTTTTAAATTTTTTTAGGTACTTTGCGAACATTAAAGTCCTATTTATGTTCAAGTTTTTAATTCCTATTTGTGAACATTGATTTATTTGGGTGTCCAATCAATATTCATGACCCTTTATTTTTTCAGAATTTAGTTTCCAAATATGCTGCTTGAATTTTCGGCATAGCATTTAATGATTTTTATTAGTGAAACTTTGTTGCAGTTTTTTATTTATTTTTAAATTCCCTGGTTCTTACGTTTTTTTAATCTGTTTGTATTTATGTTCAATTCCTATTTGTGACATTGATTTATTTATTATAAAATTTGCTAAAACACGCAATAATTGCCTACTCACAATTGAATTATTATCCTATTTATTCTCCTACCCAAATAATGTCGTCGGAAGTCTTTGATTAGGTTTTTACACTTTGTTCTGTGATGTGACCAAGTGGTAGGGAGGCAATTCGACCGAGCCAAGACGGTGATATACGGTTCATCCCTCTATTTGGAGGGAGAGACAATTGAGGGAAAATAAGACATTTGAAGGTTCAATTAGGAAGAAAGATTTGTTAGTTCCCTAAAGCAGGGGAAGCAAATCAAAATTGGCGAGAACCATAAAGAAACTTGATCAAGAGATGTTGGTTGGATGCTCATTATATTTTTTGTAATTAATCAACTACTATCATTTAGCTTTTTATTTTTCCTAATTCATTTATTGATTTCGATTTATATATATATATATATATGTGGGGTTATACAAGAGAATCTCTATAGCTTGCTATGATAATATAAAAAGGTAAGTTAGTTGTGCAATGAAAGTTGAAGCAAGGATTTGTTGTGTTCATCTACTCTGCCACTCCTCATGGGCAACATGTGATTTTTGTATTATTATATCAGTTAGTGTTTTTTCACAAAATTCATAAAAGATAATGTTCTATGGCAAGCATTTATATTAGACATTATAGTGAAACTCTAGCAATTATTTTGTTTATGCTATTCTAGCCGAAGATGCACAAGAAATACCTTTCATGATAGAAGATGTGGTGAGCAATTGCAAAGGGCACTAGCCTTACTTATTTACTAACATTAATTTATATATAATATATATTGAAAGATGATAATTTATCATATTCCTTCCTTTATATTCATAAAAAATTAATAAAATTGATATAATTAAATATTTTAATGTCTACATTCTAAAAAATTCTTTATATATGTACACACTAAAAAAAATTAATTGAGAATTTTTCGCGCATTGCGCGGGTTTACGACTAGTGGAGTTAAAAGCACTAATATTGATATTCCATTAGATCAATCATGCTTCCAAAATATTAGGAATTCAATTCAAGATTGATAAAATAAAAATTAGAGTTGACTTATGAATCAAGTTTATAATCAGCTCAATTAGTTCCATTGCAAGTGGACAAGCCCACCTGGAATACATTCATGCAAATCTTTCCTGATACATAACAGTTTGTTCCATTGCAACATATGGTAATACTGTTGAGCAGTTAATAGTACATTTAACCAAGGATAATTTGTAAATGTTACTGGTTATTTCTGAAAAATAAGTAAATAAAGTCAGACCTTTTCAGAACTCTTTCCAGTGATAATATATTGTTAAATCATGACTAAGGGAATTGTTAACTGCACTAATGTAAGTAAAGGAAAAATAAAAGTAATTTGTGGATTTACTACAATATTTCAACAAAGAAGTGTAATGTCAAAGCTGCATAACTAGAGCTGCATAGCTAGAGACAATCAACATAATGTGGTTAACATACAATGGTGGAACGTAACAAATCATAAAACAGACAAGGATTGAATGACTAGGAAATTGATCAAGAAGTTTCCCATATGGGACTTTTGTCCTCTAGACTTTTCCATGTGTATATGAACCACATAATATTTATCATTGCGAAGTTGGATGGATTGCTAGAGAGGATAAGACAGGACTTTTGCCCTCTAGACTTTTCCATGTGTATATGAACCACATGATATTACTCTTGTGAAGCTAAATGGTTTGCAAGAGAGGATAAGACAGGACTTTTTCCCTCTAGACTTTTCCATGTGTATATGAGCCACATAATATTCTCCTTGTGAAGCTGGATGGTTAGCTAGAGAGGATAAGACATGACTTTTCTCCTCTAGACTTTTCCATGTGTATATGAGCCACATAATATATATTCTCCATGTGAAGCTAGATGGTTTGCTAGAGAGGATAAGACATGACTTTGCTCCTCTAGACTTTTCCATGTGTATATGAGCCACATAATATATATTCTCCTTGTGAAACTGGATGGTTTGCTAGAGAGGATAAGACATGACTTTTCTCCGCTAGACTTTTCCATGTGTATATGAGTCACATAATATATATTATGAAAAAGGCAGATTGGAACAAGCAATTGAGAGAGAGCCAAATGCAAAACACATTGAGAACTATTTTATGTTAATACTAAAAAAAAAGTTTTAGTTTATATTTTTTTGGATGTCTAACTCCTAATGGGATTGTTGATTTAATATGTACTTTTTTCTTCTTATGATTGATTGTGTTTTTTTTGGATTGAATTGGTTCATGTAAAAGCCAATAGATAATGAGCCCATGAATGTTGATGAAGCTTTTGTCCCTTGGTTTTATACTAAAAAAAAGTTTTAGTTTATATTATTTAGATTCAACAAATATATTAAAGATACAAATAACATTTGGTAGATATCTAAAAATGAGTAAGAATTATTAAGGCAAACTATTGCTTTTATCATATGAATTAAAATCCGCGCATCGCGCGGGTCCACGACTAGTGTATTATAAAATTTAGAGAATAAACCTCAATTATATTATATATCGTTAGAAAGCGAGTAAATGGAAATTGTTAGAATTAATATAATTAAGAATATTAAACTATTAAACTATTGCTCAAGTGAATTGACAAATATTTAATTATTTCTACTAATTTAAAGTAATATTTTATAAAATATAGGGTGGCCATTTGGATTTAAATGGTAAATTCTATCATTTGTATTGCTCAGTGTTAAAGCAATTTCATAGGAAAAGAAATGAGTTTCTGCATAGCATTTCAAGAAGAAGATCAAAGTGAAAGGTTCTTCTTTAGATGTTGAAGCTTTTGCAGCTGCGTCTTTGCCATAATATATATGGAGGCCTCTGCTCTATCTTTTAACTAAAAATGTGTGTGTATATATATATATATATATTGAGGCCTCTGCCAAATTAAATGACTTTTAAAGTGAAAAATCTGCTCTTGAATTAGAGATATGTCTTTGAGATCGGCTGGTATGAGGCCTAAACTGGAAAGGCTAATTCTAGACATTAGAAAAAGGCAACAAAGTCGACCAGGTTAGCACTATTTCTTCGGGTATTCATAGTAAATAATGTCTTTCTGAATTTTTAAGTGATTGGTTCCTAAAATTGATACAAAAGGACATTGTTCGATCAATTTGTACACTAATTATTGGGTGATAATGTGTAATCTTTGGAAAAATTAGTACACTGCAAGGGTATGCCAGCAATTGAAATAAATTTGTAGCTGTGGCAAGTTTCTCAAGTCTTACAGAGCATTGCATATATTCGCATAAACTTGAATTGGAACCTCAAACCTTTACTTATCTTTGGTCCCCTATCGTCTAATGCTTTGCACAATCTGAGGTTTATGACAACATATTGATTACCAACATGACCCAATATGTCAAAAGTACTGCATAGGAAGTTTTTCCCTGAACTGGTTTTAGCATTAATGAAATTGCAAACTTTTAAGTCCTTATTAATCCATTACTGCTTGATATTTGCATGGTGATGAAATGTAATTGTTGTGATGTAATTCAAAACATACACTATTAGTATCACATATAAAAGGGTTTAACTTTCATAAGAAATATATAGCAGCTGCTTCCTAAGAAATGGTCAGCTTTACTGCTTCTTTTTGTGAAGCAAACACAGACCAATTTGGCCATATACAGAAAGGAAACCTGAATCTTGGTCATCAACTAATAGCAAAACAATTCTAATACAGTCATCAAATATAACAAAGAGTGTTGCTAAATGGATGAATAGATTCCCACGTATACCACAATCCCAGATTATTGGATCTACCCCATTTATAAGACAATTCCAGATTATCTTCCATGCTCATCAGATGGGGTGACAAGTCAAAAAGACACATCAATGTGTTATCTCTAAGGTTGTATGGAATTAAATTGTCTGGAACATGAAGCACCAAGATTGACTCTTCTTCATTTTCTCCAACTCGTCGATGAACAAGATGTAAGACATTGAAAACGATGCGATGAATATCCTGAGCATTGTCCCTTCTTATACGCGGATTCATTGCTACAAGTCCATCAAGAACAACATGGTACTTTACAAACCAATTTGAATAATCACCACTCATCTCCATCACATCAAAGACAGATGTTTGAGGGCCATAAATCTCAATGAGATATAAATGGCCTCCTGATTCACCAAAATATTTCAACCTTCTCTCTGCCCAACCCTCTGGAATTGGAGGCATTGGCATTGTAAGCAAAAGCTCTCTCTCAACATCAAAACGAAGTGATAACACTCCCTTGCTAACCCAATGTATTGCACCCTTCCAAAAGACCCCCCTTTCAAACAGAAACTCATCTGAAACAACAAAAGGATTTCCTGAATCTCTCCAACTACCCATATCAGAATTGTATATCTTTATTTGGCGATGATCTACAAACAAATTGCGATCACAATCACAAACGCATATAACTTGGTAATGGGGTGAATTCTTTGGATCAAATGCAATGCTAATACCAAAGACCTTTTTGCATTCAGGTCTAGGCAATGGCATATATTGCTTTGTAGTGGGTTTACATAGGTAGTATTTGCGCTCTTGTTCAAGGCAACAACGAAGGCTGCTGCAAAGTAAAAGGCCATTGCATGAGTGCTTTATACAAACACCATTCTCATCCTCAATGAAAGAGAGAGATGGGTTTGGAGCAGCACCCAGTTGGCCAGTGCATGGAATGAACCTTAACTCTGAATACAATCTAAGAAGCAAAAACTTCTGCATGTAGAATCCTGAGACTTGGTGCTGAGGATTACAACGTGTGTAATTAGAGATGAAGAGAGGGTCAGAGATGATTTGGTTCCACCATTTGCATACACACCTGAATCTCAGTAAAGACTTTAAGGGTAGCCGCATGAGTATTTCAATTATGACATCAGGGTCCTTACTTATCACTGCTTGTTCCATGCCAGAACTTGAGCTTTTAGTCATAGGATTCTTCTGCAATAAGAAAGATCAAAATTGGAAAAGAAAAAAGAAAAGGACAAATCTTTATCATATCAGCATAATAGTGATTGAAAGAAATTGATAGTTGACTTTAAAGATTTGGGTCATGATCCAAAAAGAAGTATTCTTGCATCAGTTTCTACATGTAGAACCAAGAGAAGTTGTTTAAAAGAAGAAAGAAAGAAAGGCAAAGAAAATAGTTTGATGCAGTTCTTGTTCAATTCAGATTTTATAAAAGTAACTAATGTAATTTTCATACCTTAAGGCTTAAGTTCTCTAAGTAGTTTCCTAGAAATGTTGTTGATGATGGTGATGTGAGGTGGAAATGACTCTTTTGCCAGTCTTTATGTTGTGTAGCTGATTAGACTTTTTCAACTTGTAAGGGTCCAACAATGGCATCATGTTCCTGCCTAGAAAAGAAGCCCTCTCACCTGCCTCAGGAAGTTCCTGCTAGCCAAGCCCAATAACCATTATTTCTTCCTCAATGTTCCTTTTGATCCAATTTGAATTTAGGTGGAGAGAGTTAGATTATAAACTATATTTAATAACAAATTTCACAACTATTGAGAGGAAAAGGTGAATATATTGTAATTAGTGCAACATATTCGTAATTTTTTTAATGAAAATATACATTTTATAGTAATTGAATATATGTTTGTGATAAAAGTGATTCATTTCACTGCTAACCTTTATGTACACCAATCACAAGCAATTGTAAAATTTGTTGTCATGTTAGACTTACTCATAAGCTTATCACTAAATAAACCCAATACTCCAATAGAACTTTCTCCATTTTATCTCCAAAAAAAAAATGTATAAAAGAATTTGATCGGAAACACATATTGAATCAAAAGGATAAAGCCTCTGTTGCATTACAAACATAATTCATAACCCAATATCTATTTCCCCTACTTTACCCCTACAAATTCAACAAAGCCACATATTTCAGCCTAAAAAAAAAAACCATGAACATGGTGCAAATTATAAAAGTAAAAAAATAAATAAAAATAAATCCAATAATTTCAAGGAGAAGTCTTGGTGACAGTCTTAACATTAGATCAATCATGCTTCCAAAATATTAGGAATTCAATTCAAGATTGATAAAATAAAAATTAGAGTTGACTTATGAATCAAGTTTATAATCAGCTCAATTAGTTCCATTGCAAGTGGACAAGCCCACCTGGAATACATTCATGCAAATCTTTCCTGATACATAACAGTTTGTTCCATTGCAACATATGGTAATACTGTTGAGCAGTTAATAGTACATTTAACCAAGGATAATTTGTAAATGTTACTGGTTATTTCTGAAAAATAAGTAAATAAAGTCAGACCTTTTCAGAACTCTTTCCAGTGATAATATATTGTTAAATCATGACTAAGGGAATTGTTAACTGCACTAATGTAAGTAAAGGAAAAATAAAAGTAATTTGTGGATTTACTACAATATTTCAACAAAGAAGTGTAATGTCAAAGCTGCATAACTAGAGCTGCATAGCTAGAGACAATCAACATAATGTGGTTAACATACAATGGTGGAACGTAACAAATCATAAAACAGACAAGGATTGAATGACTAGGAAATTGATCAAGAAGTTTCCCATATGGGACTTTTGTCCTCTAGACTTTTCCATGTGTATATGAACCACATAATATTTATCATTGCGAAGTTGGATGGATTGCTAGAGAGGATAAGACAGGACTTTTGCCCTCTAGACTTTTCCATGTGTATATGAACCACATGATATTACTCTTGTGAAGCTAAATGGTTTGCAAGAGAGGATAAGACAGGACTTTTTCCCTCTAGACTTTTCCATGTGTATATGAGCCACATAATATTCTCCTTGTGAAGCTGGATGGTTAGCTAGAGAGGATAAGACATGACTTTTCTCCTCTAGACTTTTCCATGTGTATATGAGCCACATAATATATATTCTCCATGTGAAGCTAGATGGTTTGCTAGAGAGGATAAGACATGACTTTGCTCCTCTAGACTTTTCCATGTGTATATGAGCCACATAATATATATTCTCCTTGTGAAACTGGATGGTTTGCTAGAGAGGATAAGACATGACTTTTCTCCGCTAGACTTTTCCATGTGTATATGAGTCACATAATATATATTATGAAAAAGGCAGATTGGAACAAGCAATTGAGAGAGAGCCAAATGCAAAACACATTGAGAACTATTTTATGTTAATACTAAAAAAAAAGTTTTAGTTTATATTTTTTTGGATGTATAACTCCTAATGGGATTGTTGATTTAATATGTACTTTTTTCTTCTTATGATTGATTGTGTTTTTTTTGGATTGAATTGGTTCATGTAAAAGCCAATAGATAATGAGCCCATGAATGTTGATGAAGCTTTTGTCCCTTGGTTTTATACTAAAAAAAAGTTTTAGTTTATATTTTTTAGATTCAACAAATATATTAAAGACACAAATAACATTTGGTAGATATCTAAAAATGAGTAAGAATTATTAAGGCAACTATTGCTTTTATCATATGAATTAAAATCCGCGCATCGCGCGGGTCCACGACTAGTGTATTATAAAATTTAGCGAATAAACCTCAATTATATTATATATCGTTAGAAAGCGAGTAAATGGAAATTGTTAAAATTAATATAATTAAGAATATTAAACTATTAAACTATTGCTCATGTGAATTGACAAATATTTAATTATTTCTACTAATTTAAAGTAATATTTTATAAAATATAGGGTGGCCATTTGGATTTAAATGGTAAATTCTATCATTTGTATTGCTCAGTGTTAAAGCAATTTCATAGAAAAGAAATGAGTTTCTGCATAGCATTTCAAGAAGAAGATCAAAGTGAAAGGTTCTTTAGATGTTGAAGCTTTTGCAGCTGCGTCTTTGCCATAATATATATGGAGGCCTCTGCTCTATCTTTTAACTAAAAATGTGTGTGTATATATATATATATATATTGAGGCCTCTGCCAAATTAAATGACTTTTAAAGTGAAAAATCTGCTCTTGAATTAGAGATATGTCTTTGAGATCGGCTGGTATGAGGCCTAAACTGGAAAGGCTAATTCTAGACATTAGAAAAAGGCAACAAAGTCGACCAGGTTAGCACTATTTCTTGGGTATTCATAGTAAATAATGTCTTTCTGAATTTTTAAGTGATTGGTTCCTAAAATTGATACAAAAGGACATTGCTTCGATCAATTTGTACACTAATTATTGGGTGATAATGTGTAATCTTTGGAAAAATTAGTACACTGCAAGGGTATGCCAGCAATTGAAATAAATTTGTAGCTGCGGCAAGTTTCTCAAGTCTTACAGAGCATTGCATATATTAGCATAAACTTGAATTGGAACCTCAAACCTTTACTTATTTTTGGTCCCCTATCGTCTAATGCTTTGCACAATCTGAGGTTTATGACAACAATATTGATTACCAACATGACCCAATATGTCAAAAGTACTGCATAGGAAGTTTTTCCCTGAACTGGTTTTAGCATTAATGAAATTGCAAACTTTTAAGTCCTTATTAATCCATTACTGCTTGATATTTGCATGGTGATGAAATGTAATTGTTGTGATGTAATTCAAAACATACACTATTAGTATCACATATAAAAGGGTTTAACTTTCATAAGAAATATATAGCAGCTGCTTCCTAAGAAATGGTCAGCTTTACTGCTTCTTTTTGTGAAGCAAACACAGACCAATTTGGCCATATACAGAAAGGAAACCTGAATCTTGGTCATCAACTAATAGCAAAACAATTCTAATACAGTCATCAAATATAACAAAGAGTGTTGCTAAATGGATGAATAGATTCCCACGTATACCACAATCCCAGATTATTGGATCTACCCCATTTATAAGACAATTCCAGATTATCTTCCATGCTCATCAGATGGGGTGACAAGTCAAAAAGACACATCAATGTGTTATCTCTAAGGTTGTATGGAATTAACTTGCCTGGAACATGAAGCACCAAGATTGACTCTTCTTCATTTTCTCCAACTCCTCGATGAACAAGATGTAAGACATTGAAAATGATGCGATGAATATCCTGAGCATTGTCCCTTCTTATACGCGGATTCATTGCTACAAGTCCATCAAGAACAACATGGTACTTTACAAACCAACTTGAATAATCACCACTCATCTCCATCACATCAAAGACAGATGTTTGAGGGCCATAAATCTCAATGAGATATAAATGGCCTCCTGATTCACCAAAATATTTCAACCTTCTCTCTGCCCAACCCTCTGGAATTGGAGGCATTGGCATTGTAAGCAAAAGCTCTCTCTCAACATCAAAACGAAGTGATAACACCCCCTTGCTAACCCAATGCATTGCACCCTTCCAAAAGACCCCCCTTTCAAACAGAAACTCATCTGAAACAACAAAAGGATTTCCTGAATCTCTCCAACAACCCATATCAGAATTGTATATCTTTATTTGGCGATGATCTACTAACAAATTGCGATCACAATCACAAACGCATATAACTTGGTAATGGGGTGAATTCTTCGGATCAAATGCAATTCTAATACCAAAGACCTTTTTGCATTCAGGTCTAGGCAATGGCATATATTGCTTTGTAGTGGGTTTACATAGGTAGTATTTGCGCTCTTGTTCAAGGAAACAACGAAAGCTGCTGCAAAGTAAAAGGCCATTGCATGAGTGCTTTATACAAACACCATTCTCATCCTCAATGAAAGAGAGAGATGGGTTTGGAGCAGCACCCAGTTGGCCAGTGCATGGAATGAACCTTAACTCTGAATACAATCTAAGAAACAAAAACTTCTGCATGTAGAATCCTGAGACTTGGTGCTGAGGATTACAACGTGTGTAATTAGAGATGAAGAGAGGGTCAGAGATGATTTGGTTCCACCATTTGCATACACACCTGAATCTCAGTAAAGACTTTAAGGGTAGCCGCATGAGTATTTCAATTATGACATCAGGGTCCTTACTTATCCCTGCTTGTTCCATGCCAGAACTTGAGCTTTTAGTCATTGGATTCTTCTGCAATAAGAAAGATCCAAAATTGGAAAAGAAAAGGACAAATCTTTATCATATCAGCATAATAGTGATTGAAAGAATTGGATAGTTGACTTTAAAGATTTGGGTCATGATCCAAAAAGAAGTATTCTTGCATCAGTTTCTACATGTAGAACCAAGAGAAGTTGTTTAAAAGAAGAAAGAAAGGAAAAGAAAATAGTTTGATGCAGTTCTTGTTCAATTCAGATTTTATAAAAGTAACTAACGTAATTTTCATACCTTAAGGCTTAAGTTCTCAAAGAAGTTTCCTAGAAATGTTGTTGATGATGGTGATGTGAGGTAGAAATGACTCTTTGCCAGTCTTCATGTTGTGTAGCTGATTAGACTTTTTTAACTTATAAGGGTCCAACAATGGCATCATGTTCCTGCCTAGAAAAGAAGCCCTCTCACGTGCCTCACGAAGTTCCTGCTAGCCAAGCCCAACAACCATTATTTCTTCCTCAATGTTCCTTTTGATCCAATTTGAATTTAGGTGGAGAGAGTTAGATTATAAACTATATTTCATAACAAATTTCACAAAACTATTGAGAGGAGAAGGTGAATATATTGTAATTAGTGCAACATATTCATTTTATAGTAATTTTTTTTTATGAAAATATTCATTTTATAGTAATTGAATATATGTTTGTGATAAAAGTGATTCATTTCACTGCTAACATCACTTTATGTACACCAATCACAAGCAATTGTAAAATGTTGAAAGTATTAGGCGACAGAAATATTTCGTCGCCAGGACTATCCGGCGACCATCATTAGTCGGCAAAACGATTTTTGTCGCCTAATGTACTATTTCGTCGCCTAGTACATCAAGCGACGAAATTGAGACTTTTATGCGACGAAAAGGTTTTATTGCCGTAAACCTCTTTTCTTGTAGTGCCACGTCACCCAATATAATCAGTCCATGTGTTTGGCTGGTCCTGCCGCACATGAGGGGACGTGTTGAGAATCAAAGTCTCATATTGGACATTTAAAGCCTTACATCTCAACATATAAGATCTTGGGGCCTCTCCGCCCATTACCAATTGGTTTTGAGTTGGATGCTCCAAATCTAACATACATGGATACATTGCTCCAAGTCCATCAAACTCCAAGTCCATCACCACTCATCTCCATCACATCAAACACACTTGTTTGGGGGCCATAAATCTCAATGAGATATAGATGGCCTCCTGATCCACCAAATGACCAAAATATTTCAACCTTCTCCTTTCCCAACCCTCAGGAGTTGGAGGCATAGGCATTGTAAGCAAAAGCTCTCTCTCAACATCGAAACGAAGTGATAACTCTCCCTTGCTAACCCAATGTATTGCACCCTTCCAAAAGAGCCCTCTTTCAAACAGAAGCTCTCTCACACTTTTTAAAATTAAGGGCGAGCACATGCCCACCCTGGTCACTACGTAGATCCGCCAGTGGTCATATTTGACTTGGTTTCTTCATGATCTGTGGAGGCTATGTATGGAAGGGAAACCATTGTCTTGCCCACATGATCAATGGTGTCATCAATGGGGATTATTTCCTTAACACATGAATCTTAAGACTTCAAGCGTAGCCACCTGAGTATTTCAATTATGACTAGGTATGGCAATCCGTTTTCATGTGTCATGTTAAGTCATTGGCATTAAACTATATGGATCAACACGAACACGACACATTTATTAATCGTTCAAGCTCCCTCGATCCTAACACAACCTATTTATTAACCAAGTTGACATGACACGACACAACTCACATAACCCGTTTAATAAACGGGTCGTGTTAGGGTTGACACAACCCATTTGATATAGGTGTGTTAAGTCAGGTTAACCTGGTGATCTGACACGAATTGACTTGTTTATATAAATCATATACAACAATTAAAATATAATTACAACTAAAAATTCAAAAATAACAATAAAAGGTTTAAACGGCTAGAAGTACTTCCAAAAAATAAAATTACAAGCCAAGTTCCAAATTAGAAGTTCAACTTCATAATAAAAATATTACAACTCCAATACTAAGATAAACTAATCGGGTCGAACAGATTATTACGAGTTATGCATGTCAACCCGAATTGACCCATTATTTAATCGTGTCTATTCAGGTCGACCCAAATCTGACACGAACCCATTATGCCTCAACCCTAATCTTCTACCTTCATGTCATGTTCGCAGGTCGTAACCCATTTTGCCACCCTTAATTAGGACATCATCATTGTAGTGCTCACAATTTATCAATGCTTATTTCATGCCAAAACTTGAGCTTTTAGTCATTGGATTCTTCTGCAATAAGAAAGATACTAATTGAAAGAGAAAAAAGAAACCAAAAAAAAAAAAGGAAGACAAATCTCTCTAAGATCAGCATAATAGTGAGGGAAACAAATGGAAAATTGAGTTTCAAGGTGTTAAAGATATTTCAAGGACTATTTTTGGTCAAGACAAAGTCCAATACTTGGCATGCAAGTAAAGCAAGTTACTTGTATTGCAAGTCTAATAACCCTAGTTTAATGTATTATTAATCTACGGTTAAAAGAAAAATTAGACTGTCTTTGGTACAATTGACATAACTTAAAAGAGAGATTGTCAGGAATATTTATATTGAAAAATTAGGGTTATAAAGTAAGATAAATGCAATAATAGGCTTAACTAAGAGCCTAAATAAAAGCCCACGTGATACATAAGTCACAGGATAATTATTCTAATTTCCAACACTCCTCCTCAAGCTGGAGCAAAGATGTCAATCAAGCCCAGATTAACAATAGAGGACTAGAGTAGAGAATGTCCCACGGTTTAAACACACACCAAAGTGCAAGAGAGATGGAGTGAATGGTTAAAAATCTAAAAGCCAACTACCTAAACACGTGAAGGGCAGCAGGCAGCGACAAATAAACCAAAAAGAAAAAAGAAAAGCCAACATAGGCAGCAAGGCAGGAGGCAGGGCAGGCCGGAATGGCCGAAACTTACCAAAATGGACCGAAATGTTTTTCGAGATGGGATAGGGGGTTTTTTGTTTCTGGTTTGTATACCAGAACGGT
>OU015767.1:20499599-20524111 GCA_907173295.1 Fagus sylvatica | reverse complement strand
TTGTGTTTTGTAAACACAAGTTTCATTTAAAATTTCTCTACTCCAGTACGCACACGTGAACGGTGAAGCTAATCTCATTTTATATTTAAATGAAACTTGTGTTTTGTAAACACAAGTTTCATTTAAATTTCTCCAGACCCGTGCACGGTCAGAAATGGTCATTTCTGGTCAGAAACGGTCATTTCAAACTGTCATTTCAGTATTTTAAATGAAACTTGTGTTTACAAAACACAAGTTTCATTTAAAATTCTACTTGTACGGACACATGAAGCTAACTAGAAAAGTTGGTAAGCAAACTAAAAAAGTTGGTATTCTTGTGTTTCTAAAATACAAGATTGACAAAAAAAAGCCAATCTTGTGTTTGGTAAACACAAGATTCAATTGAAACTTGTGTTTAACAAATACAAAGTCCATTTTTCAAATTTATTTCGGCTGGGAAACATTTAGCAAAATAACTTAAAAAAAAGCATTTTTTTGCCAAATCACCCCACTTTTGTTGTCCTTATATAACCGGTGGCTAACCTGTGTAACGTACGATTCGACAAATATATATAATACATATTTTATTAATAAATAAAAAGTCAAATGAGAGAATTTTAAAAAAGATAACTTACCTAATTTAATTAGAATTCATTTAGAAAAAGATTTAAACGTAATCTAATAAGAAATTATTTAGTATTTGGTTGCTTTATCCAAAAAGAACTAAATTCTAGTTAGAATATATACTATTCATCAATAATACTTAGTATCTATAATATAAATTAAAACTTGAAGCAGAGAGAATTTTTTTAACCTTCTCTAAACAGTGACACATACGAATCCTTGCATCCATAGAATTCCACCTCACATGTCTCATCTCTAACACACCCTCTCTCTCTCTCTCTCTCTCACATCTCATAACTCACACACTCTCTCTCACACGTTTCATCTGTAACAGTTTCTCACCCCCCATTGCCTTTTCATCTCCCACTCCTTCTCTAGCTCACCTCTTCACCTCTTCCCACTTTATTCCTCTCTGACTCTTCTACTCCCCATCAATAATACTACGACTCTTCCCTTTTAAAATCTGCCCACATTTATTCCACATTACTCCATTCCTCCAACTCTCTCTATCTGACTCTTCCACTCTCCATCAGCAATGTTCTAATTGCTGATTCATTGCTGAAACGTCTATATATATAAACAATCAGGTATGTGTTCCTTTCCATGCGGTTGTTTACCGATTCACTACGACAAACGCGTAGATCACCAACCAGGTTCTTCACGGATTGAGTCACAACCCTGATTCCTCCAATCCCATCGTGGTCGACAACAGCTTGGAGTCGAATCTGAGGCTAATTCCAACGCCATGAATGACACCAAATTCAAATGTTGTCCAACAATCACCAACGATCTTGCCAGGTTTTATATGATCTCTTCTCTCACAGTTGTCCTCTCTCACTTTTCTCTCTCTCTCTCTCTCTTAAGCACCTACAAGGATTTTGCATTATCTGTTTTTGGTTCCTCAATTCCCCTTAATGTGTTCGAACAAATGCTTGAACCAAAATTTCTGTCACCAATCTGATTTTAGTTTTAGATGAATGAATGTCTTTTTTTAATATGCTTTTGGGTGCTCAAATTTTGCAGGTATTTTCTTAGATTTTTTTTTTCTTTAAGTTTGTGGGTGTTTTTGCTTTGGCCACGTTTATATGTAAGAATAGGAAAATTTGTGTTTTTTCTTTTACAAATTCATTTTGTTTGCTGGGTTACCCAATTTGAAACATTTGTAGTTATGGAATTCTAAAATTTTCATAGATACAGGGTTAGAAGGTGTTGATCCATTGTTGGCTGATTGGGGAATCTCATATGATTTTGTAGGAGCAACTGCTAACTTTGATTCTTATTGCTCCCCATAAATATTCATCTTGCTATATTATCTCTAATAGTGAAAGCTGTTGATTTAAACCACTACTTAAACTACCAGGTGTCATCCAAAGATACAGCCTTGATGCAAATATTTGCCTTCTTCGTCAGATAATTCCGTATTTGTTTGTCATATGCAATATACATAGGTACAAACAATTGGTGAGTCTAAGTTTTTTGTTTGTAATTGTAATTGCAATTGTTAGGCTTATTAGTAATAAGTTATTAGTGGTGTCTGTTTGTTGCAGTTTGAGGCAGAGCGGATGAGTACCCAAATATTGGCCCACATCTTGGTTAAGGTCTGCTTAATTCTGCCTTTTCCTTACTTTACATTTTGTTTCCCAACACCAACATTGGACTAATTTATTCATTTGTTTAATGTATGGTTGCAAGTGATTATTTTCTCCCTTAAGATGTTCAAAGAAATACAAGAACCAAACTTGTCCATCGCCAAATTGGAAGTGTAAGGTATAAGATCTTATTTTTGGTTAAGTTTGTGTTGCACAAGGACTAGGAAGTATAAGGTAATCTTATTTTTTGGGTTCATTTTTTTTAATGGTTTGATTTTCTTTAGTTTGATCCTGATTTTTGTGTATTTACATCATCATTTCTAAAAGGAAAAACACAACAGAAAATTTTAAGTACATGTACACAAGCTATATGATAAAATCCTTGAGTCATCTCTATTCTTATTCTAGAATTTCTAATAGATGCTTTTGTTCTTATTCTATTCATTTCAATACTGCATTTTGAGTATCTTTCTATTGCTTTTTTTTTTAGAGAAAAATCAAGATTTTCAGTATTTTGTGGTAATAGACTTTGAGATTATTTTTCATTTGCTCATTGAGAGCAGTGTGACTAGCCAATTGGACATGTTTCTTATGGTCCCATTTTTTGAACGGTCCATACACTAAATTCATGAAGTTGGCTATAGCTTAACTATTTAGCATTGTAATTCATTTTAAGAAAAATGTGGCCAACTTAGCGAAGATCTCCTCTTTTGTATACATGTGTATATCTTCACCAATGTAATTCAAATGGTGAATTTCAATTCAAGTTCACTTTGTGGATGTGAAATTCAAGTTCTATCTAAGTTAGAAATAATATCAGCCCAGGAGTTTAAATATAATTTTTTTTTTTTAAAAGAATCATTGCATGTGTTGTAAATGTCCTATACTCATGAAAACTAGAGTGCTTGCACATGTATTTGACCACTGTACATATTTATGAGAACCATCGGTTATTATCTTTGTAGCTGAGGAATTTAAATATAAAAAACTGTGCTTTTATTTTGTTGTTTTCTGAAATTGCTACTATACAATGCCTGTAAAGTTGAGAAAAAATAGATTCAGTTTTAAAGTTCAAACTTCAAAGTATATTTTTGTCTTTACAATTCTGCTCATAACCTTGCACTATATATATAGAGAGGTTCTTGCCTAGCCGCACATGTATTTGATCACTGTACATATTTATGAGAACCATCGGTTATTATCTTTGTAGCTGAGGAATTTAAATATAAAACTCTGCTTTTATTTTGTTGTTTTTTGAAATTGTTGCTATACAATGCCTGTAATGTTGAGAAAAAGTAGATTCAGTTTTAAAGTTCAAACTTCAAAGTATAGTTTTGTCTTTACAATTCTGCTCATAACCTTGCACTATATATATAGGTTCTTGCCTAGCCATTGGACTTTATTTACTATTTCTAAGTATATTATGCTTTTATTCAAAGTTTGCGTAATTATCACCTACACTTATTCAACTGCTATGCATGACTCCAACACTTATGCTTCTACCAATTATCTAATGGACACATTGTTGTAAAACTTTCGATTAAATGGTCCTCTTTTCGTGTATTAGATCTCTCTCTATCTCTCTCTCTCTCTCACTCAAGGGGGTTCAAACCCTATTGGAGCCTAGGACCCTATTTCAATTAACCAAATGATAAATTGTATTATGTTTCCTAATATCTTATGTAAATGCCAGTTGACATGAATAGTTTTTTTATTCTATCAACATGCTATCCAAATCAAATAGCTTGGTGATGTTTCTTTCTTTTTTATTTTGCAAATAATTACTGCATATAGAGCCACATAACCCAATAACTTGAAGTCGTTGGGTAGTGTAATGCATGCCTATCCGAGAAACTAAGTCAAAGCTGGGAATGTTGATCATGATCTGTTATTAAGAACCCTATAATGTTATTTATTAATTTTGTAACCGTTGAAAGAAATTTGTTGCTTCTACTTGATACTTTAGTAACAAGATTTACATTTGAGTTTTCCGCGCAACGCGCGGGTTTGCGACTAGTATAAACTAAAAGCTAAAGCTGATAGAGTTTTTTTTTAGCCTTCCCAAATACTGCCACATCAGAATCCCTCTTCTCTTACAATTCCACCTCACTTCTCCTCTTTCAGTCTCTCTCTCACATGCCTTAATCTCTAACTCTCTCTCTCCTTCGCCCCTTCATCTCCCATGGGGTTTTGCCTCCTCATCTCCCTCTCTATTTTTTTTTTTTTTTTTTTTTTATTTTTTTTTTTTTTTTCGTACATACCCATTAAACCACCGATTTCAATCAATCATTTCCATTATTCAAATAGAAATAATCAACCGTCAAGTGAGTCACAAACAGAAGTATGTTTGCCAGTGATATATTATACAAATTGATTGCCCAAACTAATGGTGTGTTATTAGTGACTGTTTTAGAATGCCATTAGTCAAATAGAAATAGTAAACCATCTATTTTCCACGGTCAAGTGAGCGAGAAAAGGAAATATGTTTGCTAATGATATATTATACAATTGATTCATTTTTTATAGTCACACCATCAATTTTAAAAACAGAATTATATTTTTCCTACCGTCTAAATTAAAGTCATATTTATGTTCAAGTTCTTAATTCCTATTTGTGAGCATTGATATATTTATTTGTCCAATCAATTTTTATGACCCTTCCTTTTTAAATCGTTCATTTAAAAAGATGTTGAAGAATGCATTTACACGTTACTTTGTTGCAATTTTTAAATTTTTTTAGGTACTTTGCGAACATTAAAGTCCTATTTATGTTCAAGTTTTTAATTCCTATTTGTGAACATTGATTTATTTGGGTGTCCAATCAATATTCATGACCCTTTATTTTTTCAGAATTTAGTTTCCAAATATGCTGCTTGAATTTTCGGCATAGCATTTAATGATTTTTATTAGTGAAAACTTTGTTGCAGTTTTTTATTTATTTTTAAATTCCATGGTTCTTACGTTTTTTTAATCTGTTTCATATTTATGTTCAATTCCTATTTGTGACATTGATTTATTTATTATAAAATTTGCTAAAACACGCAATAATTGCCTACTCACAATTGAATTATTATCCTATTTATTCTCCTACCCAAATAATGTCGTCGAAGTCTTTGATTAGGTTTTTACACTTTGTTCTGTGATGTGACCAAGTGGTAGGGAGGCAATTCGACCGAGCCAAGACGGTGATATACGGTTCATCCCTCTATTTGGAGGGAGAGACAATTGAGGGAAAATAAGACATTTGAAGGTTCAATTAGGAAGAAAGATTTGTTAGTTCCCTAAAGCAGGGGAAGCAAATCAAAATTGGCGAGAACCATAAAGAAACTTGATCAAGAGATGTTGGTTGGATGCTCATTATATTTTTTGTAATTAATCAACTACTATCATTTAGCTTTTTATTTTTCCTAATTCATTTATTGATTTCGATTTATATATATATATATATATGTGGGGTTATACAAGAGAATCTCTATAGCTTGCTATGATAATATAAAAAGGTAAGTTAGTTGTGCAATGAAAGTTGAAGCAAGGATTTGTTGTGTTCAT
Source organism: Fagus sylvatica (assembly GCA_907173295.1). NCBI lineage: Eukaryota > Viridiplantae > Streptophyta > Magnoliopsida > Fagales > Fagaceae > Fagus > Fagus sylvatica. The sequence continues at coordinate 20,518,370 of OU015767.1, read as the reverse complement.
CTACTCTGCCACTCCTCATGGGCAACATGTGATTTTTGTATTATTATATCAGTTAGTGTTTTTTCACAAAATTCATAAAAGATAATGTTCTATGGCAAGCATTTATATTAGACATTATAGTGAAACTCTAGCAATTATTTTGTTTATGCTATTCTAGCCGAAGATGCACAAGAAATACCTTTCATGATAAAGATGTGGTGAGCAATTGCAAAGGGCACTAGCCTTACTTATTTACTAACATTAATTATATATAATATATATTGAAAGATGATAATTTATCATATTCCTTCCTTTATATTCATAAAAAATTAATAAAATTGATATAATTAAATATTTTAATGTCTACATTCTAAAAAATTCTTTATATATGTACACACTAAAAAAAATTAATTGAGAATTTTTCGCGCATTGCGCGGGTTTACGACTAGTGGAGTTAAAAGCACTAATATTGATATTCCATTAGATCAATCATGCTTCCAAAATATTAGGAATTCAATTCAAGATTGATAAAATAAAAATTAGAGTTGACTTATGAATCAAGTTTATAATCAGCTCAATTAGTTCCATTGCAAGTGGACAAGCCCACCTGGAATACATTCATGCAAATCTTTCCTGATACATAACAGTTTGTTCCATTGCAACATATGGTAATACTGTTGAGCAGTTAATAGTACATTTAACCAAGGATAATTTGTAAATGTTACTGGTTATTTCTGAAAAATAAGTAAATAAAGTCAGACCTTTTCAGAACTCTTTCCAGTGATAATATATTGTTAAATCATGACTAAGGGAATTGTTAACTGCACTAATGTAAGTAAAGGAAAAATAAAAGTAATTTGTGGATTTACTACAATATTTCAACAAAGAAGTGTAATGTCAAAGCTGCATAACTAGAGCTGCATAGCTAGAGACAATCAACATAATGTGGTTAACATACAATGGTGGAACGTAACAAATCATAAAACAGACAAGGATTGAATGACTAGGAAATTGATCAAGAAGTTTCCCATATGGGACTTTTGTCCTCTAGACTTTTCCATGTGTATATGAACCACATAATATTTATCATTGCGAAGTTGGATGGATTGCTAGAGAGGATAAGACAGGACTTTTGCCCTCTAGACTTTTCCATGTGTATATGAACCACATGATATTACTCTTGTGAAGCTAAATGGTTTGCAAGAGAGGATAAGACAGGACTTTTTCCCTCTAGACTTTTCCATGTGTATATGAGCCACATAATATTCTCCTTGTGAAGCTGGATGGTTAGCTAGAGAGGATAAGACATGACTTTTCTCCTCTAGACTTTTCCATGTGTATATGAGCCACATAATATATATTCTCCATGTGAAGCTAGATGGTTTGCTAGAGAGGATAAGACATGACTTTGCTCCTCTAGACTTTTCCATGTGTATATGAGCCACATAATATATATTCTCCTTGTGAAACTGGATGGTTTGCTAGAGAGGATAAGACATGACTTTTCTCCGCTAGACTTTTCCATGTGTATATGAGTCACATAATATATATTATGAAAAAGGCAGATTGGAACAAGCAATTGAGAGAGAGCCAAATGCAAAACACATTGAGAACTATTTTATGTTAATACTAAAAAAAAAGTTTTAGTTTATATTTTTTTGGATGTATAACTCCTAATGGGATTGTTGATTTAATATGTACTTTTTTCTTCTTATGATTGATTGTGTTTTTTTTGGATTGAATTGGTTCATGTAAAAGCCAATAGATAATGAGCCCATGAATGTTGATGAAGCTTTTGTCCCTTGGTTTTATACTAAAAAAAAGTTTTAGTTTATATTATTTAGATTCAACAAATATATTAAAGATACAAATAACATTTGGTAGATATCTAAAAATGAGTAAGAATTATTAAGGCAAACTATTGCTTTTATCATATGAATTAAAATCCGCGCATCGCGCGGGTCCACGACTAGTGTATTATAAAATTTAGAGAATAAACCTCAATTATATTATATATCGTTAGAAAGCGAGTAAATGGAAATTGTTAAAATTAATATAATTAAGAATATTAAACTATTGCTCATGTGAATTGACAAATATTTAATTATTTCTACTAATTTAAAGTAATATTTTATAAAATATAGGGTGGCCATTTGGATTTAAATGGTAAATTCTATCATTTGTATTGCTCAGTGTTAAAGCAATTTCATAGGAAAAGAAATGAGTTTCTGCATAGCATTTCAAGAAGAAGATCAAAGTGAAAGGTTCTTCTTTAGATGTTGAAGCTTTTGCAGCTGCGTCTTTGCCATAATATATATGGAGGCCTCTGCTCTATCTTTTAACTAAAAATGTGTGTGTATATATATATATATATTGAGGCCTCTGCCAAATTAAATGACTTTTAAAGTGAAAAATCTGCTCTTGAATTAGAGATATGTCTTTGAGATCGGCTGGTATGAGGCCTAAACTGGAAAGGCTAATTCTAGACATTAGAAAAAGGCAACAAAGTCGACCAGGTTAGCACTATTTCTTGGGTATTCATAGTAAATAATGTCTTTCTGAATTTTTAAGTGATTGGTTCCTAAAATTGATACAAAAGGACATTGTTCGATCAATTTGTACACTAATTATTGGGTGATAATGTGTAATCTTTGGAAAAATTAGTACACTGCAAGGGTATGCCAGCAATTGAAATAAATTTGTAGCTGTGGCAAGTTTCTCAAGTCTTACAGAGCATTGCATATATTAGCATAAACTTGAATTGGAACCTCAAACCTTTACTTATTCTTTGGTCCCCTATCGTCTAATGCTTTGCACAATCTGAGGTTTATGACAAACATATTGATTACCAACATGACCCAATATGTCAAAAGTACTGCATAGGAAGTTTTTCCCTGAACTGGTTTTAGCATTAATGAAATTGCAAACTTTTAAGTCCTTATTAATCCATTACTGCTTGATATTTGCATGGTGATGAAATGTAATTGTTGTGATGTAATTCAAAACATACACTATTAGTATCACATATAAAAGGGTTTAACTTTCATAAGAAATATATAGCAGCTGCTTCCTAAGAAATGGTCAGCTTTACTGCTTCTTTTTGTGAAGCAAACACAGACCAATTTGGCCATATACAGAAAGGAAACCTGAATCTTGGTCATCAACTAATAGCAAAACAATTCTAATACAGTCATCAAATATAACAAAGAGTGTTGCTAAATGGATGAATAGATTCCCACGTATACCACAATCCCAGATTATTGGATCTACCCCATTTATAAGACAATTCCAGATTATCTTCCATGCTCATCAGATGGGGTGACAAGTCAAAAAGACACATCAATGTGTTATCTCTAAGGTTGTATGGAATTAACTTGTCTGGAACATGAAGCACCAAGATTGACTCTTCTTCATTTTCTCCAACTCCGTCGATGAACAAGATGTAAGACATTGAAAACGATGCGATGAATATCCTGAGCATTGTCCCTTCTTATACGCGGATTCATTGCTACAAGTCCATCAAGAACAACATGGTACTTTACAAACCAACTTGAATAATCACCACTCATCTCCATCACATCAAAGACAGATGTTTGAGGGCCATAAATCTCAATGAGATATAAATGGCCTCCTGATTCACCAAAATATTTCAACCTTCTCTCTGCCCAACCCTCTGGAATTGGAGGCATTGGCATTGTAAGCAAAAGCTCTCTCTCAACATCAAAACGAAGTGATAACACCTCCCTTGCTAACCCAATGCATTGCACCCTTCCAAAAGACCCCCCTTTCAAACAGAAACTCATCTGAAACAACAAAAGGATTTCCTGAATCTCTCCAACAACCCATATCAGAATTGTATATCTTTACTTGGCGATGATCTACTAACAAATTGCGATCACAATCACAAACGCATATAACTTGGTAATGGGGTGAATTCTTCGGATCAAATGCAATGCTAATACCAAAGACCTTTTTGCATTCAGGTCTAGGCAATGGCATATATTGCTTTGTAGTGGGTTTACATAGGTAGTATTTGCGCTCTTGTTCAAGGCAACAACGAAAGCTGCTGCAAAGTAAAAGGCCATTGCATGAGTGCTTTATACAAACACCATTCTCATCCTCAATGAAAGAGAGAGATGGGTTTGGAGCAGCACCCAGTTGGCCAGTGCATGGAATGAACCTTAACTCTGAATACAATCTAAGAAACAAAAACTTCTGCATGTAGAATCCTGAGACTTGGTGCTGAGGATTACAACGTGTGTAATTAGAGATGAAGAGAGGGTCAGAGATGATTTGGTTCCACCATTTGCATACACACCTGAATCTCAGTAAAGACTTTAAGGGTAGCCGCATGAGTATTTCAATTATGACATCAGGGTCCTTACTTATCACTGCTTGTTCCATGCCAGAACTTGAGCTTTTAGTCATAGGATTCTTCTGCAATAAGAAAGATCCAAAATTGGAAAAGAAAAAAGAAAAGGACAAATCTTTATCATATCAGCATAATAGTGATTGAAAGAAATTGGATAGTTGACTTTAAAGATTTGGGTCATGATCCAAAAAGAAGTATTCTTGCATCAGTTTCTACATGTAGAACCAAGAGAAGTTGTTTAAAAGAAGAAAGAAAGGAGGCAAAGAAAATAGTTTGATGCAGTTCTTGTTCAATTCAGATTTTATAAAAGTAACTAATGTAATTTTCATACCTTAAGGCTTAAGTTCTCTAAGTAGTTTCCTAGAAATGTTGTTGATGATGGTGATGTGAGGTGGAAATGACTCTTTTGCCAGTCTTTATGTTGTGTAGCTGATTAGACTTTTTTCAACTTGTAAGGGTCCAACAATGGCATCATGTTCCTGCCTAGAAAAGAAGCCCTCTCACCTGCCTCAGGAAGTTCCTGCTAGCCAAGCCCAATAACCATTATTTCTTCCTCAATGTTCCTTTTGATCCAATTTGAATTTAGGTGGAGAGAGTTAGATTATAAACTATATTTAATAACAAATTTCACAAAACTATTGAGAGGAAAAGGTGAATATATTGTAATTAGTGCAACATATTCATTTTATAGTAATTTTTTTAATGAAAATATACATTTTATAGTAATTGAATATATGTTTGTGATAAAAGTGATTCATTTCACTGCTAACCTTTATGTACACCAATCACAAGCAATTGTAAAATTTGTTGTCATGTTAGACTTACTCATAAGCTTATCACTAAATAAACCCAATACTCCAATAGAACTTTCTCCATTTTATCTCCAAAAAAAAAAAAAAAAAAAAATGTATAAAAGAATTTGATCGGAAACACATATTGAATCAAAAGGATAAAGCCTCTGTTGCATTACAAACATAATTCATAACCCAATATCTATTTCCCCTACTTTACCCCTACAAATTCAACAAAGCCACATATTTCAGCCTAAAAAAAAAAACCATGAACATGGTGCAAATTATAAAAGTAAAAAAATAAATAAAAATAAATCCAATAATTTCAAGGAGAAGTCTTGGTGACAGTCTTAACAGAATTCCAAATCTGACCAAGAGCCCGAAGAACATGAGGCATTACACTCCCAATCCCTTTCAAGGTCACACCAGAGGCAACCCCAATAGCAAAAGTCTCACCAAACCCAGGCTTGGAATCCACCTTCATGTCAAGCACTGCAAGCCTGGTGTTCGCGGCATCAATCTTTCTGGAGGTCTCAGCCATGAACTTGTCCTTCTTGCCTCTCCCAGAGGTGATGACCCTGAAGAGGGCATTCTGGAGGTCCTCTATGACCTTGATGGAGGCTTGTTGAGAGTCAAGCCCTTGGGACTCATAGTGGGTAATCAGCTCTTGTGGGCTTGGTAGCTTTCTCTTCTGATTCTGGGTGCTGCTGGTTTTGTCTTGTGGTAGTGCATTTGGGGTTGCTGGTTTTTCCATTTTTTGCTTCAAATGAGCTCAAGGAATAATGGGTTTTTGGGGTATGATGGATAAAAACCCTAGAATTGGGGTTTTGGAGATAAGGTGAGTTGTCAGTTGGAGGAATCAAGATTCAGACAAGGGATTAATGGTTTGTTTATTTGCACACTACTGGACAGTGAACAACAATTTGTAATTGGGTTTGGGTGGGCTGCTTTTAGGCCCAATCTCCAACACAAGGACACAGAAAATTTTAGGCAGTTTCTCCTCGAGTGAGTCTGTAGCCACAGTATCACAGACTTGTGTTATGATGCATCGAAGTTATTTGTACTAAAGAATTGTACAAAAACTGTATCTCATGCCTCTTGATTGTTTATTAACAAACATCCATTTTATTATTATCTTTCTAATGACTTTTAGAAAAATAAAAATCTTATTGTCCGTTGTTATAGCAACGAAAAAGTTTGGAGAAAGGGGCACTCAATGTATTCAGGCAAAAAGGCAGATGCCATATATAGGATACTCACCGTTTGGGACATACTAAATTAATTGGCTATTTTAGCTTGAAATATAAGGTGGGCAAAAATAGAGTTATATCTAGAAAGAAATGAGGGTTTAAAAAGATTTGCATATAAGCTAGAACAAATGCCAGCTCATATACATAAAACAACTTTTTTTCCCTTCATTATTAGTGTAAATAAAGCGATTCGATCCTTGCTACTAAAAGAAGGCTCAGTGGTCAAAGGATTATTATGAGGTGAATGAATGTAATAGAGAAATAAATAAAACAAAGGGAGAATGAAACTCCAAGGCTTGCAAAAACGAAAATAATCTCTTCGCTTCACCATCGATTACCAATTCACTAAATTAAAATGATACCTAAGAGTATTACCAAAAATGATACCTATGAATGAAATTTCCTTTTTAAGACATAAGATGAGCTTTATGAGGTTCATTAATGATCAGGTATGCCTTGCCATTTATCAATAGAACCAGTGCACCTAGCATTTTCTTATTTATATCGTTCAATCTTTTCTTGTTTATTTGAATGATTGCATATACAACAAGACCAGGGGAAAACATGTTACTCCCCTTCAATAAATAAAATTCTGCGACAATTTGACGAATATAATAAGGGCTCATTTTATTGTTCTTTTGTTCCAGTTTATCAACCACTGAACACCACCTGCAGTCCTGCTATAGTAGGAAAGATGTACATAAAATTATGACATAGTTCTACTTGCCTCCACAACAACACTGAATATACGAGACTTGACACATCACTTCCTATAATCAAGCAACCAAAAGGAAAATGAAATTTGAGAAAGGGAGAGGGGAAGAAAAAGAAAACGCTCCAAACCAATTTCATAAATCCCCAATAAATACACCGATAGAGATCTAAAAACTAATTTGGATACTAAAATAAGCAGTAAGTTAACATATCTTATTCAGATTAAGAAAAAAAATCAGTATAACTATAAATCAGGCACCCTTGATGTACATGAAAATGCCTATCTGCATATATGCAATGTATCTCTAAGTATTCAAGGGAAAATGGGTGCCGAATGCTGCTGAGACCACAAAAGGGGCGAGACTGCAAGAGGTTATAGGTATAAACAATTCTCACAGAAAGACTGGAGCCATGACAAGCGTAATGGTTGCAAGCATCTTTATGAGGACATGAAGAGAAGGTCCAGCTGTGTCTTTGAATGGGTCTCCCACACTGCACGACAGGTAAAACAAGAGCAAAATAAATTTCAAGAATTCAGAGATTATAATGAAAGGAACCATAAAGTTATATATTTTTTATTTTTAAAAAATAAATCCAGCACAAACTTTGGAGAATTAGTTACAAATTTAAGGAGCCTAATTTCTTAAGAAACTTAGCAAGATTGTTCAATTTTCTCATTTAAAATTTTCCAGTCCTGAGATTCAAACAGTAACTAAGATGGGAATCGTAGGGTCTTTCTTTAACAATTAAAAGGTAGAAAAGAACAGGTCCCTTTTCCATGCCGGGCATCTCATTGTAGAGTTTTACTGATCAACAATGCCATATAGTAACTCAAACAAACAACATTTACGGTTCTAACATTTGGGAAATAAGAAAACCAAGCTTATAAATGACAAAAACACTGGAGAAATGAAATAAATAACTGTCAGTGGATGAACCCAATAAAGTGCCACGCAACAAGCGCACACCTGAATAAAGGGTACAGTCACATGTACATCAGAAAAGAAACCAAATGCACTAGACACCACCATTAAAAAGTGAGCTCTTTGGAGTTTGCAGTTTGGTTCTAACTTGAGATAATTAGCTAAATTTTCTAACAAAAAAACTACACTTACAGTTCTAACCTTTCTTTTGATCTTTATGTAGACTAAGGCTTTGGAGTTTAGTTGAAGTATTTACTGGAAACAATATCATGACCCACTTTTCACTCTTAGGCATTTGCAACACATGAATATAGGAAATCAAATTCCATGTTACTACAAGATTCCCAACCTGTTGTGTCTTGGTCTGTTGGTCATGAATATAGGTATTTGCTATTCTGTTTGATTCATGTTAACAATTGACTGAGTATACTAAGTATAGAAACTATTACATAACTTTAGAAAATTAACCAAATTTTCTATTGACAAATAAGAAGGCAGAATATAGCAGAGCCTATAAATCGGAAGCGAGGGACCCACTCATGTGAAAGGGGTCACAGAATAATTTATGCCACTAGCCATCAGTACCAAGACTAGATAATGGCAACAAAAGCAATGGCAAGAACAACAAAAGGGAACATCAAACAAGACTTACGTATCTCCTGTAACTGCTGCTTTATGACAATCACTCCCTTTGCCTCCGAGTGCACCTGTCTCTATGTACTTCTTTGCATTATCCCAGGCACCACCTGCTGTGTTCAGGAAGAGAGCCATAAGAATTCCTGAAACTGTTCCAAACATCAGCATGGAAGCCACAACTTTAGCCCCGAGCAGAGGATGCCCTGTATAGTAACCCAAAATCCGGAACAGTAAACCTGCAAGTCATATGAACTTCAGTGAGTCCTTCATGATATAGGATATAAAATTAAATAGATAATACACATCTAGAAAAAAAGAAGTCAATAGGTAGTATACCACAATATAAATAAATAAAACATAAATCAACAATTACTTTTCAATACATGGACTATTTGTGTGGTTATAAGCAACTTTATAATTTAAAATGATACTGCAGCTACCACCACCACCCCCTGCCACAACCACAAGGGCTACTACTACTTCCATCATATAGCAATTCAATAAACTCAAAAAATAAATTTAGAAACCATAATAAACTGATTTACAATATTTGACACTACTACTATTTCCAAATCATACATAATATATGTTTGCATGTTGCAATCTCATACTACTGTAAGTATAAAAGTGGCAGTAGTGGTAAAAAATAAAAATAAAAATAGTAACGCCAATGATTATAGGCATTAAATCGGAGAACCATCCTGTCCAAGAATTTGTAAGTACATGTCATTATAATACTTCCCACAGCTGATGTTCAATCTGTACTGTATAACAAGAAACAGCTATGCAATGACTGCTTTGCACATTTTCTGACAAGCCTTATAGATATATAACAAAAAAGAACCACACTTTTTTAATAAGTAAAAGAACCACATAAATTAACCAAAAAATATAACTTTAGCCATATGTGAATCACAATGCAGTAGCTCTTACAGCACTGCTTCACAATGCATCGACAAACATAACACTAACTTAAGCCCTAATGATAATATTCAATATAAAATGCTTAAGCATGTCCTCTATGCATGCAATATATCACCCAAACCATCAAAAAGCATTAATTACACAAACCATGAAAATCTGATCATCTTGCATTAACATAAGCAGAACTATACAATAAAGGACTTCCACATTACCATGATCATGCATTGCACATTTATTATTTTCTTTCAGATCTTTTGTTACAGAAACAATAATAAAAATTTTATATCAACGGAAAAACAGGACAAAAGGCAACAATGAGAAGAAGAGCAGTCAACCCACCAACAGCTATAGGTGAAACAATAGCCAAAACACCAGGTTTTATCATTTCCCTCAAAGCTGCAGATGCTACAATAGCAACACAACGGCCATAATCTGGTTTCTCCTTGTAATCCTGTCGCAAGCAAGTTAGAATAATGTATCACTTAAAACACATAATTAAAGTGCAATACACAAGTTACTAAAGAAAGTCATGCTCACCATTATACCAGGCCTCTCAATAAATTGTCTTCTTACTTCGTTAACAACCTCTTGAGCAGTCCGACCAACTGCAGAACAGGCCCAGGAACTAAATAGGTAAATAAGCATGGAGCCCAACAATCCGCCAACAAAAACTTCAGGAATGGCAATATCAACCTAAAAGTCAATTTGAAATTGCAAAATTAAGACAGGATGCAACAGCACTTGAAACAGAAGGAAACAACTAAAACTGGGACCTAAATTTTGTCTACCTGTTTAAAAGGTTCCCGAGCAAATGCAGCTACCTCATCCATATAAGCACTAAATAGAAGGAAAGATGCAAGTCCGGCAGAACCAATGGCAAATCCTTTAGTGGTAGCTTTTGTGGTGTTCCCTACCGCATCAAGAAGATCAGTGATCTCTCGAACACTTTCTGGCTGTGAGTACAATGATATATGCTTAAAAATTATATCTAGGGAGAGGGAAAAAGCATAACAATTTTCGTCATCATTCAGGCCAAACTCAGAGAGAATTATCACCCAAGGATTACCTGCTGACTCATCTCTACAATTCCACCGGCATTATCTGCTATTGGACCAAACATATCCATGGTAAGAACATAGGCAGCAGTACTGAGCATTCCCATGGTTGCTACAGCTGTGCCAAACAGCCCACCAGTTGGATTTCCATCTTCATCCACTAGTCCAGATGTTTGACCCAGCCAGAAAGATGAAACAATAGCAATACTAATGACGAGAACAGGAAGAGCTGTTGATTCCAGGCCCAAGCTGACTCCAGCAATTATATTAGTCCCATGACCTGTGGAGCTAGAAAGAGCTAATGTGCGTACGGGCTCATGCTTGTAGTCAGTATAGTACTTGGTGATCCAAACAAAAGCGTACGCCATAATGATACCAACCAATCCACAAAGGGCAAAGTTGAACCATGCAGAGGGTGCTCGCTCAGTATAAAGCAACCAACGGGTGGACTGTACGAGTATTTCAAACCAGCAGTATAATCATGTATCAGAATGCAAACAAAGAAAAAGAAAAATAGTGCAGGTTTCCAATGCTTGAACAAATTTAGATCTAAAACTCCAAATGATAAAGAATAACAAAATAGGAATTTGTTAATTAGCCGTTGTAATCAATTTCTTTTAATATAAAGTTTAAAAGTACAATGAACATGTTCTAACTGCAGATGAAATATTACCAAACCAAATGTCAGAACAGCTAACACTATTGTAACAGAATATCCTTTTTGAAGAATTGCCATTGGATCCTCAATAGGAGACTTCGAACCAGAGTCACGTGTACCCCTTATTGAAAGTATTCCAACAGATGAAATCACAAGGTCAAAAGAGTGAACAACAAGAGGAAACAAGATGAAGCCAGATGGATCTGCATAAACAAATGGACTATGGGTGAGCCAATTGATACATAAATACCCACAAAAACACACGACTATATGAAAGTACGCACACACACACACACAGTACTTGCCTTCAATTTTACAACGCTGGGCCATTGTTCCCCCAAGTATCATAGCACTAATTATTTCAGCTGCAATACTTTCAAAAAGATCAGCACCTCGAGCCGCACAATCACCCACATTGTCTCCAACCTTAATTGCAAAATTAAATAAGTACAAATGTCTCTACAATCAACAAGTTTGGCAACATATATAACCAAAAAGAGAGAGAGTTGAAGTCACAGAAAATTTTCAATTTCAAACTTCTCAATGACCGCAAAAAATGATTAAACAATGTTCCGCCTCTTCCACCTCTTTTTGATATATCCGCTTATATAGTTTGTCTTAATTGATTATTTCCACATGCCTAGAGGTTATACCTCACTTCCTTAGGTAAAAAAACACCTTGCTTTATACATCCACCTTTAACATCATCATTTGATATTGTGCCTTTATACTGTTCAACTTATTGGGTCAAGAAAGATCACAAAGCCTATGAGAAAATTTTGTACATTTCAATCAATTATTTCACTTTTTAATAAATTTTGATATTTTCTAATTTGACTGATTTATGTTTTTTTTTTATGAATATATAAGTTTCATTAAAAGAAAAAGAAGAATACAATTTGACTGATTTATGTATACCACAAAAAAAAAAAAAAAAAAAACAACAACAACACACCTAAATGCCTCCAAGCATACAGATTGCCTCCAGGGGTGTTGAATGCCTTATATTTCACTTCCGCCATTAAAATATCACCATGTATGTAAAGTGAAAGTACAGATAAATTTATAAACCATGAATCATGTGAATCAGTCTAGTATGATATCAAACAACTTTTTTAAGTAGTTACTACAGCAGACAAAACAAGTGAAAACTAAACCCTCAATTCAAAATAATTTGTCATCCACAATTTTAATATACCCCTACTAATTTACTTATACTTCCAGCTCAAACTTACTACTGAGTCATCACAGAATGCATAAATAAACAGAAAACATTTTATTGGAGTCCTCACAACAAGTTCCAATGGTAAATGCAGAGGAACTTAGCAGAAAGAAGTCAACAAAGGAGAAGCAGTAATTACCAGATCTGCAATCACAGCAGGATTCCTTGGATCATCTTCTGGTATTCCTTGCTCTACTTTACCAACAAGGTCTGCCCCGACATCAGCTGCTTTTGTGAAAATTCCACCACCCAACTGAGCAAACAGGGCAACAAAAGAAGCTCCGAAACCATAACCCACAAGGAGAAGAGGCACTGGAAGATCAATAGATTAACGTCAAGCACTAGATCATAGAAAACAACATAATGCAATACATTTTTATTTTTTTATTGCCACCGGGTATCCAAAGCATTTGCTCCAACTATTCCCAACAGAACACAATACATTATTACAGACACTATGAAAATCCACAATGGTCAAGACATTGGCCTCCCAAAAGCCTTTTTTTAGGGGAGGGGAGGGGTAAGTTACACACTTAGTGGGTCTTAAACTCATGACCTCACCCTCCATCTTGTTCCTAAAAGGGGAGGAAATGTCTTTCTTTCTTTTTTCACTGAATGACATGTAATTTGAGTTAAGAGCTAATTATTAAAGCTCAAAACCCCTATTAAATAATACAAATGTAATACTTAGATTTTCACTTACAGCAAGAAAGGAGAACCAATCAGAAGATCAACACATGGCTCACATAAAAAGATCTAATATAACTATTGTCTCCCAAATGGCATACCAACTCTATGAGAAGCTCACTACTTTTTCTTTTTTGGAAAAGTAGAGAAGCTCACTACATATGATCAAGGAAACAGAACCAGGAGGGCACAAACAATGATATTTCGCTCCATTGCTTCCTTTTAATGCCACTGCTTGGCATCACCTTATGCACAACCTGATAGCCTTGCACATATAGCTACATGATGATGGTGACACAAATGAGAAGTAATTATGTCTCCATTGCTACTAGGGAGTAGTATTTTATCACCTTGTGAAAAGGAAACAGACTGCAAAGCTTTGGTAATAAAACAGTAATATTTTTTTATTAGTAATAATACAGTAATATGAAATTGCAGAGCACAATTTTCTGTTGACTTTGTAACCATAGGTAGTTCCAACACTAAAAGGTTCCTTAAGATTATTCAGATGCTCAATCATTTCACTTGTATTCAGAAATCTGTTAATTTTTTACATATCAGCCTATACATTTATCTATCAATCATATCCTGTCATCTAAAAAATGTGGTTTTCCTTGCAAACAATAACCAATTTTTTTTTTTTATAAATAACCATGGGCCATTTATATATCAACATATTTTCCAAATCATGACTGTCATCACCTTTGGAAAAACAAGTTTCACCAGCAGATTCAGCTCTTTTCAAGACTGAATAAGAGGAACAAGTTGTGCATAAAATGTTAGACATACTTATCTCCTTGTAAACATACGTGCAGAAAACACATAAGGTGATCACCACTCTAATAGACAGACATGCAACTTGATTGCAATTGTGGAATACTTGACCACAAATACTTCCATGATTTTGATTGATAAAATAAAGTAGTACATTAGCAAGTCCTTTTCCACCCACATTAACATAAGCTATTCAATAAACAAACAGTGAATGCAACAGTCACATAGAAAGCTGTCTTCTATTTAAATAAAAGTACAATAGCATGCAGTCAATGGTTGCAGGGTTCAATAAAACTTGTGTACAGGTATAAATGAATTTCAACTTTCAACAACCCAAAATTAATGGCCCCCAACTGAAACAATGGATAATATTGATACAAAGTGCACCAATCCAATTAATCAACACCAAAATGACAACATGAACCTATTTTGTGATGATCGTGCAACAAATTTTGCAAAATTGCCATCTTGAGAAGATATTACAATAAAGTCCAACTCCATGTTCCTAAAATATTAGGATATGAAAGGGAATTTTAAAAAATTCAGATTTTGATGTACCAGATTTCATAATAATAAGTAAAGGAAGAAAGAAAGTCACCACATACAATCAGTAACCTTCATTGAACCTGGCAAATCCACCCCCAACCAAACATAAAATGTGGAATAAAGGATGGCTATGCCAATTACAGCCATACCAACCACCACCATGGCAGAGAAAGCACCAGCACGAACAGCTATCTGCACAAGATACTTCCCAGTTACGATATCCATCCGAAACTATTTTGAAATAATGAACTAGAAAAGGAGACAACCTGCAATGCTTCCCTTGCAGACCGTCTTGCAGCACTAGAGACTCGAACATTTGCACGAACCGACACCCACATTCCAACATACCCTGCAATACCTGAACAAAGAGCCCCCAAAAGGAATGCAGCAACAGTGATATATGCAGATGTTACCCTGCATCAGCAGATTCAAAACCGTGAAATTTTTCAGCAAGAAGAATTTTTTTTTTTAATGGTACGTTACACACGCACCCAGGGTCTTGAACCCACAATCTCACCCTCCATCCCATTATTATGGGAGAAGGAAGTGCCAGTTGAGCTTTAGCTCATAGACAAAGAGAAATAAATAATAGGAGCAGCCAAAGTGCTCTATAACTAATATTAAATATGCACCTTCCTACACCCGAAGCTTCTTGCTGAGGAGTTGTACTGCGAAACATATATATGCAGAAGATAACCAGTGCTAGCAAAAATGCCATCTTGGAGATAGTCCCATACTGAGTCCTGAAGAAACCTTCAGCTCCATCTCGTATTGCATCTGATATCTAGAAAGTGAAATGATAAGCTCAGGACAAGTACATGACAAATTTCAAATATTGAGCCACATGTCAGTTCACTCTTAAGCTTATACTGTTATACATTCTTTATATTTGTTAGCAAGATAATCATACATAAAAAAATGATGATGAGTCTTTGTCAATCAACTCACTGTATGCAGACTAAAGTTGTCATACTTAATGACATGATGTGGAGTCTTTATTAGCGAACTCTGTCTAATGGCACTAATTTAGACATTACTAAAAGATTTCACCTTGTAAGTGTGAAGGACCCCACGGTAAATGTGTTTTTGTTGAAAACCTTTATACATACTTTTTTCTCCTATGTACATTCTTCTACATTCCAGGGAAATTAAATATAGAAAAAAGAAATGCAGATTTCATAAAGGTACATAGCCATATTCCAAAGTCTAGATTACTTGGAGATGCCAATTCCAACACCCCATTGCATGCCGAAACATGACGTATCACAGATGCAGTATAAAAACAACTTCCCATAAAATGCGACCTTCAACCGCCTGGCTACATCCAAAAGCTTGTGGATAGACAATAGCATCTTAGAAGACATACTGAAGCTCCACAAAATCAGGATGGGTTTTCAAATAAACGGTAACAAATTAGATGAATTGTCCAGTGGGTCAAGTGAACTTGACAGAACACAATAGTGGGGATAGCCCAATTCCAACCAAAGAGTTCATACAACACTGAATGTAGTTGACAGCACAAGGAAGCCACTTTGAATTGGATTGCAGATTTTCTTAAGAACTCTGCATAAATGGAATCTCATAGTGGGCTACCAAAGAAATAGAAATGAATTTCAACTTAGAATCAAAGAGAACCATCCAACACATCCTTTCTAACCACCACTCATAAGTCAGCAAATTTACAGAGGGCAAGTCCTGCAACAGTCTACCACAAAACCCAACTTCCAAATCGTCAAATCCATACACACCCTTGCTCCAATCTACTATACAACCCAACCATTTCTGTATATTGCTAAATCATAAGGCAAGCCCCTGCTACCAATCACAATCAGGCTAAAAATACACATTCAATCAATTGCATATCCTCCACTTCTTATTCAATTTTTCTCCACTTCTTTTTTCACAATTTGAATAATATTCTTTTTTTTATCGGTAATATGATAATTTTATTGAAAAAAAGACTCCCCACTAGTACACACCAATCAAGAATACATAAAGGGAACCTTTAAATATTCTGTGCAAACATATCAACTGTATCTTATTTTTTTAAAAAGAGAAATAGGAAAAATAAAATAAAAATTGCAGGTCCGCATGATACATGGTAGTCTCCATGCATATACAGAGTAAATAGAAGCTATAGAAACCCGATGATCCTAGAAAGTTACATAAATTAAACAACCAATTGATGATCTACAACCAAAAATAATTACTGTGAAAAAATAAAGACAAAAAGACAAATACCATCATGAGCAAAAGAGATTGAAAATAGATGTACCTGAACCATCTCAGGAGGCCCCTCATCCTTTGCGAGCACCCACTTAGTAAGATATATTGAGAAAAGGAAGCTTATAATACAAATGGAGAAGACAAACACAATGATCGGAGAAGTCCTTGCTCCAATGTAAAAGATTAATCCAATTCCCAAAAGTAGAAGTATTAAAAGAACACGGACATTTATTCCCATGAGAACCCGAAAAATCTGCGAAAAGGAATAACTTAAAACTATCAACACAAGGGAAAACCAATATGATGGAACAAGATAATAGAAAAATGCCATAACATGACATAAAAAAATATTAATAATAAATTCTGCACATCAGAAGTAACTAAGAATGATTACATTGTAGAGAAAAGGACAGTACTTCATTATCATCAAAAGAAAGAACTATGCATTTTCACCAGTCAAAATTGTCATTATATTTAGGCAACATAGTTATTTTAGAACTAGTTCCACTATTTCATCTAACTCTGACAATGCACTATTGCACTGTCAGTTCAAAGCAATGAAAGGCTGCACCAGGTTGTTCTTCTTTCTGTGAAGAGCTCCAAAAAATTAAAAATAGAGAGAGAGAGAGAAAGAGTTAAGCACTTTCAAAACAATATGGCATACCCCTACCCCTAAGCAATGCAGTGAAACTGAAGACTGGTTGCACAAGAAAGCATGTAATGCTTCCTGAATTGGAAATCTAAATGAGCAAAGCTAAGGGTAGTTTGGTAAAACTATTTGAGAATGGGCTTTTGGAAAGGAAAAAAAAAATTGGTTGTAATAATTGCTGTATGAAAATGGACGGTTTGAAAAAGTTGAGGGTGTTTGGTAAAAGCTGTTAAAAAATACAGTTTCAATAATCTGAGTATTTGGCTAAGCACCTACCAAAATTGTTGTTTGAGGCATAAATTACCAAAAAGCACAAAATGTAATATAAGGGAATGCTTTCATACTTCTTGTGGTTCTGCCTCAGTAATAATAATAAAAAACATATATTTGATGGTTTTGCCTTTATAATAATAATTTTGGAGGGGCTCGGCGACTCCAACCAATACAGCTAAGGAAGCAAAGGTGGTGGGGATTGGTGGCCTCTCTACTGGAAGAACAAAGGAAGCACCAGACACTATTTGCTTTCTTGCGTTAGATGAGGTGAGAAGAAAGTGATATTCTTATGTAATTCTGACTTGAATTTTGTCGTTAGAATAGAGGGTAAAAAATGGGATTGCAAGATAAAGGTAAGGGTATTTTAGGGATAATGTGTAGAAATTTCAACAGTAATATTTAAAGCTAACTGAACTCTTTTATTGTGTTTTCAAAATGCAGCTCCCGCGTCCATTACGCAAAGGGGCATCCAAAAATCTTGTTTCCCTTAACTTGCCAAATGCCAAAGAAGGGACATTGTATCAATAAGCACAGAAAGGGAGCCCCTATCACGTTACCAAATGGGGTCTAAGAAGCTGATCCAGAAAGTTGACTTTTCCCTTACCAACTCTAACTGAAGAAAGAAAACAACAGCTAAGGAACCTAGTTGCATTGGCAACGAAATGAGTTGTTCTGTGAAAATCATTTTTTCTTCGATGACTTCATCCAAAGACAGAAGAATAAGTTTTCTACTTGGAAAGCCACTCCTGACTCCTCCCAATTTACTCCTTTTTTTTAAAGAATCATGGGAGCATGCTCCTAGACTTTTCATTATAGTCCAGAGGAAAAACTCTTCCTAGCTTACAAGATATTGGAGAAATCAACTAGGGTTGTGTATCTTTCATGTAGATTCTCCTAGTACATCTCCCCAAGCCCTAGATTACAAACCCATGCTTTATAGTGACTTCTGTCACATCTCTATACACTACACACTCAGCACACCTGCCCTCACATATATCTGCCAATTGCAAAAACAGTGGGTGAAGTGGTGAAGAACATCAATGGACTCTCGTTCTTGTTCTCTCTCTACTCTCTGTTCTTCAAGGACATCTT
>OU015767.1:20474481-20499499 GCA_907173295.1 Fagus sylvatica | reverse complement strand
ATTTGGGATTTTGTTTCGAAAAAGTACTTTTGTTATGAATTATAAATAACATCTTACATTCAATCATTTCAAGTTCAAATATTATTAAGATCTAAATCTATTTAGGAATCTCGTTAATTAATAGGAATTTTTTTTTCTTTCTTTTTTTAATATTTTATTCAAACTATTTAAACCAAAATTAGATTGAAATCCATTTTTTTTCCTTGAAATACTTCCATCCAAATGAACCATTGGTTTTCTTTTTGAAAAGGTAGAAGGACAAAAGGTTCAACATTGTATAATTTCTTAAAAGAAAAAAATATATAATTCTTTCAAAAATTTCAAATGTTTTATCATAGTTTGTGCGTTTGGATGAACTTATTTTTATAAGTTTATTTTATTTATTGTGTAAAAGTATGATTGTACATTGAAAATGTGACATTCTTAAAAATGGGTACATTTCCGTTTAGGATGCAAATAAGCTGAATGAAACAAGCTTTTTAATTACTTCTACGTTGATCTATTTTTTCAATTTAATCATAAAAATTGTAAAATTTTAAATTTCTTATATTTCTTAATAATAATAATAATAATTTCTTTTTTTTCATATGTTCTGAATGGTATATGACATACATTTTAGATCAGAAAACAATAAAGCATTCAACACACATAATGGGATAGGCAATATTGTGTTCATATCTATACTATAATGTAAAACCGAAACCTTTTTAACTTTTTGTTGACTTAATGATATATTGACACATAAGCTTTTTGTGCTTTCACAATTTTCCACGTCAATCTAATTTAATTTAACTTTAGCTTCGATTTTATGCCTGACCTTTTTTTCTGCGACCTCCTCTCTCTCTCTCTCTCTCTCTCTCTCTCTCTCTCTCTCTCTCTTTGGCCTCTAACTCTACATCTCGCATTAATGTTTGAGCTTTTACTATTGCTACTACTATTTTGTTTCAATACCCGCTTTTTGGGTGATGGAATTGGTGACCACATCCTGGGCAAACGAGGAGGAATGGGAACTCTGGGTTCGTTTACATGCGCAAGAAGCGTGCCTCGACTCAGATTAGGCAGAAGGAGGACAAGGGGAGGACTTTGCTGAAGCTGAAAGAACGGTAGCAGAGAGAGATTGACCAGTGGAAGGTTTTGTAGAACACCTTGCATGCAATGGAGGAGAAAGTGCATCGAAGGCAAGAGCGAAGAGCAGAAGAAGATGATTGGTAAGACCAAACAGCTTCATTTGGTTCTTTTTCCTTTGCCTTTGCTTGACTTTCTTATTGGGTCACGACTCACAGGTGGATGAGCTTCTCTTGCAGGTAAATTCGAGTTTTTGCTTGTGGGTTGTTTGGTTGGTGACAAAACAGCCTACAGTTCCAAAATCTCAGCAAGTCACGGTTTCACTAAATCAACAACCTTTTAAGTATTAATTAAACATTTCTTAAGCCAAAGGATATATCCAAAGAGATTGATACCAATCAGGATACGTTGTCATCCTTAAATATGCTACATGTACATCCTTTGGTTTATAAATTGACATTAAAGCTCCTGAGAAAACTCAAGGAAGTAAATTTAAATACAAAGTTCTATTAGATATTCTTAAAAATCAAATACTAAAATTATTTGTGAAGACATTATTTGTAGTTTGTTTGACAGAAAGTACTAATAATTGTGAGTGCAATTTTCAATTTTGAGTATTTTTTGAAACAGGAGTAAAGAGATATTAATCTACCTCAGTGTATATTAAGAATACCACTTTTTCAGAAACACTAAAGAAGACAATTTCATCTTTCTTAAGAGTTTAAATGTCAATTCATCATGTTTTTATTTGTGGTATAATAGCTTCATACTATAACAATTTTGGAGAATTTGTTGAATGAACATATGTAAAAGTTATTAAAAACTTGCGTACGAGGTTATTGATTAAAGAGAGCCTTAATTATGACTGACTCTGGTCATCATCAAAGAGGAAATTGTCTTTGTTTAACAAGAATACAATAATGTTAGCAGAGGGGTCAATTTGATTAATTCTTAAATTTCAATGGTCAATAACACAAAATTGAAGCTAACGAGCAATTGACTACACCCGCCAAAACCAATTTATTTAAAGATTCCAATATCTATCTGATAATACTCCTTTTTTGTGTTTCAGTTTATGCAAAGTATTTTTACTAAAAATTTAATAATATGATGATTGAAGCAATCTTAAAAAAAGAAAGAAAAAGAAAAAAAGAAAGATGTATTAAAAAAAAATAAAAAAATAAAACTATTTCTTTAGATCTCATTCTCAATAGCTTTTCCCAGCATTGCACGAGTTTGCGATTAATTTAACTATATATACGTAGATGCCTCAAATATCTCTAAACACTGTTCCTTGCTTGGACAAAGGATGAAGTGTGGTAGTGCAATTCATAGCAAGAGGAGCAAACCTAACCCACCATTGATGTCTTGTTTTGCAATTGCGCTATGTCACTCTTCAATACATCAAGTAGGATAAATCTATAAAACCCACGTGGGTACGGTACCTCTAAATGAGTAACCTGCTATAGCAAGTTACCAAAACATCACATTAATGGTATCATCATCATATTTGATGGTACCAACATCACATTATTAGTACCTTAATTTCACATCACAATTGATTATACCTCCATCACATTATGGTACCTGGTACCAATATCACATATAATGGTACCTATTATCATATTGGTTAGTATCTTTATTTATTTTTTATTTAATGGTAATTACATCACAATTAATAGTACCTATCCTCACATTAGTTAATACCTAACATCACATTGGTTAGTACCTTAATTTTGTGTTATATCTTATGATAACAACATTACATTTAATTGTACCATTATCACAAATAATAGTACCCTATCATCACATTAAAAAAATTATTATATTTAAAAATTGATAGTACCAACGTCTGTTAATAACATCACAATAAAAACCATTTCTCATCTGGAAATCTTCTAGTTCACATTCATATCTCATCACCGCCCCCACCACCGCCGCCCCAAAATTTTTTTTTTTGGCAGGCATGTGCTATGGCAAATGTTAACATATTGTTGCAAGTGGTTCAGGAAAATTCCTAAAATCCACTTTCAATATCTACTTCTACTCCCTCGAAAAACAAAACTCATAGTTGTTGGTTTGGAATATTTGAAGAAATAGTTTTTTTTTTTTAATTAATTTAGGTACTTTTGTTTGTATCTCAAACAGATAATATTAATATGTTTAGATTATGTGAGCTTTAAACCCACATAGCATATTAGCAGCCACATGAGAATTCTTCATGGAATTTTCTTTGTTCCGTGACCAACATCCAATAAAAAATCGAGTGTGTTGGGAGCTAGAGGTGAGAATATATATGATGGGTTTGGTGGGAGGGGTTGATGAGGACGTGGTGGTGGGGCAACAACAATGCGTGGGTTGTTGCCGACCGTGAGTTGTTTGTGAATGCGAACTAGAGGGTTTCTAGATGTTGGGGGTGGAGATTTGGGGATGGGTTTCAGAAGATAGGAATCATTCTACAACGCGATCTGAGAAGAAACAGTTTAGAAAGGAGGGGAAAACATAAAAACTTGTTTCACAAGTAACAGGTAAACCTATTTTAATTAAATAAATGGTCAGGATTAGACTTACTAAAATTAATGGCGGAGATTTGCGTGGGTACGGTACGCACAAAAAAAAAAGATGGATACTGTAGAGTGACCCCATCAAGTATTGCACTGTTGCATGATAGCTGTACGGACAGAATTGAATACCTTTGTGGAAGGAAGAAGGAAAGGAATCAAAGGTCGTTTGCATTCTCACTTGAGTCACTTGAAGTCAATGTCTTCTTTTTTATTCAATATTCTTTCTTTATTTCTTTCTAAGGTTTTCTATAATAATGTTGTGTACGTCCATATGCTTTTGTTAAAGATGCAATGGAAAATGTTAACCCAAAAGCATGTTAGGAATCTCACCTTCTTTTTTCTTTTCTTTTCTTTCTTTCATAATAACCTGTGTATTGGTCTTCCTATTGGGTATACAACTTTTCCTAGTTGGTTGCTTCGATGTTAAGCGAACCTTCATGATATATATTTTGAAGGGTTTGTGAGACTGATTATGCAGAAGAGATCAAGGAGCTGAAATAATAGAGAAAGCTATGGGAACCTACATGATCCCTATTTTGAAGGGTTTGCTATGGGGTTTGTCTATCAAGGTTGCTTACGATGTGCTCAGGTTTGTCAACAAATGCGGATTATCATATGAATATTTCTTTTAAGCAAATTTTTTGTTTAGCCAAATGTAACAATAAAACATGTCATAATTATGTTCGCCAATGATTGACCATACAGAAGCGAACAAGAAGCTGAAATGAAGAGGAAGACTAAGGTGAAGGAGGAAGAAATTCCGGGTAGAAGCTTCGTAGAGACTAAGGTGAAGAATGAAGAAATTCCGGATAGAAGATCAGTAGAGACTGAGGTGAAGAAGAAAGAAAAAATTCCGGGTAGAAGCTTGGTAGAGACTAAGGTGAAGAATGAAGAAATTCCGAGTAGAAGATCAGTAGAGACTGAGGTGAAGAAGAATGAAAAAATTCCGGGTAGAAGATCAGTAGAGACTGAGGTGAAGAATGAAGAAATTCCGAGTAGAAGAGCAGTAGAGACTAAGGTGAAGAATGAAGATTTTCCAGGTAGAAGATTAGTAGATTTGGTATTATCCTGGTCTATCAAGGATGTTCTCGATAAACTTCTTTACAAAAACCAGGTTTGTCCCCCAGGAAGCTCTCACCCTCCTCCTCATCGTAAGAATTTAAGTTGTTACACATGCAGATTATGATCATGCGAATATACTTTCAGGAAAATAGGTTACTATTTGTTGGAGCGTTTAGACCCCTTTTTGTTTATTTTAACATGAAAATAATCAACTTTACTGATTTACCAAGTTTGCATAATTGGAAATTAAGAATTAGATTTCAGTTTAGGTTAAGCAAACATAAATCAATATGCACTCGATCAAATAAACAGTAAAACATGCAAACACGTAGGGCACAAATTTGATGAAGAGGTGAAAACCCCTGGAAAACCAACCAATAGGAAAAAACACTCTGAGGATTAAGACCAACCCCAAGAATCTCATTTGTATACTCATTTATATATGCTATATATCTGTATAATCTCATATGCATCTTCTGTTATCTGTATTTTGTTCTCATCTGCATCTTTAGTTCCCTTTGTAACATTTATGACTTTATCATCATCACGTAGGCCTTACTTGTTAGGGTCATGACATTCCCTTCCCCTATAAGACGAATCTTGTCCTCAAGATTCAAGTGAAGGAACTGGTTCTGTAAATTGAAGTAGCGCTTCTATGTGGCATCCCAACAAACTAGGGCCTCCTATACCTCCTTACCCCTATGCTTCACCCAATGGAAATCAAGGTCTTCGAACTTTCCTCGTTGACAGGTGGGAGATCCTTCACAGTGTGGTCCTGCACTCCCAAGCGCTTCTTAATGCAACCACTTGCTCATTGCTTTTACTTTCAACTCACAAAACACCACAAATAAGTTTCTAGACATCGATTGAGTGCCTTGATTTGTCCATCCGTTTGGGGGTGGTCAGCTGAGATCATTCGTAACTTGGATTATTGAAGTCGAAAGTACTCGGTCCAATATTGGCTGGTGAAAACCTTATCTCTATCTGATACGATGGAGCGTGGCATGCCATAGAGGCGAGAGCTTCCTTGAAACTCAGCCACTGACTTGGCTATGTAGGGCTGTTTTAGAGCCAAAAAATATACTTTGATAAGCAATCTACCACGATCATGATTAGAAAATAACCATTCGAGCACGGAAGACCTTCAATGAAGTCCATGGAGATATGATCCCAAACCTTTTTCGAAATTGGTAGGGGTTGTAGCAGTTCGACCGGTGTCATGTTATCAATTTTATTTTCGTTGGCAAACGTCGCATTGTTGTATGTATTCTTTTATATCTCTTTTCATGCCAACACAGAAAAAATTTGCAACCACCTGTTTATAGGTCCGTAGCACTCCAGAATTCCCCATAATTAGTGTATCATAAAACTTCTGAATGACATAATCCTTAATCGTGGAAGTTGTTGGTAATACCAACCTATCATGGAGCCATACGAGACCATCACCCTTGTGTAATGGCATTCCGTATAGCTTTTAGTTTCGGATGTGCCCTGGATTCCGTATGGAGTTCTTCGAGAGCAGTGTTGCAGGTAAGAGAATGTTGCCAGTTCTCCATGCCATTGAGATAGGGCATCGACTGCCTTGTTTTCTCGTCTCGGATGATAAATGATTTCATAGTCGAAGCCCATCAACTTGATAGTCAATGGTGGTTATGCGTTGCTCAAGCATATATTTCTAACTCTGATGGTCTATACAAATATGGAATATTCTTCCTAGTAGATGATTACTCCACTTTAGGACTGAGTGTACAGTGGCCATGAGCTCCTTTTCGTATGTTAATGATCCAAGTGCTCGTCCCGAGATGGCCTTATTGTACAAGGTAATGGGCCTATCCTTTTGCATAAGCCCGACTCCCAATCCCCCACTGAATGCATCCGCTTCCACCATAAATGTTTTTGCAAAGTCTGGCAAGGACAATACTGGTGCTTGCACCATGACTGCCTTTAGCTATTGGTGTAAGAGATAAAGCTGAAATCAGGATAGACTCCAGCCAACAGTCCTTATCATCTGCAACACCTAACCAACATTCAAGTGAAGATATAGATAGAGATAAGGAATAGATATACGAGTTAAATAGAAGTCTATCACAAATACAATTTCAAACCTTTGTAATCCTTAGCATAGAACTTACGTTGTGAAAGCTGTATATATAATCCTTCTCTGTAAAGTGATTCTGTGATTAATATACATAAAATATTTCTTCATTCAATTGAGATATTTTACATGGTATCAGAGCCTTTTGGTTTACACCCGTATCATTGATCCAAAATGGCTTCTTCAAATTCCGCTGCCTTTATTCCACCCAACTTCTCAAATTTGATTTCTATCAAACTTACTTCTTCAAACTACCTTCTATGGGTTTCACAGATCACCCCAGTTCTCTCATGCCATGACCTCATAGGTTTTGTTGATGGCTCAGAGTCTTGTCCATCAAAATACCAACTTGATGAACATCAGAAGGAAACTACTATTCTTAATCCAGCGTTTGTTACCTGGAATAAGAAAGATCAATGTGTTCTAAGCTTGATCAATGCTACACTTTCTGAAAGTGTTTTAGGGACTGTTTATGGTTTAAAAACAGCCCGTCAAGCTTGGACTGCCCTTGCTGCACGAATGGCTTCACATTCCAGAAGTCGTGTAACTCATCTCAAAAGACAACTCCAGAATCTCAAACAAGGTTCTAAGTCTTGCCTCGAGTACATCCAAGGAGCAAAACACATGGCTGATCAATTATCAGCTGTAGGCAAATCTGTTGATGATGAAGACTTGATATCCTACATTGTAAGTGGACTCAATTCTTCATTCACCCCATTTGTCACCTCTTACTCGTTTGCTACTCGTGATTCAGTTCTCTCTCTTCAAGAGTTCCAAGATGAACTCATGAATTATGAGACTTTGTTGGAACATCACAATCAATCTGTGGTTTCCGATACTGGCAACTTTGCTATGTTTGCAAACAAACCTGGCCAGTTTTCCTCCAATCGCAACAACAACAACAACAAAAAGGTTCGTGGTTCCTTTTCTGCCAAATGATCAAACACCACACCCAATGGTTCACAATTTGGTCAGTCCACTCTACCAAAGCAGGTCTCTCATCAAGATTCCACACCATTCCGTCCCAGCCGTCCCTCTTGCCAAATATGTGGACGTAACAACCATCAAGCGTTGGATTGCTATCATCGCATGGACTTCTCTTTCCAAGGTCGGCATCCTCCTGCACAGCTTGCTCCCATGGCAGCCCATACTCATGTTACACAGGATGATCAACCATGGTTTGCAGATAGTGGTGCTAACACTCATATCACCTCTGCCATGGAGAATCTTAATCTACAGCAGCAATACCAAGGCAATGAAGAAGTTGCCGTAGGGAATGGAGCTTCTCTCCAAATTTCTGGAACTGGTTCAATCTCTTTACCCAATAATCTCAACTTGCAACGTGTCTTATATTGTCCTAATGCTGCTGCAAATCTGCTATCTATTCAAAAATTTTATCAAGATAATGATTGTTATTTTCTCCTTACATCCTCTGATTTTGTTGTAAAGGATTCACAGACAGGACGCATACTGCTCCAAGGTCAGAGTGAGGATGGACTATATCCAATTCGTTTTTCCAAACAGCCATCTCATCCATCCAATAAGTTCACTGCCTTTCTTGGAGTCAAGACGACCTTTCCCATTTGGCACAATCGACTTGGTCATCCTACTATGCTTCTTGTTCAACATCTACTCAAGCAACACAACCTCCCAGTTATTGGTCGATTGTCTACAATTCCCAATGTTTGTGAGCCTTGTCAACTTGCCAAAAGCAAGCAATTACCTTTTCCAGCTTTGTGTCGTATTGCAAAAGGTCCTCTTGACACCATTCATACTAATGTGTGGACATCTCCTGTTTTATCAATAAGTGGCTGTAAATACTATGTTTCTTTTATTGATGAATATTCTCGCTTCACATGGTTGTTTCCTTTACATGCTAAGTCTGATGTGTTTGCTTGTTTCATTAAATTCAAGTCCATTGTGGAAAATCAATTTTCTTGCAAAATTAAAATACTGCAATCTGATGGTGGGGGAGAGTATTCTAAAACCCAATTCCAAAATTATCTCACTACTAATGGCATACTTCCTCACATCTCATGTCCCCACACACCACAACAAAATGGCATCTCTGAAAGAAAACATCGTCATATAGTTGAAACTGGTCTTGCTTTGTTAGCACAATCTCATCTTCACACCAAATATTGGGTTGATGCGTTTAACACAGCTGTCTATTTAATCAATCGGTTACCTACTCCTATCTTACACAATGTGTCTCCATTCTTCAAACTTTTGCAAATACAACCAGATTATTCTTTGTTGAAAGTGTTTGGGTGCTCTTGTTTTCCCCTCCTTCGTCCATATAATGCTCATAAACTTCTCTTTAGAAGCAAGAAATGCATCTTTTTAGGCTATAGTGCCAATCATAGGGGTTATCGGTGCTTGGATCCAAGTAACTCTCGTATTTACATTTCTCGCAATGTTGTGTTTGATGAGACTTCCTTCCCTGCCAAGGATATGGTTTGTCACTCTTCTGACCAGGTAAGTGCCTCCCCTGCAAGCTTGGCTCCTTTTCTTCATAATCTTGGATATTCTGTAGCAAATAACAATTGTGCAGGTTCATCTCCCTCCAGTAGTCCTTCACCATGTCCCTCCACTTGTGACATGGTTCCCATGGATCTCAACATGACACCACCTGCACCTTTGGAGACCTCCACCTCTTCATCACCCATTGAGTCATCGGATCCCACACTGGTCATGGAGCCTCCATCTCTTTCTCCATTGCTGGTCACATCTGACCTTCCTCCACCGGTTGCTCTACCTCTCACTACTCCACCAGCTGCTGCACCTTCCACCACTGCATCTAGTTCTTCCTCAATAGTCACTCGCTCTCAAACCGGCAATCTTCGTCCTCGTCAATTCCAAGACTATCAACTTTACTTTGCTTCGAAGCATCCCCTCAAGTCGTTTTTGGCCAGCACTCTGCCACCTGAACCTACCTGTTTCTCACAGGCTGTGAAACACCAAGATTGGCGTGTGGCCATGGGTGCTGAGTTTGATGCTCTTCTTGCTAATCATACTTGGACTCTTTGCCCACGCCCTCTGCATAAAAATGTCATCCGTAACAAATGGGTCTATAAGCTCAAACAACATTCTGATGGAAGCATAGAACGATACAAAGCTCGCCTTGTAGCCAAGGGCTTTGATCAACGCGATGGTATTGATTACTTTGAGACTTTTAGCCCAGTTATTAAACCAACAACACTGCGACTTGTTCTTGCCGTTGCTGTTTCTCGTGCTTGGCCAGTTCGTCAATTGGATATTTCCAATGCTTTCTTACATGGAGTTCTGGATGAGGAGGTGTTCATGGAACAACCTCAAGGTTTCATTGATAAAACCAAACCAGATCATGTTTGTCGCTTGCAGAAGGCCATTTATGGCCTTAAACAAGCCCCTCGAGCGTGGTTCACTCGACTATCGCATGCTCTCATCTCCTTAGGCTTCATTGAATCTGTGGTGGATCATTCTCTATTCATTTTTCATTGCGATGCTGCCCTCATCTATTTTTTGGTGTATGTTGACAACATTCTTATTACTGGCCCTGATGAACATCTCATTCTTCAACTCATTGATCACCTTAAGACTGAATTTGCTCTCAAGGACCTTGGCTCTCTTGCCTTTTTTCTTGGCATTCATGCTGTACGAGATCACACTAAGCTGCATCTTCATCAGTCCAAGTATATTACTGACCTTCTCACTCGTACTCGGATGATTGGTGCCAAACCTGCAACTACCCCGTTGAGCTCCAGTCTGAAACTCTCTAAAACAGAAGGTGATCCTCTTCCGGATGCTACTGAATATCGCCATGTTGTTGGTGCTCTTCAATACTGCACCCTTACCAGACCTGATATTGCCTACCCGGTCAATCTTCTTTGTCAATTCATGCATTCACCAACCACTCTTCACTGGTCAGCTGCAAAACGTGTTCTTCGATACTTAAAAGGTACTGTTGATCATGGTCTTATCTTCACCAAAGGGAACCAGCACCTCCAAGCATTTTGTGACTCTGATTGGGTTGGTAACCCCGATGATCGGCGTTCCACCACTGGGTTTGGCGTGTTCTTTGGTTCTTGTCTCATATCTTGGAGTGCGAAGAAGCAGGCCGTTGTGTCTCGGTCCAGTACAGAGGCTGAGTATCGAGCTATGGCTCTAGCTACTGCTGACTTGTATTGGCTTCGTATGTTACTCAAGGACTTGTGTATCACCCTCCCCTCTCCTCCAACACTCTGGTGTGACAATGTTGGCGCTTTGGCACTTGCTTCTAATCCCGTCTTCCATGCTCGAACCAAACACATTGAAATAGACTACCACTTTGTCCGGGAAAAAGTCGTGAACAATGATATCTCTACTCGCTATATTGCCACTGTTGATCAAGTTGCTGATATCTTTACCAAACCTCTTGGTCGTGCACGCTATCTCCTTCTTCGAGACAAGCTTCATGTGGTGCCACCACCTATCTGCTTGAAAGGGGGTGTAAGAGATAAAGCTGAAATCAGGATAGACTCCAGCCAACAGTCCTTATCATCTGCAACACCTAACCAACATTCAAGTGAAGATATAGATAGAGATAAGGAATAGATATACGAGTTAAATAGAAGTCTATCACAAATACAATTTCAAACCTTTGTAATCCTTAGCATAGAACTTACGTTGTGAAAGCTGTATATATAATCCTTCTCTGTAAAGTGATTCTGTGATTAATATACATAAAATATTTCTTCATTCAATTGAGATATTTTACAATTGGAACGTTGCCTCTGCTTTCTTGGTCAACTTAAATCTTTCCTTCTTCAATAGTTTGGTTAGTGTTGCTGCTATGGTACTGTAATTCTAGATGAATTTCTAGTAGTACCTAGTTAAGCCCAAGAATCTGCGAAGACCGGTAGTGTTGCGGGGTATGGCCCAAGACTTTATGTTTCTGATCTTGCCAAGATAGGTCGAGACTCCCTTAGAGTTGTTATGGCCAAAATAATTGACTTCACGTTGGCCGATCAAACACTTGGAGTGGTTGACGCACAACCGGTTCTCCATGAATTTTTCAAACACCTTCTTCAATTGATAAAAATGCTCCTGCCAAGTCTTAGGGTATATTAGAACGTCATCGAAAAAGACAAGGACGTACCTTCATAAAGTGGATCGGGAAATTTCTATCATGAGAGATTGGAATGTGGCCATTGCGTTGGTGTGTCCGAACGGCATGACCAGGAATTCATAGTGACCATCCTGAGTCTGAAACACAATCTTGTGTACATCTTTAGGCCTTACCTGAATTTGGTGGTATCCGGATTTAAGGTCCAACTTAATAAAATAGGTTGCCTCATGAAGTTCGTCTAGGAGTTCGCTGATTACGGCAGATGGGTACGGTCCTCCTTAATGGTGGCCTAATTTAGTGCACATTGTCCACAAAAAAATTGCCATGAACCATCATTTTTCTTCACAAGTAGTATCGACGATGAAAAGGGGTTGAAATTGGGTTGAATGATATTGGTCATCAACATTTCTTTTAAAGGATCTCTTGATCTCGGTCTTTTGTATATGAGGGTAGAGATAGGGTCTCACATAACCAGTCCGGATCCTGGTTCCAAAGTGATGCGGTGGTCGTGTGCTCGTGTTGGTGGTTGTGATGTTGGTGTATGGAATATCAGTTGGAATCGAGCCAAGGATATATCCAAATCGTTGTCATGTTCTGGTGTTGTGGTTTGGCTTGGGTCATGATCGGTTGCTTCCATCATTCGCATTAAAAAAGTTTTGAGGCCACTAGCCATGAGTCGCTGTATAGAGTGCACAAAACCTTGTTTTAATTTCTTGGGGGTCTCGCCTTCAATGAAATAATTTTTACCAGTCTTAGA
The DNA here is from genome assembly GCA_907173295.1 of Fagus sylvatica. Lineage (NCBI taxonomy): Eukaryota > Viridiplantae > Streptophyta > Magnoliopsida > Fagales > Fagaceae > Fagus > Fagus sylvatica. The sequence continues at coordinate 20,486,867 of OU015767.1, read as the reverse complement.
GAATTCCATGGTGAGGTTTTCCCAATTGTGGGAGACACATCCTAGGGTTTGAAGCCATTGCATACCCAAGACAACATTTGATCCTTGTAAATCCAACAAATATAAGCTGGTGTCGAACTGATAGCCTTGAATTTCCATAGTCACGACTGGGTAATATTCCTCGCATAGCAGCTACGCATCGTTAGCTACCATAACTTGGAATGCTGGGGTTGCTACCTTGTAACAACTAACTTTTTTGTTGTTGCATATTTTGAATTAACAACCCTTTGCCCATCTTGTTTACTTTAGTTTCTCCAAGTTTAGTATCTTTCTCCATCAAAGTCTCTAACAAACACACGAGTTGCACCTTTCATCGGTGTCCCGGTGAAAATTTCTCATCGCAATTATAGCACAATCCCTTTTGTCTTCTTGCTTGCATTTGCCCTTGTGATAGTTTATTGAATCTTGTTCCTGGTGGTAGCAGTGTGGTAGGGGGCTGACTTGGGTTAGGTCTGGCAGATGGACTCAATAATAAAGGTGGTTTAGTTTGGGGTTCCTTAATCATTGCAGCTTGTCCTCTTGTTGACGGGCCAAACTAGTGGGCATATAGAAGAAATGCCAGTCTAAAGAGTTTTACTTTGGCTCAGATCTCATTCTTAAGCCCTCCGATGTACATTTGGTTGCGAACGTTTGTACCATTGGTACCATTGTAAGGCGTCATCTTGCAAGTGAAATGAGGCCAGAAGTACTTGTTCGTTTGCTATCGTTCCTTGGTATTGAAAGAATTTTTTTGCCTTTTATATCCATTGGTCAGATCTTCCTCATTGAAACGAGGGAAATCCATTCAAGAGAATCGGCTGCATCCCTCCATTTGGCCCTTTGTCGCCAGCCCTTTCTCCTTGAGTTCAGTTCATGGAGCCACCTTTTTAGTTGTTATCGTGGTTATTATGGTGGTTGCCCAAGGCTTTGATATCTCGTCCCATCTGAGCAATGGAATTTGAGAGAGCCTCAATGTTTCTTTCATTCCTAAAAATTCTTCTCGTTGCGCATCTATCCGTCTTCGGATTGCATGGGTGCCAACCTCCGAGGCTGGTAGTCGTTCATCGTAGTAGTGGATCTTGTTGGTGGTGATTTGTTGTCATTTGGCTCTGTATTCTATTTTCATCTGCATCATCTGTTCCCTTTGTAACATTTACGACTTTATGAGGTCAAGATAAAGTTTTACACAATAGTAATTAAACTCTAATTTGTAGTTGCTAGTTACACACATGACCATACAATATACACTGCTTCAACTCCCTATTGAACTCTTTTAATCTGCATGCGCCAAACGCGGACTCCTCGTTTGTGACTTCTAGGATCAAACCTCAAAGATTTAATTTCGCAACTAACCCTGGGATGACACTATGGCTTCATTTAAGCCTGTGTTTGGATCCTCTACTTAAAAGTGATTTTATAGATTTTTATGCATAAAATGCATTATGCAAAAAATTTAAGGTGTTTGGTTGGAATTTTGGAAAATACAAAATGCATTCTAGGCAGAATGTATTTTGCAAATTCTCATTTCTAGAGTAGAAGTCAGAATCCAAAATATTTTGGATTATGATTCTAGTTTCTACTTTTAATTTTTGCTAAAGTAAATGTGACCCACTTACAACAGTTTATTACTTGAACGACTTTTTTTTCCTTTACTTAATTTTTCTCTTTCTTTCTTTTATTTTCCTTCCCTCTTTTGTTCCCTACTTTTTCTTTTTTTTTTTTATTATAAATGGTTTGTGTATATCTCTATTGCACACACAATACACAATTCTCTATATTTTTTTTATTACATTGTTCAAATTTTATAAAAATATGTGCAAGGAGATGTGCACAAATTATGATATATATTTTTTTTATTAGTAGAAATTAATTTAAATCACAACGTAATATTTTATTTCTTTATTACATTGTTAATTTTGTATTGGCAGTAAATGTATTTTTAGCCTTGTATTGAGATATTTAAAAAAAAATGTTAATTACATAATGTATACTAATAATATATTATTTAATAGGAAGAATGCATTCCTTAAAATACCAACCAAACACAATTCCTTTTAGCATAATCACTTCTTATAAATAATTTCAATATTTTACCAAACGCACTATTTTTAGTAAAATGCATTCTTGAGAATACATTTTAGCAGGAATGTATTCTCTAGAATGCATTCCTAAAATAGAGGATCCAAACGCAGCCAAGTCTGCAACTAGGTAGTAAATCTGAACTATAGTAGGAACACCAACTCCTGTAAAAGATCTTTAATGAGCACTCTGATCTCACGGGTTGAATAGTTGGAGGCTAGGGTATTCTTCACTAAATAGCGCAAGCTTTTCTACTTCACCAACCTCTTGAAAAGTCGAGCATAGTAGGCATTTGTATAGTCTCTCCAATTAGGGTTACAAATCCCCTTGCTCCAACCGACTTAAAGACCTGATTTGGTGTCAGGTTTCCTAACACTCGATCAATCGACTAGCAGTCGAGCGTAACTCGATCGATCTGACTTGTGATCGACTCAAAGACACACACACTCAAATATATATATATATATGTTTTATATTGGCAACAGTAATTGTGATTTGAAATAGAGTATGATGTCAAATTGTTAGCCATGGTATGAGATCATTTATTGTGATTTGATTTATTTGCATATATAAGACTTGACACAAAATTGATTGAAATTGGGATGCGGTTACATATTATTTATTTATTTATGTTCAGATCGTGTTGACCACACTTGTACATGTAGCATAACTTTCCACTCATGAAAATTGCAATCTTAATCAAATTATTCACTAACAGGTGACACAGATCCCACCGACATTCTCCTCTATGACAGAATACATGAATTCATTCACTTCTCCACTTATTGAGGAAACACATGCTGACTTGTTATCAAGCATGTCAACACTGTCCCTAGCGCCTAGGCGTAGAATATTGTCTTTCAAACAAACCAAGAAATCTAAACGAGCCAAAGACTTTTTTTACCATGTTACACTTAAAAATATGAGTGAATCTGAAGGGGCATATGAACCAATGGTTGGAGACCTCATTGCCTTGACAGATGTAAGACCAAAAAACACTGCGGATTTAGACAGACCCAACAGACCCTATCTTGTTGCTTATGTTTTAAAGACGAAACCCGACAATACTCTTACAATATTAGCCTCAAAGCCTATCTTGGCTAAAGAACAAGATAAAAATATTTATGCTGTTTTCCTGATAAATATGACCACAAATATCCGTATATGGAGAGCATTGAACTCTGAGCTGGAAGGTGGGAATTTAAACATCATTCAAAAAGTGCTGCAACCGAAATCTGCTGTAAGAATTTTAATCATTGCTTACTTTAGTGTTGCATACTGATGTTTTTGGAAATAATTCTCACCACCTTTTATTTACTTCTTGTAGGAAGCTAAAAATTGTGCTACCTGTATTTCTGAACATAATTGCAGTACTGCCTCTGCATATATGAGGTCCGAAATTTGCTCTTCTGATTTAAATGACTCCCAGAAAGATGCAGTTCTTAGCTGTTTGGTCACCAGGGAATGCAATCATCAAAATACTGTCAAACTAATATGGGGTCCTCCGGGAACTGGGAAAACGAAGACAGTTGGTTTGTTATTATTCTCTCTGTTTCAAATGAAATGCAGAACTGTTACATGTGCCCCAACCAATACTGCAGTTTTGGAAGTGACACAGCGGCTTCTAAAGAATGTGACGCAGCGGCTTAAATATGATACTTATGGGCTTGGAAATATAGTTTTAATTGGAAATAGGGAGCGAATGAAGATTGGTGATCGTCATGACCTTCTTGATATATTCCTTGATAACCGAGTTTGTATACTATATGATTGCCTTGTTTCATCATCTGGTTGGAAAGGTAGTTTACTATCAATGATATGTTTGCTGGAGGACCCTAAAACGCAATATCATTTGTACTTGAGTGTATGTGATAATCCTTTGACGTTTGGGGAGTTATTACACAGAAAAACAAAGCTTTTGAAGACTTGTATTAAAAATATGTATACACACTTACCTACTTCTTTTATTTCATTAGAAGTGGTAAAGAAGATTATCAAAGCTCTTGATTGTCTAGAGCAAGTCTTCAGTGAAAAATTTACCAAAAAAAAAAGAAAAGTCTTCAGTGAAAATTTGCAGTTGACAAATGAGTGCCTTCAGATACTTAGATCACTTCCTATAAAATTCCCTGCTCCAGATTTCAAATATGAGTGGGAGATAAAAAAATTCTGCCTGGAAAATTCATGTCTAACTTTCTGCACTGTATCAAGCTCTGCTAAATTGCATGAAGTAATGGCTCGATGGGACCTACTGGTTATAGATGAAGGTTCTCAGATTAAGGAATGTGAATCAATCATTCCTTTACAACTTCCTGGCCTCCGCCATGCTGTTCTCATTGGGGATGAACGGCAACTGCCTGCAATGGTTAAAAGCAAGGTTTAAATTTTAGAGTTTAATTATTATGGTTCTCTTGTTGTCCTTGTTTGTATTTAGGAATTATCAATGTAATATCTTTAAAATTTGCTATTCCTAGATTTCTGAGGAAGCTGAATTTGGAAGAAGTTTGTTCCAGAGGCTGGCATTGCTAGGACACAAGAAAGACCTGCTTAATGTTCAGCATAGGATGCATCCAGAGATAAGCTTATTTCCAAATAGGATGTTCTATGAAAATCAGATTTTGGATGGCCCCAATGTCAAAGAAAGAAGCTACGACAGGCGTTTCCTTCAGGGAAATATGTACGGCTCCTACTCTTTCATAAATGTAGCACATGGAAAAGAGGAATTCGATAAAAGCCATAGTTTGAGAAATATGATTGAGGTTGCTGTGGTGTCTGAGATAGTTGCAAGCCTTTTCAAAGGTATGTCTAAACTTGCAACTAATCTTAGTTTAAGTTTTGCTGAAATGATGTGCTAATATATTAATGATAATTTTGGTTAGCTTGATGATAATTAAGTAATCGAGTTCCATAACTCTCTTTTCTTTTTGTTAATATAGCCACTACTAAAGAATCCGTTCGCACGAAGAAAGTTAAAGTTGGTATCATCTCACCATACAAGGCTCAAGTCTATGCAATTGAAGAAAAGGTGAAAAAATACAATGCTGATTCTAATAGTAACTTCTCAATTAGTGTTCGCTCTGTCGATGGATTCCAGGGTGGTGAGGAGGATGTGATAATTATGTCTACTGTCAGATCTAATATGAATGGAGTTGTGGGTTTTCTTAAAGATCATCAAAGAACAAATGTGGCACTAACCCGTGCAAGGTAACAGATAATGTATCAACTTTCACCATGGTGCAGCTCAAACATGTCTTGAGGCTTTGGTGGTTTTTATAATTAATAGGCATTATTTCATTTGCAGGCATTGCCTTTGGATATTGGGAAATGCAGATACCTTAACTAAAAGGAACTCTATTTGGAAGGAATTAGTCATTGATGCCAAGAAACGAGGATGTTTCTATAATGCCGATGAAGACGACAGATTGGCTCAGGCTCAGGCTCAGGCTATTACAAACGTCTTGGTTGAACCATTAGCTTCACTCAGCCTGAGGGATAAGTCAGAATCATCCATCATCTACCACTTATAGGTAAGTAACATCAGCAATCATCCAGCTAGTCAATTTGGCATACTTTGGAATAGCTTTAAACAATTTTAAAACAAGAGAGTATTCCAGTTTTTTTTTCAATCTAAATATGCACTAAGATTGTAGTTATCCATGCTGTTGCAGTAAGGTATTAATTAAAAAAATCAGCAACATGTTTCTTTAGGTTATAAGAACAATAAAACAATGTTCCATAAGAACAATAAAACAATGGAATTGTTTGACTCTCTCGCATGAATAACAGGGGTGTTTGTATTTATTTATAAGAGAGTTTGTTACATTCGGATAGTGATGTACAGATGGTTTGTTACAAGCAATAATGTGAATACCGTTCTGGTATACAAACCAGAAACAAAAAACCCCCTATCCCATCTCGAAAAACATTTCGGTCCATTTCGGTAAGTTTCGGCCATTCCGGCCTGCCCTGCCTCCTGCCTTGCTGCCTATGTTGGCTTTTCTTTTTTCTTTTTGGTTTATTTGTCGCTGCCTGCTGCCCTTCACGTGTTTAGGTAGTTGGCTTTTAGATTTTTAACCATTCACTCCATCTCTCTTGCACTTTGGTGTGTGTTTAAACCGTGGGACATTCTCTACTCTAGTCCTCTATTGTTAATCTGGGCTTGATTGACATCTTTGCTCCAGCTTGAGGAGGAGTGTTGGAAATTAGAATAATTATCCTGTGACTTATGTATCACGTGGGCTTTTATTTAGGCTCTTAGTTAAGCCTATTATTGCATTTATCTTACTTTATAACCCTAATTTTTCAATATAAATATTCCTGACAATCTCTCTTTTAAGTTATGTCAATTGTACCAAAGACAGTCTAATTTTTCTTTTAACCGTAGATTAATAATACATTAAACTAGGGTTATTAGACTTGCAATACAAGTAACTTGCTTTACTTGCATGCCAAGTATTGGACTTTGTCTTGACCAAAAATAGTCCTTGAAATATCTTTAACACCTTGAAACTCAATTTTCCATTTGTTTCCCTCACTATTATGCTGATCTTAGAGAGATTTGTCTTCCTTTTTTTTTTTTGGTTTCTTTTTTCTCTTTCAATTAGTATCTTTCTTATTGCAGAAGAATCCAATGACTAAAAGCTCAAGTTTTGGCATGAAATAAGCATTGATAAATTGTGAGCACTACAATGATGATGTCCTAATTAAGGGTGGCAAAATGGGTTACGACCTGCGAACATGACATGAAGGTAGAAGATTAGGGTTGAGGCATAATGGGTTCGTGTCAGATTTGGGTCGACCTGAATAGACACGATTAAATAATGGGTCAATTCGGGTTGACATGCATAACTCGTAATAATCTGTTCGACCCGATTAGTTTATCTTAGTATTGGAGTTGTAATATTTTTATTATGAAGTTGAACTTCTAATTTGGAACTTGGCTTGTAATTTTATTTTTTGGAAGTACTTCTAGCCGTTTAAACCTTTTATTGTTATTTTTGAATTTTTAGTTGTAATTATATTTTAATTGTTGTATATGATTTATATAAACAAGTCAATTCGTATCAGATCACCAGGTTAACCTGACTTAACGCACCTATATCAAATGGGTTGTGTCAACCCTAACACGACCCGTTTATTAAACGGGTTATGTGAGTTGTGTCGTGTCATGTCAACTTGGTTAATAAATAGGTTGTGTTAGGATCGAGGGAGCTTGAACGATTAATAAATGTGTCGTGTTCGTGTTGATCCATATAGTTTAATGCCAATGACTTAACATGACACATGAAAACGGATTGCCATACCTAGTCATAATTGAAATACTCAGGTGGCTACGCTTGAAGTCTTAAGATTCATGTGTTAAGGAAATAATCCCCATTGATGACACCATTGATCATGTGGGCAAGACAATGGTTTCCCTTCCATACATAGCCTCCACAGATCATGAAGAAACCAAGTCAAATATGACCACTGGCGGATCTACGTAGTGACCAGGGTGGGCATGTGCTCGCCCTTAATTTTAAAAAGTGTGAGAGAGCTTCTGTTTGAAAGAGGGCTCTTTTGGAAGGGTGCAATACATTGGGTTAGCAAGGGAGAGTTATCACTTCGTTTCGATGTTGAGAGAGAGCTTTTGCTTACAATGCCTATGCCTCCAACTCCTGAGGGTTGGGAAAGGAGAAGGTTGAAATATTTTGGTCATTTGGTGGATCAGGAGGCCATCTATATCTCATTGAGATTTATGGCCCCCAAACAAGTGTGTTTGATGTGATGGAGATGAGTGGTGATGGACTTGGAGTTTGATGGACTTGGAGCAATGTATCCATGTATGTTAGATTTGGAGCATCCAACTCAAAACCAATTGGTAATGGGCGGAGAGGCCCCAAGATCTTATATGTTGAGATGTAAGGCTTTAAATGTCCAATATGAGACTTTGATTCTCAACACGTCCCCTCATGTGCGGCAGGACCAGCCAAACACATGGACTGATTATATTGGGTGACGTGGCACTACAAGAAAAGAGGTTTACGGCAATAAAACCTTTTCGTCGCATAAAAGTCTCAATTTCGTCGCTTGATGTACTAGGCGACGAAATAGTACATTAGGCGACAAAAATCGTTTTGCCGACTAATGATGGTCGCCGGATAGTCCTGGCGACGAAATATTTCTGTCGCCTAATACTTTCAACATTTTACAATTGCTTGTGATTGGTGTACATAAAGTGATGTTAGCAGTGAAATGAATCACTTTTATCACAAACATATATTCAATTACTATAAAATGAATATTTTCATAAAAAAAAATTACTATAAAATGAATATGTTGCACTAATTACAATATATTCACCTTCTCCTCTCAATAGTTTTGTGAAATTTGTTATGAAATATAGTTTTATAATCTAACTCTCTCCACCTAAATTCAAATTGGATCAAAAGGAACATTGAGGAAGAAATAATGGTTGTTGGGCTTGGCTAGCAGGAACTTCGTGAGGCACGTGAGAGGGCTTCTTTTCTAGGCAGGAACATGATGCCATTGTTGGACCCTTATAAGTTAAAAAAGTCTAATCAGCTACACAACATGAAGACTGGCAAAGAGTCATTTCTACCTCACATCACCATCATCAACAACATTTCTAGGAAACTTCTTTGAGAACTTAAGCCTTAAGGTATGAAAATTACGTTAGTTACTTTTATAAAATCTGAATTGAACAAGAACTGCATCAAACTATTTTCTTTTCCTTTCTTTCTTCTTTTAAACAACTTCTCTTGGTTCTACATGTAGAAACTGATGCAAGAATACTTCTTTTTGGATCATGACCCAAATCTTTAAAGTCAACTATCCAATTCTTTCAATCACTATTATGCTGATATGATAAAGATTTGTCCTTTTCTTTTCCAATTTTGGATCTTTCTTATTGCAGAAGAATCCAATGACTAAAAGCTCAAGTTCTGGCATGGAACAAGCAGGGATAAGTAAGGACCCTGATGTCATAATTGAAATACTCATGCGGCTACCCTTAAAGTCTTTACTGAGATTCAGGTGTGTATGCAAATGGTGGAACCAAATCATCTCTGACCCTCTCTTCATCTCTAATTACACACGTTGTAATCCTCAGCACCAAGTCTCAGGATTCTACATGCAGAAGTTTTTGTTTCTTAGATTGTATTCAGAGTTAAGGTTCATTCCATGCACTGGCCAACTGGGTGCTGCTCCAAACCCATCTCTCTCTTTCATTGAGGATGAGAATGGTGTTTGTATAAAGCACTCATGCAATGGCCTTTTACTTTGCAGCAGCTTTCGTTGTTTCCTTGAACAAGAGCGCAAATACTACCTATGTAAACCCACTACAAAGCAATATATGCCATTGCCTAGACCTGAATGCAAAAAGGTCTTTGGTATTAGAATTGCATTTGATCCGAAGAATTCACCCCATTACCAAGTTATATGCGTTTGTGATTGTGATCGCAATTTGTTAGTAGATCATCGCCAAATAAAGATATACAATTCTGATATGGGTTGTTGGAGAGATTCAGGAAATCCTTTTGTTGTTTCAGATGAGTTTCTGTTTGAAAGGGGGGTCTTTTGGAAGGGTGCAATGCATTGGGTTAGCAAGGGGGTGTTATCACTTCGTTTTGATGTTGAGAGAGAGCTTTTGCTTACAATGCCAATGCCTCCAATTCCAGAGGGTTGGGCAGAGAGAAGGTTGAAATATTTTGGTGAATCAGGAGGCCATTTATATCTCATTGAGATTTATGGCCCTCAAACATCTGTCTTTGATGTGATGGAGATGAGTGGTGATTATTCAAGTTGGTTTGTAAAGTACCATGTTGTTCTTGATGGACTTGTAGCAATGAATCCGCGTATAAGAAGGGACAATGCTCAGGATATTCATCGCATCATTTTCAATGTCTTACATCTTGTTCATCGAGGAGTTGGAGAAAATGAAGAAGAGTCAATCTTGGTGCTTCATGTTCCAGGCAAGTTAATTCCATACAACCTTAGAGATAACACATTGATGTGTCTTTTTGACTTGTCACCCCATCTGATGAGCATGGAAGATAATCTGGAATTGTCTTATAAATGGGGTAGATCCAATAATCTGGGATTGTGGTATACGTGGGAATCTATTCATCCATTTAGCAACACTCTTTGTTATATTTGATGACTGTATTAGACTTGTTTTGCTATTAGTTGATGACCAAGATTCAGGTTTCCTTTCTGTATATGGCCAAATTGGTCTGTGTTTGCTTCACAAAAAGAAGCAGTAAAGCTGACCATTTCTTAGGAAGCAGCCGCTATATATTTCTTATAGAAAGTTAAACCCTTTTATATGTGATACTAATAGTGTATGTTTTGAATTACATCACAAGAATTACATTTCATTACCATGCAAATATTAAGCAGTAATGGATTAATAAGGACTTAAAAGTTTGCAATTTCATTAATGCTAAAACCAGTTCAGGGAAAAACTTCCTATGCAGTACTTTTGACATATTGGGTCATGTTGGTAATCAATATTTTGTCATAAACCTCAGATTGTGCAAAGCATTAGACGATAGGGGACCAAAAATAAGTAAAGGTTTGAGGTTCCAATTCAAGTTTATGCTAATATATGCAATGCTCTGTAAGACTTGAGAAACTTGCCTGCAGCTACAAATTTATTTCAACTTGCTGGCATACCCTTGCAGTGTACTAATTTTTCCAAAGATTACACATTATCACCCAATAATTAGTGTACAATTTGATCGAGCAATGTCCTTTTGTATCAATTTTAGGAACCAATCACTTAAAAATTCAGAAAGACATTATTTACTGTGAATACCCAAGAAATAGTGCTAACCTGGTCAACTTTGTTGCCCTTTTCTTATGTCTAGAATTAGCCTTTCCAGTTTAGGCCTCATACCAGCCGATCTCAAAGACATATCTCTAATTCAAGAGCAGATTTTTCAATTTAAAAGTCATTTAATTTGGCAGAGGCCTCAATATTAGTTAAAAGATAGAGCAGAGGCCTCCATATATATTATGGCAAAGACGCAGCTGCAGAAGCTTCAACATCTAAAGAAGAACCTTTCACTTTGATCTTATTCTTGATTGCTATGCAGAAACTCATTTCTTTTCTATGAAATTGCTTTAACACTGAGCAATACAAATGATAGAATTTACCATTTAAATCCAAATGGCCACCCTATATTTTATAAAATATTACTTTAAATTAGTAGAAATAATTAAATATTTGTCAATTCACATGAGCAATAGTTTAATATTCTTAATTATATTAATTTTAACAATTTCCATTTACTCGCTTTCTAACGATATATAATATAATTGAGGTTTATTCGCTAAATTTTATAATACATAATAAGTATTATTGATGCGCAATAACATAATTTCTTACATAATATTTCAAATTGCACCGCGCATCATGCATGCGGGACATCGGCTAGTATATATTCTAACTAGAATTTAGTTCTTTTTGGATAAAGCAACCAAATACTAAATAATTTCTTATTAGATTACGTTTAAATCTTTTTCTAAATGAATTCTAATTAAATTAGGTAAGTTATCTTTTTTAAAATTCTCTCATTTGACTTTTTATTTATTAATAAAATATGTATTATATATATTTGTCGAATCGTACGTTACACAGGTTAGCCACCGGTTATATAAGGAAAACAAAAGTGTGTTAGGGAACTTAGGTTGCTTAATTTTTAAGCCTCCATCATGTGTCATAGAGAGGTTGTTTTATTAATTTTTTTTTTTTTTTTTTTGTTAAATACAAAAAACTCTTTCAAAGAAAAAAGAAAAAAAAATATCATAGGGAATGTATAATACGGCTTACATTACACACACATGTACACCATCATCATTTGAGCATTTGGGATTTTGTTTCGAAAAAGTACTTTTGTTATGAATTATAAATAACATCTTACATTCAATCATTTCAAGTTCAAATATTATTAAGATCTAAATCTATTTAGGAATCTCGTTAATTAATAGGAATTTTTTTTCTTTCTTTTTTTAATATTTTATTCAAACTATTTAAACCAAAATTAAATTGAAATCCATTTTTTTTCCTTGAAATACTTCCATCCAAACGAACCATTGGTTTTTTTTTGAAAAGGTAGAAGGACAAAAGGTTCAACATTGTATAATTTCTTAAAAGAAAAAAAATATAATTCTTTCAAAAATTTCAAATGTTTTATCATAGTTTGTGCGTTTGGATGAACTTATTTTTATAAGTTTATTTTATTTATTGTGTAAAAGTATGATTGTACATTGAAAATGTGACATTCTTA
>OU015767.1:20460837-20474381 GCA_907173295.1 Fagus sylvatica | reverse complement strand
AACCTGAATCTTGGTCATCAACTAATAGCAAAACAATTCTAATACAGTCATCAAATATAACAAAGAGTGTTGCTAAATGGATGAATAGATTCCCACGTATACCACAATCCCAGATTATTGGATCTACCCCATTTATAAGACAATTCCAGATTATCTTCCATGCTCATCAGATGGGGTGACAAGTCAAAAAGACACATCAATGTGTTATCTCTAAGGTTGTATGGAATTAACTTGCCTGGAACATGAAGCACCAAGATTGACTCTTCTTCATTTTCTCCAACTCCTCGATGAACAAGATGTAAGACATTGAAAATGATGCGATGAATATCCTGAGCATTGTCCCTTCTTATACGCGGATTCATTGCTACAAGTCCATCAAGAACAACATGGTACTTTACAAACCAACTTGAATAATCACCACTCATCTCCATCACATCAAAGACAGATGTTTGAGGGCCATAAATCTCAATGAGATATAAATGGCCTCCTGATTCACCAAAATATTTCAACCTTCTCTCTGCCCAACCCTCTGGAATTGGAGGCATTGGCATTGTAAGCAAAAGCTCTCTCTCAACATCAAAACGAAGTGATAACACCCCCTTGCTAACCCAATGCATTGCACCCTTCCAAAAGACCCCCCTTTCAAACAGAAACTCATCTGAAACAACAAAAGGATTTCCTGAATCTCTCCAACAACCCATATCAGAATTGTATATCTTTATTTGGCGATGATCTACTAACAAATTGCGATCACAATCACAAACGCATATAACTTGGTAATGGGGTGAATTCTTCGGATCAAATGCAATTCTAATACCAAAGACCTTTTTGCATTCAGGTCTAGGCAATGGCATATATTGCTTTGTAGTGGGTTTACATAGGTAGTATTTGCGCTCTTGTTCAAGGAAACAACGAAAGCTGCTGCAAAGTAAAAGGCCATTGCATGAGTGCTTTATACAAACACCATTCTCATCCTCAATGAAAGAGAGAGATGGGTTTGGAGCAGCACCCAGTTGGCCAGTGCATGGAATGAACCTTAACTCTGAATACAATCTAAGAAACAAAAACTTCTGCATGTAGAATCCTGAGACTTGGTGCTGAGGATTACAACGTGTGTAATTAGAGATGAAGAGAGGGTCAGAGATGATTTGGTTCCACCATTTGCATACACACCTGAATCTCAGTAAAGACTTTAAGGGTAGCCGCATGAGTATTTCAATTATGACATCAGGGTCCTTACTTATCCCTGCTTGTTCCATGCCAGAACTTGAGCTTTTAGTCATTGGATTCTTCTGCAATAAGAAAGATCCAAAATTGGAAAAGAAAAGGACAAATCTTTATCATATCAGCATAATAGTGATTGAAAGAATTGGATAGTTGACTTTAAAGATTTGGGTCATGATCCAAAAAGAAGTATTCTTGCATCAGTTTCTACATGTAGAACCAAGAGAAGTTGTTTAAAAGAAGAAAGAAAGGAAAAGAAAATAGTTTGATGCAGTTCTTGTTCAATTCAGATTTTATAAAAGTAACTAACGTAATTTTCATACCTTAAGGCTTAAGTTCTCAAAGAAGTTTCCTAGAAATGTTGTTGATGATGGTGATGTGAGGTAGAAATGACTCTTTGCCAGTCTTCATGTTGTGTAGCTGATTAGACTTTTTTAACTTATAAGGGTCCAACAATGGCATCATGTTCCTGCCTAGAAAAGAAGCCCTCTCACGTGCCTCACGAAGTTCCTGCTAGCCAAGCCCAACAACCATTATTTCTTCCTCAATGTTCCTTTTGATCCAATTTGAATTTAGGTGGAGAGAGTTAGATTATAAAACTATATTTCATAACAAATTTCACAAAACTATTGAGAGGAGAAGGTGAATATATTGTAATTAGTGCAACATATTCATTTTATAGTAATTTTTTTTTATGAAAATATTCATTTTATAGTAATTGAATATATGTTTGTGATAAAAGTGATTCATTTCACTGCTAACATCACTTTATGTACACCAATCACAAGCAATTGTAAAATGTTGAAAGTATTAGGCGACAGAAATATTTCGTCGCCAGGACTATCCGGCGACCATCATTAGTCGGCAAAACGATTTTTGTCGCCTAATGTACTATTTCGTCGCCTAGTACATCAAGCGACGAAATTGAGACTTTTATGCGACGAAAAGGTTTTATTGCCGTAAACCTCTTTTCTTGTAGTGCCACGTCACCCAATATAATCAGTCCATGTGTTTGGCTGGTCCTGCCGCACATGAGGGGACGTGTTGAGAATCAAAGTCTCATATTGGACATTTAAAGCCTTACATCTCAACATATAAGATCTTGGGGCCTCTCCGCCCATTACCAATTGGTTTTGAGTTGGATGCTCCAAATCTAACATACATGGATACATTGCTCCAAGTCCATCAAACTCCAAGTCCATCACCACTCATCTCCATCACATCAAACACACTTGTTTGGGGGCCATAAATCTCAATGAGATATAGATGGCCTCCTGATCCACCAAATGACCAAAATATTTCAACCTTCTCCTTTCCCAACCCTCAGGAGTTGGAGGCATAGGCATTGTAAGCAAAAGCTCTCTCTCAACATCGAAACGAAGTGATAACTCTCCCTTGCTAACCCAATGTATTGCACCCTTCCAAAAGAGCCCTCTTTCAAACAGAAGCTCTCTCACACTTTTTAAAATTAAGGGCGAGCACATGCCCACCCTGGTCACTACGTAGATCCGCCAGTGGTCATATTTGACTTGGTTTCTTCATGATCTGTGGAGGCTATGTATGGAAGGGAAACCATTGTCTTGCCCACATGATCAATGGTGTCATCAATGGGGATTATTTCCTTAACACATGAATCTTAAGACTTCAAGCGTAGCCACCTGAGTATTTCAATTATGACTAGGTATGGCAATCCGTTTTCATGTGTCATGTTAAGTCATTGGCATTAAACTATATGGATCAACACGAACACGACACATTTATTAATCGTTCAAGCTCCCTCGATCCTAACACAACCTATTTATTAACCAAGTTGACATGACACGACACAACTCACATAACCCGTTTAATAAACGGGTCGTGTTAGGGTTGACACAACCCATTTGATAAAGGTGTGTTAAGTCAGGTTAACCTGGTGATCTAACACGAATTGACTTGTTTATATAAATCATATACAACAATTAAAATATAATTACAACTAAAAATTCAAAAATAACAATAAAAGGTTTAAACGGCTAGAAGTACTTCCAAAAAATAAAATTACAAGCCAAGTTCCAAATTAGAAGTTCAACTTCATAATAAAAATATTACAACTCCAATACTAAGATAAACTAATCGGGTCGAACAGATTATTACGAGTTATGCATGTCAACCCGAATTGACCCATTATTTAATCGTGTCTATTCAGGTCGACCCAAATCTGACACGAACCCATTATGCCTCAACCCTAATCTTCTACCTTCATGTCATGTTCGCAGGTCGTAACCCATTTTGCCACCCTTAATTAGGACATCATCATTGTAGTGCTCACAATTTATCAATGCTTATTTCATGCCAAAACTTGAGCTTTTAGTCATTGGATTCTTCTGCAATAAGAAAGATACTAATTGAAAGAGAAAAAAGAAACCAAAAAAAAAAAAGGAAGACAAATCTCTCTAAGATCAGCATAATAGTGAGGGAAACAAATGGAAAATTGAGTTTCAAGGTGTTAAAGATATTTCAAGGACTATTTTTGGTCAAGACAAAGTCCAATACTTGGCATGCAAGTAAAGCAAGTTACTTGTATTGCAAGTCTAATAACCCTAGTTTAATGTATTATTAATCTACGGTTAAAAGAAAAATTAGACTGTCTTTGGTACAATTGACATAACTTAAAAGAGAGATTGTCAGGAATATTTATATTGAAAAATTAGGGTTATAAAGTAAGATAAATGCAATAATAGGCTTAACTAAGAGCCTAAATAAAAGCCCACGTGATACATAAGTCACAGGATAATTATTCTAATTTCCAACACTCCTCCTCAAGCTGGAGCAAAGATGTCAATCAAGCCCAGATTAACAATAGAGGACTAGAGTAGAGAATGTCCCACGGTTTAAACACACACCAAAGTGCAAGAGAGATGGAGTGAATGGTTAAAAATCTAAAAGCCAACTACCTAAACACGTGAAGGGCAGCAGGCAGCGACAAATAAACCAAAAAGAAAAAAGAAAAGCCAACATAGGCAGCAAGGCAGGAGGCAGGGCAGGCCAGAATGGCCGAAACTTACCGAAATGTTTTTCGAGATGGGATAGGGGGTTTTTTGTTTCTGGTTTGTATACCAGAACGGTATTCACATTATTGCTTGTAACAAACCATCTGTACATCACTATCCGAATGTAACAAACTCTCTTATAAATAAATACAAACACCCCTGTTATTCATGCGAGAGAGTCAAACAATTCCATTGTTTTATTGTTCTTTTTTTTTTTTTTTTTATGGAACATTGTTTTATTGTTCTTATAACCTAAAGAAACATGTTGCTGATTTTTTTAATTAATACCTTACTGCAACAGCATGGATAACTACAATCTTAGTGCATATTTAGATTGAAAAAAAAACTGGAATACTCTCTTGTTTTAAAATTGTTTAAAGCTATTCCAAAGTATGCCAAATTGACTAGCTGGATGATTGCTGATGTTACTTACCTATAAGTGGTAGATGATGGATGATTCTGACTTATCCCTCAGGCTGAGTGAAGCTAATGGTTCAACCAAGACGTTTGTAATAGCCTGAGCCTGAGCCTGAGCCTGAGCCTGAGCCAATCTGTCGTCTTCATCGGCATTATAGAAACATCCTCGTTTCTTGGCATCAATGACTAATTCCTTCCAAATAGAGTTCCTTTTAGTTAAGGTATCTGCATTTCCCAATATCCAAAGGCAATGCCTGCAAATGAAATAATGCCTATTAATTATAAAAACCACCAAAGCCTCAAGACATGTTTGAGCTGCACCATGGTGAAAGTTGATACATTATCTGTTACCTTGCACGGGTTAGTGCCACATTTGTTCTTTGATGATCTTTAAGAAAACCCACAACTCCATTCATATTAGATCTGACAGTAGACATAATTATCACATCCTCCTCACCACCCTGGAATCCATCGACAGAGCGAACACTAATTGAGAAGTTACTATTAGAATCAGCATTGTATTTTTTCACCTTTTCTTCAATTGCATAGACTTGAGCCTTGTATGGTGAGATGATACCAACTTTAACTTTCTTCGTGCGAACGGATTCTTTAGTAGTGGCTATATTAACAAAAAGAAAAGAGAGTTATGGAACTCGATTACTTAATTATCATCAAGCTAACCAAAATTATCATTAATATATTAGCACATCATTTCAGCAAAACTTAAACTAAGATTAGTTGCAAGTTTAGACATACCTTTGAAAAGGCTTGCAACTATCTCAGACACCACAGCAACCTCAATCATATTTCTCAAACTATGGCTTTTATCGAATTCCTCTTTTCCATGTGCTACATTTATGAAAGAGTAGGAGCCGTACATATTTCCCTGAAGGAAACGCCTGTCGTAGCTTCTTTCTTTGACATTGGGGCCATCCAAAATCTGATTTTCATAGAACATCCTATTTGGAAATAAGCTTATCTCTGGATGCATCCTATGCTGAACATTAAGCAGGTCTTTCTTGTGTCCTAGCAATGCCAGCCTCTGGAACAAACTTCTTCCAAATTCAGCTTCCTCAGAAATCTAGGAATAGCAAATTTTAAAGATATTACATTGATAATTCCTAAATACAAACAAGGACAACAAGAGAACCATAATAATTAAACTCTAAAATTTAAACCTTGCTTTTAACCATTGCAGGCAGTTGCCGTTCATCCCCAATGAGAACAGCATGGCGGAGGCCAGGAAGTTGTAAAGGAATGATTGATTCACATTCCTTAATCTGAGAACCTTCATCTATAACCAGTAGGTCCCATCGAGCCATTACTTCATGCAATTTAGCAGAGCTTGATACAGTGCAGAAAGTTAGACATGAATTTTCCAGGCAGAATTTTTTTATCTCCCACTCATATTTGAAATCTGGAGCAGGGAATTTTATAGGAAGTGATCTAAGTATTTGAAGGCACTTATTTGTCAACTGCAAATTTTCACTGAAGACTTTTCTTTTTTTTTTGGTAAATTTTTCACTCAAGACTTGCTCTAGACAATCAAGAGCTTTGATAATCTTCTTTACCACTTCTAATGAAATAAAAGAAGTAGGTAAGTGTGTATACATATTTTTAATACAAGTCTTCAAAAGCTTTGTTTTTCTGTGTAATAACTCCCCAAACGTCAAAGGATTATCACATACACTCAAGTACAAATGATATTGCGTTTTAGGGTCCTCCAGCAAACATATCATTGATAGTAAACTACCTTTCCAACCAGATGATGAAACAAGGCAATCATATAGTATACAAACTCGGTTATCAAGGAATATATCAAGAAGGTCATGACGATCACCAATCTTCATTCGCTCCCTATTTCCAATTAAAACTATATTTCCAAGCCCATAAGTATCATATTTAAGCCGCTGCGTCACATTCTTTAGAAGCCGCTGTGTCACTTCCAAAACTGCAGTATTGGTTGGGGCACATGTAACAGTTCTGCATTTCATTTGAAACAGAGAGAATAATAACAAACCAACTGTCTTCGTTTTCCCAGTTCCCGGAGGACCCCATATTAGTTTGACAGTATTTTGATGATTGCATTCCCTGGTGACCAAACAGCTAAGAACTGCATCTTTCTGGGAGTCATTTAAATCAGAAGAGCAAATTTCGGACCTCATATATGCAGAGGCAGTACTGCAATTATGTTCAGAAATACAGGTAGCACAATTTTTAGCTTCCTACAAGAAGTAAATAAAAGGTGGTGAGAATTATTTCCAAAAACATCAGTATGCAACACTAAAGTAAGCAATGATTAAAATTCTTACAGCAGATTTCGGTTGCAGCACTTTTTGAATGATGTTTAAATTCCCACCTTCCAGCTCAGAGTTCAATGCTCTCCATATACGGATATTTGTGGTCATATTTATCAGGAAAACAGCATAAATATTTTTATCTTGTTCTTTAGCCAAGATAGGCTTTGAGGCTAATATTGTAAGAGTATTGTCGGGTTTCGTCTTTAAAACATAAGCAACAAGATAGGGTCTGTTGGGTCTGTCTAAATCCGCAGTGTTTTTTGGTCTTACATCTGTCAAGGCAATGAGGTCTCCAACCATTGGTTCATATGCCCCTTCAGATTCACTCATATTTTTAAGTGTAACATGGTAAAAAAAGTCTTTGGCTCGTTTAGATTTCTTGGTTTGTTTGAAAGACAATATTCTACGCCTAGGCGCTAGGGACAGTGTTGACATGCTTGATAACAAGTCAGCATGTGTTTCCTCAATAAGTGGAGAAGTGAATGAATTCATGTATTCTGTCATAGAGGAGAATGTCGGTGGGATCTGTGTCACCTGTTAGTGAATAATTTGATTAAGATTGCAATTTTCATGAGTGGAAAGTTATGCTACATGTACAAGTGTGGTCAACACGATCTGAACATAAATAAATAAATAATATGTAACCGCATCCCAATTTCAATCAATTTTGTGTCAAGTCTTATATATGCAAATAAATCAAATCACAATAAATGATCTCATACCATGGCTAACAATTTGACATCATACTCTATTTCAAATCACAATTACTGTTGCCAATATAAAACATATATATATATATATTTGAGTGTGTGTGTCTTTGAGTCGATCACAAGTCAGATCGATCGAGTTACGCTCGACTGCTAGTCGATTGATCGAGTGTTAGGAAACCTGACACCAAATCAGGTCTTTAAGTCGGTTGGAGCAAGGGGATTTGTAACCCTATTGGAGAGACTATACAAATGCCTACTATGCTCGACTTTTCAAGAGGTTGGTGAAGTAGAAAAGCTTGCGCTATTTAGTGAGAATACCCTAGCCTCCAACTATTCAACCCGTGAGATCAGAGTGCTCATTAAAGATCTTTTACAGAGTTGGTGTTCCTACTATAGTTCAGATTTACTACCTAGTTGCAGACTTGGCTGCGTTTGGATCCTCTATTTTAGGAATGCATTCTAGAGAATACATTCCTGCTAAAATGTATTCTCAAGAATGCATTTTACTAAAAATAGTGCGTTTGGTAAAATATTGAAATTATTTATAAGAAGTGATTATGCTAAAAGGAATTGTGTTTGGTTGGTATTTTAAGGAATGCATTCTTCCTATTAAATAATATATTATTAGTATACATTATGTAATTAACATTTTTTTTTTAAATATCTCAATACAAGGCTAAAAATACATTTACTGCCAATACAAAATTAACAATGTAATAAAGAAATAAAATATTACGTTGTGATTTAAATTAATTTCTACTAATAAAAAAAATATATATCATAATTTGTGCACATCTCCTTGCACATATTTTTATAAAATTTGAACAATGTAATAAAAAAATATAGAGAAATGTGTATTGTGTGTGCAATAGAGATATACACAAACCATTTATGAAAAAAAAAAGTAGGGAACAAAAGAGAGGGAAGGAAAATAAAAGAAAGAAAGAGAAAAATTAAGTAAGGGAAAAAAAAGTCGTTCAAGTAATAAACTGTTGTAAGTGGGTCACATTTACTTTAGCAAAAATTAAAAGTAGAAACTAGAATTATAATCCAAAATATTTTGGATTCTGACTTCTACTCTAGAAATGAGAATTTGCAAAATACATTCTGCCTAGAATGCATTTTGAATTTTCCAAAATTCCAACCAAACACCTTAGATTTTTTGCAGAATGCATTTTATGCATAAAAATCTATAAAATCACTTTTAAGTAGAGGATCCAAACACAGGCTTAAATGAAGCCATAGTGTCATCCCAAGGTTAGTTGCGAAATTAAATCTTTGAGGTTTGATCCTAGAAGTCACAAACGAGGAGTTCGCGTTTGGCGCATGCAGATTAAAAGAGTTCAATAGGGAGTTGAAGCAGTGTATATTGTATGGTCATGTGTGTAACTAGCAACTACAAATTAGAGTTTAATTACTATTGTGTAAAACTTTATCTTGACCTCATAAAGTCGTAAATGTTACGAAGGGAACAGATGATGCAGATGAAAATAGAATACAGAGCCAAATGACAACAAACCCACCACTAGGGATCCAAACACAGGCTTAAATGAAGCCATAGTGTCATCCCAAGGTTAGTTGCGAAATTAAATCTTTGAGGTTTGATCCTAGAAGTCACAAACGAGGAGTTCGCGTTTGGCGCATGCAGATTAAAAGAGTTCAATAGGGAGTTGAAGCAGTGTATATTGTATGGTCATGTGTGTAACTAGCAACTACAAATTAGAGTTTAATTACTATTGTGTAAAACTTTATCTTGACCTCATAAAGTCGTAAATGTTACGAAGGGAACAGATGATGCAGATGAAAATAGAATACAGAGCCAAATGACAACAAACCCACCACTAGGGGTGTCAAATGGGTGGGTTTGGGTGGGTATTAAATGGGCTGGGCCTTTAAAACCCAATAACCCATTTAAACCCATTTAATAAAGTAGATATTACCCAAACCCAACCCAATCCAACCCAATTATCTAAGCTAAAACCCAACCCACCCATTTAAACCCATTTAATAAAGTAGATATTTACCAAAATACCCTTAAACCTTATAAAATGATGAAAAAACAATTAAAACTTAAAAAAATTACTGAAATATCCTTGGAACCTCCAAAATGACCAAAACCTCTTAGAATCTTTTTTTTTTTTTTTTTTTTTTTTTTTTTTTTTTTTTTTTTTTTATTTTTCCTTACTTTTTTTTTTTTTTTTTTTTTTTTTTTCGGGTTTGGGCTTTTTATTTATTTTTCCTTGCTTTTTTTTTTGTTTATTTATTTATTTATTTTTGTTGTTTGGGCTTTTTTTTTTTTTTTTGGGTTTGGGCTTTTGTTGATGCCCAATAAGCAACCCAATTAAAGCCCAATTAAACTCAACTTAATTGGATCTAATTGGGCTAGCACCCATTTGCCCATTTATTAAATAAGTGGGTTTGGGTGGGCAATTAGTGGGTGGGTTTGGGTGGGCTAATGGGTTTGGGTTTTTTTTGACACCCCTACCCACCACCAACAAGATCCACTACTACGATGAACGACTACCAGCCTCGGAGGTTGGCACCCATGCAATCCGAAGACGGATAGATGCGCAACGAGAAGAATTTTTAGGAATGAAAGAAACATTGAGGCTCTCTCAAATTCCATTGCTCAGATGGGACGAGATATCAAAGCCTTGGGCAACCACCATAATAACCACGATAACAACTAAAAAGGTGGCTCCATGAACTGAACTCAAGGAGAAAGGGCTGGCGACAAAGGGCCAAATGGAGGGATGCAGTCGATTCTCTTGAATGGATTTCCCTCGTTTCAATGAGGAAGATCTGACCAATGGATATAAAAGGCAAAAAAATTCTTTCAATACCAAGGAACGATAGCAAACGAACAAGTACTTCTGGCCTCATTTCACTTGCAAGATGACGCCTTACAATGGTACCAATGGTACAAACGTTCACAACCAAATGTACATCGGAGGGCTTAAGAATGAGATCTGAGCCAAAGTAAAACTCTTTAGACTGGCATTTCTTCTATATGCCCACTAGTTTGGCCCGTCAACAAGAGGACAAGCTACAATGATTAAGGAACCCCAAACTAAACCACCTTTATTATTGAGTCCATCTGCCAGACCTAACCCAAGTCAGCCCCCTACCACACTGCTACTGTAACGTCCAGATGCCCAGAACAGAGAAAAATAAAATAAAATAATAATAATAATAAGAAGACAAGAAATCTCTAGAAACCCACATGCACCTCACGTGTCCCACCTACCCCACAAGACCCCACCATTCATTTTTCTTCTAGATTTCTCTTCTTTACCCGTAGCTCTCCCTCACTCTCATTTTAGTTCATTTTCTGTCATTTTCCAGCAGCACACACATTCACTCCCTCCCATCCATTCGGTCACTCCTCTCTCTTTCTCACCGGTTAACCACCACAACCACCGGCGGAATTCCGGTAGGATTTACCGGAGGAAACCTATAGGAGACTTTCTAGGCTCCATTTACTTCCAATATTTTAAGGTAAAAGCTTTATGTTTAAGGTTTTTATATTTTGTTAGTTTCTTTACAAATCTAAGTAATTTTAGTGTTATATGTGATTTAATCTGAGCAACCCTTATGATATTTATGTGATTAAGGAAATGGGTTTTGATTTTGGTGGATTATTTGAGGAATAGTTAAGGGTTTTTGATAAAAGTGTTTATGGTGGTTTCTTTATGGTGAGGATTTAGGGGTTTTGGATTCCAAATGTTAATAGTGATTGGATTTAATTTTTCCATATCAATTAGTGTATTTGGATTAGTTGAGGTTCTAGATAATTTTGGCTTGATAGGCTTGCTCATGTCTTTTATAGGTTCTAATTAATCTCCTAGGAGCATTGGAGATTAGGATTTTGAGCGGGTTACAGGTAAGTAGATTCTTAATGGGATTTTTAGAAAAATAATCATATCATTGCATATGAGATTTATTTTAAGGTTATAAACACATTTTGGAAATTATTGTGAAATTATACTTTTCCTAAGGGGTTTTGTGTATAAACCTTAGTATTTATTTATTTATGAGAAAATGCATTATATTTGATAGTGCATTTGGGGAAATGCATGATTTGCTAGATTGGAAATTTTATAAGCATCTTTCATTAATCTTTGGAGAGTTATTTGATAAAGTTATTGGATTATTGTGAATTCTAAAGATGTTTTATCATTGATTTTGTTGTTTGAGATATGTTTTGGAAACTTTTAAAGGTTTGGGAATTATTTGGATAAATGACAAGCTTTGTGAATACTTTGAATGTTGAAAAGGCTGTATTTTTATTATGTTAACCTGTGAGCTATTTTGGTTGTTTTACTCTTGTGCCGTGACAATTGTGATTATATGGTGATTACCCAGCTGGATGCCGTTTACCTGTGGGCCTAACGAAGCCCCTGGTAGAATCACAACCTACCTGTGGGCCTAACGAAGCTCCTGGTAGTAACACAACTTACCTGTGGGCCTAACGAAGCTCCTGGTAATAACACAACTTACCTGTGGGCCTAACGAAGCTCCTGGTAGAGATAAAGTTGTTTGGTCTTTTATCTGTGGGCCTAACGAAGCTCCTGGTAGAAGCCAAGTTATGAGGTCTTTTATCTGTGGGCCTAACGAAGCTCCTGGTAGAAGCCTAGTTGTGTGGTCTTTTACTTGTGGGCCTAACGAAGCTCCTAGTAGAAGCCTTGTCACGTGGCCTTGAGTATTTGTTTGTGGTTTTATGCTTTTGAAATGTATTGGAAAATTTTATGGCTCACATGGTGTATTATGTTGTTTCAGTATTCATATCTTGAAAAGCTTGGTGTTGCATTATTCTTTCTAAATATTTCAGATTATTGCAAGGAAGATGATTTTGAGAGAATTTGTATAAAAGTTTCCAAATATACGTTATGTTTTGTAACATGCTTTAGTATCAATAAACTTGCATCTCCCCTAACCCCATTATTTATCTACTTACTGGGCTTTAGCTCATTCCTTTCAATTATGATTTTTACAGAGTAGGCAGAGACTCAGCAAGCTAAAATTTTTGTGGGTTTGCAGTAGTTAGACAACTACTCTGTGGAGGCTGGATTTTTTTTGGTAGTTCAACCTTAGGTGTGTTAGACCCAGAGTTGTTGCTGGGGTTGCACATCCTAAGAGATATTTTGTATAGGAATACTGAAATGTAATTATATGTAATTATGTACAGACCTCCATTCTTTTGTGGCCAATGGTCAATGTAAGAGTTATAAAGCTCTGACATTATTTTGAGGACGTATATATATATGTAAATGGTTTAATGTATGAACTTATGGATTAGTGGATTAGAACTTTTGATAATGGACTTTTGATATTCTAAGTTGACATACAGTTATGAAATGGTTGAGAAAAATTTACAGGTGTTTGGGTTGTAGTTTCTCATGCACCAAACCTTGTTGGGTTTGGGGCGTGACAGCTACCACCAGGAACAAGATTCAATAAACTATCACAAGGCAAATGCAAGCAAGAAGACAAAAGGGATTGTGCTATAATTGCGATGAGAAATTTTCACCGGGACACCGATGAAAGGTGCAACTCGTGTGTTTGTTAGAGACTTTGATGGAGAAAGATACTAAACTTGGAGAAACTAAAGTAAACAAGATGGGCAAAGGGTTGTTAATTCAAAATATGCAACAACAAAAAAGTTAGTTGTTACAAGGTAGCAACCCCAGCATTCCAAGTTATGGTAGCTAACGATGCGTAGCTGCTATGCGAGGAATATTACCCAGTCGTGACTATGGAAATTCAAGGCTATCAGTTCGACACCAGCTTATATTTGTTGGATTTACAAGGATCAAATGTTGTCTTGGGTATGCAATGGCTTCAAACCCTAGGATGTGTCTCCC
>OU015767.1:20445837-20453337 GCA_907173295.1 Fagus sylvatica | reverse complement strand
TTTTGAAGGCCTTGCTATGAATGTAACAATAATGATATTGATGCTTATGAATGTAACAACTAATAATAATGATAAACCAGCAAAACTAAGTTGATATATTTTACTCTTATAAGCTTGATACCTTAATTCCGTTATCCTTCCTGAATTAAGGTATCATTTAGGAAATTTCTTTTTCTTTCTAATCTTTAGAGGTGATATGATTTTTAAAACAAAAAAACCTTATTTGCTTTTATTAAAAAAGTTGAGAGTTGTATAAGAAATAGAAGAAGTTTTAAATTTCTTTACAAAATGATCGTTAATCTTTAACCATTTAAAAAAGAAAGTAAACCATTTAAATTGAGGAAAGGAATGTGTTATAAGATTTTAAAATTTTACGAACCACTACTATTCTCTGGGGTGTCAGGGTGGGTTTGGGTGGGTTTGGGTGGGCAAAATGGGCTGGGCCTTTACCCAATAGCCCATTTAAACCCATTTAATAAAATAGATATTACCCAAACCCAACCCAACCCAATTATCTAAGTAAAACCCAACCCACCCATTTAAACCCATTTAATAAAGTGATATTTACCAAAATACCCTTAAAACCTATAAAATGGAAAAAACAAAAAACTTAGAAAAATTACTGAAATACCCTTGGAACCTCCAAAATGACCAAAACCTTATTTTTTTTTTTTTTTTTTTTTAAGGTTTGGGCTGATTTTTCCTTACAATTTTTCCTTACTTTTTTTTTTTTTTTTTTTGTGAAATTGCTTTTGACCAATAAGCAACCCAATTAAAGCCCAATAAACTCAACTTAATTGCTAATTGGGCGCAATTTGCCCAAAAATAAGTGGGTTTGGGTGGGCTTAGTGGGTGGGTTTGGGTGGGCTTTTGTTTTTTTTGACACCCCTACTATTCTCTGGAAACACGTGGTGTGGGACACAATTATTCACAAGTGTCTTTTGAAAGCCGCAAAAACCTTTTGGAACAACACAAGTGAGACCGGAAGTGAGAAAGTGAGAGTGAAAGCATAAATAAAGGGAGATGATATTTTCACAATGGATATTGTTATTATTGTACCAAATAATAAAAAGGAGTGTAATATTATACTATCATTTTTTGTTATTGTGACACCAATGGTATAAAAATAACAACATTTAATGTAGAAATAACACTACCCTAAATAAAATGCGATTGATAAATTATAGTCGTAAAAACTCAAATCTAGTCCAAAGAAAGCTCACAACGAGAAAGTTGAAAGTAAAAGCATAAATAAAAAGAGACCTTCTATGGGTATCTTTTATCTCCAAACACGAACAGGGTGAAGAGAGAGGGAGAAATGTTAAGATAGTATTCTCTAATAATTTATAGAACAAAAGATATTAGATGCTGGATTGAAAATTTATGATTTATGAATTGGAAACTAATGGGAATCGAATTATCACCTTTTGTGAGGGAATTGGAATTTGGAATTTGGAATCTTCCACTTTTATTTGGCACTTGGCACTTGGCACCTGGCACTACTAATGGTGCATGTCGCTATGAAGAATATGACAATGTGAGGGTAAAACTAATCTGTGTTTATATATATATATATATATATATATATATAGAATATGACAATGCGAGGGTAAAACTAATCTGTGTTTATAAATATGATATATATATAATATATATATGGTTATTAATTATATATTATATTATAATATTATATATATATAATAATCTGTGTTTATAAATATATATATATATATTATTTGGTTTTACTATATTTTTGACTCTCAACATTTGCATCATGTTTCGAAATAATTTCTAACGTTTTAAATGTTTTATTTTAATTCTAAACCTTTTATCTGTATTTCATCTTATTTCTTACAGTTAAGTAATGGATAAACAAATTGATGTGACTAATGAAAATATTAAAATAAAAATGATTACATGGATGCTAAGGCTCCGTTTGTTTCAACTGAAAACGTTTTCCGTAAAACGTTTTCAATATTTGCATGCGTTTGTTGTGACGTAAAATAGAAGTCAACCGTAAAACATTTGTATTTGACCGTAAAAACGCGAAGGAAAAAAAGGAAAACGGTTTACGGAAAAAATTTCCGTAAACCATTTTCCAAAACAAAACACGCGAGGAGCTCGAGCTCTCGACCTCCCTCTCTGCTCTCTGCTCTCGACCTCCGTCTCTGCTCTCTGCTCTCGATCTCTGCTCTCTGCTCTCGACCTCCCTCTCTGCTCTCTGCTCTCGATCTCTGCTCTCTGCTCTCTGCTCTCGATCTCTGCTCTCTGCTCTCGAGTTCTCGACCTCACTCTCTGCCGTCCCGCCGTCCCGAGCCACTCTCTGCTCTCTGCTCTCTGCCGTCCCGCCGTCCCGAGCCACTGCTCTCTCTGCTCTCTGCCGTCCCGCCATCCCGAGCCACCCCGCCGTCCTGAGCCACCCCAAGCCTCCCCTCCCTGCACCGATCTACTTCTCCCACGGTAAACCCCCACCCCTCCGATCTCCAT
Organism: Fagus sylvatica; assembly: GCA_907173295.1. Taxonomy (NCBI): domain Eukaryota; kingdom Viridiplantae; phylum Streptophyta; class Magnoliopsida; order Fagales; family Fagaceae; genus Fagus; species Fagus sylvatica. The sequence goes on along the minus strand of OU015767.1, from coordinate 20,450,850 downwards.
CTCTCACGGATCGGATCGGATCTGATCAAGATCAGATCTTGATCTGATCAGATTGATTGATCTGATCTGATCTGATCTTGATCTGATCTGATCCGATCTTGATCTGATCCGATCTATCTATATATATATATATATATATATATATATATAATATATATATATATATATATATATTTATATATATATATATATATTTATTTGGGAATTGTTTGATTTTTTTTTTTTGCTGAGTATGAGTTTTAATTTTGTGTATTGATTGGTTTTGGGTTTATATTTTGATCATTGTGGCTTGTATTCAATTTGGTATATAGTGCTAAGTTCTATGATTGTGATGTTGTTTTCGGGTGAGGTTCACAATCTCACCTTATGTTGTCCGGTAATTTTCAGAATTTGCTTGGTTCTTTGTTATTGGTTCTGATCAGTTGGTAAAGTATCTGAATGCTAAAAGGGCATTTATTAGAAAATTAGTTAACTATCAACTATGTGATCAGTTCATTGTATTTTTTGTCTGTATGTTGTGTTGAGAGTTAAAAGTTTTGGGGTTTGTATGGTGCTGCATTGTTTCTGATACCACTGATGATGAAGCAGAATACAGCTGATACCACTGATGATGTAAGAAGCTTCAATGGAGGCAGTGGTACAGGAAATAAGAAGAGGAAGAGGCTCCTAGACTGAGAAAGCTTTGGTTGGAGAACTATTTCACCAAAAATATGTAATATTATGGAACAATGGTTATGTATTTATGAACTATGTTTAGTATTTTGATTATGTATTAAAAATTGGATAAATAGTGTTATGGTTATATATGTTATGGGAATGGTTATGGACTATAATTTTGGATGGTGTCCATTGTTTGTTGTTTTCATTTATTATGTTTATTTATCATATGAAAAAACTTGTATTAAGTTTCACAATGTTGTGATGGATGAGTGTTTACACTTATAAAATAAATACCTTCTTATTTTAGGTTAAAAAAAAAAAAAAAAAGTTTTTCATTTTACGTCGCGCCAAACACCGTAAAATATTTTCCGGAGCATTTTCCAGAATGCAAACAAACACCGGAAAAACAAATATTTTCCTGGAAATCATTTGCATTTACAAACATTTTACGGTGGAGAATATTTTACGTCGAAACAAACGGAGCCTAAGAGGTAATTTTAAAAAATATATATGGCAACACATCAAATTCATCTCCCTTTCACTCACCCTACGAACACCCAGACGACAGCCGCCCCACGAGCTCCATCATAGACCTCCATCACGCAATCTCCATCCCACTTCATAACCCGTACTCTCTCTCTCTCTCTCTCTCTCTCTCTCTCTCTCTCTCTCTCTCTCTCTCTCTCTCTCTCTCTCTCTCTCTCTCTCTCTCTCTCTCTCTCTCTCTCTCTCTCTCTCTCTCTCTCTCTCTGTCTCTCTCTGTATTGCTTCCAGTCAAAAATTTTAAGCGTAATAAATTCATTGGGAGCAATGGCAAAAGGAAAAATTCATTTGTGTTGTTATCAAGTGACTGTTAATTTTAACAAATAATTAGACTATGGGCTGCAATTTGGAAGCTTTGATGATGCAATTGGTGTGGTGAATTCGTGATTGTAAATTTACGTAATTTAAAGTACAAAGGACTAGTACCCCATAATTTAGGATAGATGTGTATAATTAGCCCTAAAAATATGAAAAATAAAAATAACAAGAAGGAGTCGATAGTAAGTTGCAGTTAAAGGGAGAGTAACCCTCCATTTATTTTGTTCATTCCCTCACAAAAGAACAGTAAATAGACAATAATTAATACACATGTAAGCAGGCCAAGTGCCTTGTCTTTTCCGTTCATACAGAACATGTAATGGACAATAATAAATAAATAAAAGAAACGAAAACATAGCAAACTAACATAGGCTTTATTTCACTTATCAAAAAAAAAAAAGGCTTTATTTGTGTCATGATCATGCAATGAAAACAAACTTTGTAATGATAACAATATATCATATATTAAAACTTTTCATTTATGTTATCTATCTCTCTGGATTTAAATATTAATCTTTAATATAAATAAAAAGTGAGAGGTCAATCGATTTTATATGACCCTAGGGAGATGGAGGGAGTCGCACAAACCGCCCAACCCAATGAGATTAGTTGTGATCTTATAATATACAAGAAGAAAAGTATAAAATAAAGCTCTAGAAAAAGAAAGATAGAAATATCTTAAGGAAAGGGATGAGAAGCAGACTCTGTGTCTCCACTCCACCGCGAAATGGTCTTGAACCACACGATCTTAATACATATTTTAATGTAATCATCTTTGTCAGCCTTGGAAGTAAAGATAGAGTACGATATGATTTCTTATCATTGTTGGTCATCTTACTTTTTTGATAATTGTTGGCCATCTTACTTAATTCAAATTCCTTATCATATTGCATCAGGACCATTACCCATTACCCACCACCCATCTCTCTCTACCTCTAATTTATTTTCGTCCAAAAATAAAAATAAAAATAAAAATGTGCGTGACATCATGAGAGGGTAGCGCACTCGCATATTGGTGGAAGACTTTTTGGAACTCTTTTTTGAGTGTCGTTTAACGTCTGTAGTGTTGTCGTAAGGTATTTTCTATATTGAATTTGGACCATTCGCACAAAATTCCAAAGAGTGTATATAAATATGTGAGGTTGGTGAGAGAGTGTATTGGCAATCAAGTTGCATTTGATCCTCAAGACTCAAGAGCAGAGCAAAGAGTTGTAAGATTTGGGACTCCTCACTCCATTAATTGGATTGTAGCCCAGCCCACTCTCTCTGTCTCTATCACTTGCGTATTGGATTCCAATTCCGGGAATGACAAAAGTTTATCCCAAGGCCACAACCTCAGCCTCAGCTACAGCCATCTCACCCTACCCGGACGGAAAGGGGAACGCGGCAATCCTGACGGTATGGAAGAAGTCTCTGTTGTTGAACTGTAACGGATTTACGGTATTCGATAGCAAGGGGGATCTGGTATTTAGAGTAGATAACTATATGGCCAGTAATAAGGGCGAGATCGTTCTCATGGACTCCGCCGGCAAACCTCTCCACACCATACGCCGCAAGGTATTATTAGTAATTAAATTTCATTGATTAAAATTAAGCCATATATATATATATATATATAAAATATGTTATATTGCTATATATTTATATCCTAATCCTATGCAGAGGTTGAGCCTAGGAGACAACTGGATGGTATATGATGGAGAGACGGCGGTGAATCCTCGATTTTCGGTGAGGAAACACGTGAATATCCTCAACACAAAGTGCTTGGCTTACGTTAGTAATTATAACAACGTTAAGGATGGAGAAAGTGGGAAGAACGTGTTATATGCGATAGAGGGATCGTATACGCAACGAAGCTGTGTGGTGTTGGACAAAAAGAGGAGGCGTGTGGCAGAGATCAAGCAGAAGGAGGCAGTTGGAGGAGTGGCCTTCGGCGTCGACGTGTTTCGCCTCATTGTAAACCCTGAAATCGACGCTGCGCTTGCCATGACACTTGTCATCCTTCTCGACCAGATGTTCGGATCTTCTAGACTACGCTTTTCCACCTAATTATATACGGCCTCCATTTCCCTTCCCTTCCCACCCGGTTCAAAGGATCAAGATCAAACCAATCATATATCCCTCATCATCACCTTACCTGAGTGACTATTACCCACCATACCATATATACATACGATCCTGCTGCCTGCACCTTCGTCTATCCTCACCCCCATTTTTCGTGTTTTTGTTTATTTTTTTTAGTATGAATATAATACATCTTCCCCAGCCTTTCTCTTTTTCTTTTTCTTTTTTGGTTCTTAAGAATCGTAGGCGCTTGGTTTTTTCCTTTTATATAAAAAACCAAGATCCCATTGGGGATGTATATATATTATTCTTCAAAAACCCAAAAAAAAAAAAATGAAAAAAAATTATTTTTCCTTTTTTTCATCTTGGGTGATGTATTGCTGGGATTATCCAGCTTTTTCAGCCCATGTATAACAAAAATAAGAATTACTTAAACCTTTCTCTTTTAACTACTAGTTTCTACTTTAATTTTTATTTTTCATCACGCCGTATCCATGGAAAATTGGAAATAGATGAGGTCTCAACCATATTGGGAATAAATTTTATATATATTTCCAAAGTAGGTGATCTACAAATTTACAAAGTCGACACAGTATTTACGAGAAAGAATGAGTCTCGTGTTACATAATTACATTGGAGATGAGGGGAAAAAATTTGTTAAAGGAATGCATGCGATGGCAACAAGGAAAACGACCAACTTGTTAAAAGCATGCCTTAATTAATGTCGGTAAAAAGAGAATAAAAGTCGTGATGCGAAAGATCTAACAGCTTCGTTGGAGAACCGTGAGTTTCATCAAATACAAGTAATTAAGCATGGGCCAGCAATATAAATGCTCAACAGCTCAAGAGGTTCTACTTTAGTACTCTATTAATATTATCTAAAGGTTCTGAGCTTTCTTCAATGAAGGGTAATTTTTTTATCTAACGAAATGTCTCCTCATCAATTTGTGATTTCTCTCAATTAGTTTTAATTTCGGTCTGAATCCAATTTCTGGAATTGGCACGCCCCTTATAGTTGCTATTGTAAAAATTCATGAAGGATAAAATATTTCTCCACATCATCTATACCTTATACCATTCAAATGTAGACAATATTTTCCACAAATTTGAACATGTTCACAAATTGTAGACAATATGAATCATGTTAAGTTGTGTGAAATAGTGATATAAAATGGTGGTGTGAAAATATCAAAACCCTTCATCAACGAACTCAGAACAACATACATGAGGTCACACTCTTTCGGGTAATTATTAAGTACTCCGGGAGTACATTAAATGCGTATTTCCTCTTCTCACAGAAATTGTGGGTCCCGTTAATTAAATTCATGATGGGACCCATCACTTCTATGAGAGGAGGGAATACGCACTTAATGTACTTCCGAAGTACCTAATAATTTTCCTACATTTGAAGTTTGAGTATTACTAGAA
>OU015767.1:20374372-20445737 GCA_907173295.1 Fagus sylvatica | reverse complement strand
CTATTATAAATCAAATACAAGAAGCTATCTGTACTTCAATAGCAATCTGTATTTTGTGAGTTATCTTATTTTGTAAACAATTCTACTTATATATAATAATTATTGGCTTTTAGGCTTTTAGCTTCCTAAGAACTGCTCTCTCACAAATTAGGAATTATGTTCCAAACCACAATATCATCTGTAGGAGGTCCAAAATTGCTCCTCCCATTTATTTCTAGGGTCAGAACCGCAAGTTCGGGCTTTGGCGTGGTTGGGGGAAAAAAGGGGAAAATGACACAAGATTTACCGTGGTTCGGCCAATGGGGCCTACGTCCACCTAGTCTTTTCTTATTCATCATTCGCCCTCCTTTACAATAGAATGGAGAGGGCCTTTATATAGGCTACATGGGAAATAGGGAGAGAGCTATACAAATAATTGGGCCTAACTTAAATGGGTTAGGCCTAAAAATACAATGGATTGGGCTTTTAGGCCCTAATATAATATGACACCCCACAATAGCCCCCCAGTCTTCGCTTGTCGAATGTAGAGAGGGAAGTGGAGACTGGATCTAATCGGATGTAAGGTGAGGCCTTGCAAGTTGAGCTTAGATCCTTGGGACCAAAAGTGGCCCTTGAGGCTGATCTTGGGTCCTGGAGACCGAGAGAGGCACTGGAGGCCGAGATCGGGTCCTAAAGACCGAATGAGGCACTAGAGGCCGAGATCGGGTTATAGAGACCGAACAAGGCCTTTAAGGCCCAAAAAACAAGACATGTGAGTCATATATATATATATATATATATTTTGGCTTCTTACTTTTATATAGGGGAAATACGCAATTTTGCATAAATCATACACAAAGGCCGTTTTGTTCGAGGCCGTTGGAGCCATTCGGTTCGAGGCCGTTGGAGCCATATTCAATACCTTGATAGAATCTCACTAATTCTAACAAACTTGCCCTCAACACTCTATTAATCTCACCAATTTAGTATTAAAAATGATCAATTCGAGATGATCAATCTCCAAGTAAACAAAGAAAGAAAGAACAATTCTAATCAATTTTTCATATCCTTAGCCATCAAAATAAATGACCTTAAGTAACTCAATTGCATGGCCAGCTTGCTTACTAGCCTCTCATTGGCTCATTGAGATCAAGCTTTCTATTGGTCCTTATAGATCATAACAATCTACCTATAAGCATGCTAATGCACTAACAACTTAGGTGCAATGGAGGGCAGTAACCGACTCACTCAATACCACCCTATACTGCATGTCCTAACAATACACTGCATGTCTTAACAACTGTGTACCAGCTGTGACAGCTTGTATCAAGCTTAATAAAAGGGACTATAGTAAAAAGGACTAGAGTATAAGGACTATAATGAAAAGATGAAATCTAACAAGTATGGACCCGAGATAAGTAGATATGTTTAAGAGTTGGGGTCTTAACATTGCCCCCCTCTTAAAGCACCTTGTCCACAAGGTGAGGGAATTGCTTTTGCAGCTGGTGGAGTGATTCCCATGTTGCATCTGCTTTTGAGGTTCCTGTCCATTGGACAAGGACTTCAGTACCTCCCTTATGTCTTCTGGTGTTGATGTTTCTGCTGTGCAGAACTTGTGCTGGTTCTGGAGTGAGTTGTCCCCCTGCATCCATTGGAGGTAGCTGGGGTAGTGGAAGAATGGATTGGCCTAGCTTCATCTTTAAACAAGAAACATGGAAGACTGGATGAATCCTTGCATCTGTTGGTAAGTCCAATTTGTAAGCCACAGCTCCAATTCTTTGAAGAATTTGATAAGGACCATAGAATTTGGGAGCTAGCTTTCCCATTTTCTGATGCATGGACCTTTGTTTGAAGGGTTGTAATCTCAGATACACCCAATCCCCAACTTGGAATACTCTTTCCTGCCTGTGCTTGTCAGTTTGAAGCTTCATCCTCTCTTGAGCAGCTGCTAGGTTGGTTTTGAGTAGAGATATGGCCTGCTGTCTTTGAGATAAGTGATCTTCCACTGCTTCAACCTTAGTGGTACCAGGGATATATTCCATGAGAGTAGGAGGAGGGTAACCATATAGGGCTTCAAATGGTGATGTATGGGTAGAGGTGTGGTAGTTGGTATTGAACCAAAATTCTGCTAAGGGTAGCCAGTCTACCCATTGTTGAGGTTTGTCACTTGCAAAAGCTCTTAGGTATTGTTCTAAGCTTCTGTTCACCACCTCGGTTTGGCCATCAGTTTGAGGATGGTATGCAGAGCTCATGGCCAATTCAATGCCCTGCTTGATGAACAATTCTTGCCAAAATATAGAGGTGAATGCTGTATCTCTGTCACTGACAATGGAAGAAGGTAAGCCATGGAGTTTGAACACATATTGCATGAATAAGGAAGCTACTTTTGCTGCTGTATAAGGATGAGATAGAGGAATGAAGTGAACATATTTGGTGAGTCTATCAACCACCACCAATATCACACTTTGTCTGTTTGAAGTAGGCAGACCCTCAATGAAGTCCATGCTTATAGAATGCCAAGGCCTATAAGGAATGGACAGTGGTTGTAATAGGCCAGCAGGTTTGGTGGTTTCAGTTTTGATTCTCTGGCATGTGTCACAGTTCTTAATATAGGTCTTGATAGCTTGTTTCATCCCTTGCCAGTACCAGTCCCTCTTTGCTCTTTGTAATGTCTTTAAATAGCCTGAATGACCTCCTAAAGGACTGTCATGGATTAAGGAGAGTACCTTCTGTTTCAGATTGCATTGAGGACCTAAGTAGATTCTGTTCTTAAACAGAATTAACCCATTCTGCAGAGAGTAGTGCTTGACCTGACCTTGTACCAAAGTACCTAAGAGTTGTTTAGTGGCTGGGTCATCAGCATAGCTCTGCTTTAGTTCACTCAGCCAAGTTGGTGAAGGAAATGATATTGCCCACAGCTTGGCTCCTCCATTGTTCTCCATTCTTGCTGCCTTGTCAATCTCAAGAGACAACTCACTGTCAGCCTGTCTAGATAGAGCATCAGCTACCAAATTTTCCTTGCCCTTTTTGTATTCCACTACAAATGGATACCCCAGCAGCTTAGTAATCCATTTTTGTTGCATAGGAGTCCCCACCCTCTGCTCTAATAAGTGTTTGAGACTTTGCTGGTCTGTTTTAATCACAAAGGACTTGCCTAGCAGGTATGGTCTCCATTTCTTGACAGAAAGTACCAAGGCTAGCAGCTCCTTTTCATAAGTAGACAAAAATAGGTTCTTACCCTTGAGCCCTTGACTGTAGTAAGCTATTGGTCTACCATCTTGCATTAAGACTGCCCCAATGCCATACCCGGATGCATCACACTCCACTACAAAAGATTTATTGAAATCAGGTAAGGCTAGGACTGGAGGTTGTGACACTGCCACCTTAAGTTTCTCAAAGGCATCAGTTGCAGCTCCATTCCATCTAAAAGCATCTTTCTTTAATAAGGAAGTTAGTGGAGATGCAATTTGGCCATACCCTTTGATAAACTTCCTATAGTATCCAGTCAAGCCCAAAAATCCCCTTAAGGCCTTAATGGACTTTGGAATTGGCCAAGCTATCATTGCAGCAGTCTTTTTGGGATCAGTTTGTACTCCCTGACCCGAGATAATGTGTCCTAAGTACTCCACTTCTTGGACAGCAAACACACATTTACTTAGCTTAGCAAACAGCTGATGCTGAAGTAAAACCTGCAACACTATCTCTAAATGCCCCACATGCTGTTCTAAGTCTTGGCTGTATACCAAAATGTCATCAAAGAATACCAACACAAACTTTCTGAGATAAGGTTTAAAAACCTCATTCATCAAGGCCTGAAATGTGGATGGAGCATTAGTTAGCCCAAATGGCATTACTAGATATTCATAATGCCCTTCATGTGTCCTAAAGGCTGTCTTTTCAATATCCCTCTCCTTCATTCGAATTTGATGGTAACCAGACCTTAAGTCTAGCTTAGAGAACACCCAAGCTCCATTCAATTCATCTAACAACTCATCTACTACAGGTATGGGAAATTTATCCTTTACTGTTTCTTTATTCAAGCCCCTATAATCAATGCACATTCTCCAGCTTCCATCAGCTTTTCTAACAAGTAGCACAGGAGAAGAGAAAGGAGATTGACTTGGTCTAATGGAGCCTGACTCAAGCAGCTCTTCCACAATGTTTTCAATTTCAGTTTTCTGGTAAAAAGGATACCTGTAAGGTCTCTGGCAGATGGGTTGGGTACCCTCCTTAAGTAGTATTTGATGTTCATGCCCCCTGAGAGGTGGTAGTCCCTGTGGTTCTCTGAAAACAGAAGCATGCTGCTGCAGAACCAGCTGTACTGCAGGTGGTACTTGTTGAGAAACAGCAAGGTGGTCAGGCTCTTGATCTGAGCCTTCAGTTAGCTGTGAGACTTGTAATAACAGCCCTTGTGCTGGAGATTTCCTTGCAAACTCCTTACTGCCTTGTATACTTGATTTCCCTGTCTGCATTCCTTGTAATAAGACCTCCTTGCCTTGATGTGTGAAGCCCATTTTCAATTGCTCAAAGTCCCAACTGATAACACCCAAGGTTCTGAGCCATTGAGTGCCCAATACCACTCCACTGCCACCCAAATCCAATAAGCTAAAATCAATTAGGAATTGATGACCTTGTACCTCAACAAGCAATCCCTTGATCTCACCTTTAGTGTTGATGACTGCTCCATTAGCTACCTTAACCTTGAAAGTTTTGGAAGTGTCAATGGTTAATTTGAGGTTCTTAGCTAATTTCCAGTCTAAGAAGTTATGAGTGCTCCCTGTGTCTAGCAGTACCACTGCCCTCTGTTGTTTAATCTTGGAATTCACTCTCATTGTTTTAGGTGCAGGACTACCTAAGAGAGCATTCAAGGTGATCTCAGGGTCAGTTTCTTCTAGCTCAATCTCCTCATCACATTCTTCTAACTCAGATTCCAGTCCTTCTTCATTCTCATTGACTGCTACCATTTCATAAATTCTCCTCTTTACACACTTATGATCTGGATTCCACTTCTCATCACAGTTGTAGCAGAGTCCCTTCTTCCTCCTTTCAGACATCTGCATGGGGGTCAGCTTATGGACTAATACAGGGTGTTTTGGACTGGTTTTGATGTCAGGAGTTTTAAATTCTCCTTTAGCAGATTGAGCAGGGAGTGTTGACTGCCAATTGTTTCTGGTATTGTCAAAACTAGACCTATAACCTCTTCTACAAGTGGCTAGGTACTCTTCTTGAATCCTTGCTAAGGCATAAGCCTCTCCTAGACCTCTAGGGCCCTGCATCTTCACAGCCAACCTCACATCATCCCTTAACCCACTCATAAAGCAACTAAGCTTGTGATGCTCGGATAGGTTTCTAATTCTATTGCTCAGGGCCTCAAATTGACTCTTATATGCTGCCACAGATTGTGTGTGTCTTAGTTTAGTTAAGGTTTCCATTGGGTCATCATAGGTAGCTAACCCAAACCTCATTTGTACAGCCCTCACAAAGTCAGTCCAATTAAAAATTTCATGTTCAGAATCTTGAAACCATATTAAAGCTTCCTCATCTAAGTGATAGGATGCATGAGTTACCTTTTCCTCCTCTGGAATTTGGTAGTAGTGAAAAAATTGCAAAGCTCTATACACCCATGAAGTAGGGTCACCTCCTTTGAACCTTGGAAACTCTAACTTGACTGGTCTGGGACCCATGGGAGCTCTTCCTTGCTGCCATGGAGGTTCTCTTTGATTTTGCCAATAAGGAACTCTGCCTGGAGGTCTAACTTGCTCCCTTTCTCTTCCATAAGCTCTCCTCTCACCTCCTGGTTCATACCACTGTCCATTATGGCCTTCAACTGGCCAATTTCGATCAGGGAAGTCACCATACAGGTCAGCTCGAGGTACTGGTTGCTGGTATTGATTACCCTGATTGAAGTGTCTCTCATGTCTGAGATAAGCTCTGCCTGGCCATGGTGGTTCCATTATATCATCAAACTGATCTGCATCAACTTGAAAAGGCCTAGCAAACTCTCTACCTTGCCTTGGAAATTCCTGATGGAATTCATCTCCATGGAGAGGTGGTCTCATAGGCATGGCATTTCTTCTCTCTGCACCAATTGGAATTCGATTCTCTTCTCCTTGGATCAGAGGAGGTTGTTCTCCCATTAATGGAGGAATTACTTCCTGGTCTGTTCTTGCCTCTGCTCCTGGTGCTATTTGATTGACTTCAGGTTGTGCTGGATTTCTTAGAGGCAACCTTTCTTCCAATAGGCTTTGTAATGCAGCAAAAGAACTCTCCATCCTATCCATCCTAGCTCCAATGGCCCCCATTCCAGTCGTGTGGTCATCAAGTTGCTGCTGAAATGCTTGCAAGGTCTCCTGAAATACCCCAGCAGGTACTCCACTTCGAAGTTCTTGCACCATGATCGAATCGGCTCTGATACCAATTGATAGAATCTCACTAATTCTAACAAACTTGCCCTCAACACTCTATTAATCTCACCAATTTAGTATTAAAAATGATCAATTCGAGATGATCAATCTCCAAGTAAACAAAGAAAGAAAGAACAATTCTAATCAATTTTTCATATCCTTAGCCATCAAAATAAATGACCTTAAGTAACTCAATTGCATGGCCAGCTTGCTTACTAGCCTCTCATTGGCTCATTGAGATCAAGCTTTCTATTGGTCCTTATAGATCATAACAATCTACCTATAAGCATGCTAATGCACTAACAACTTAGGTGCAATGGAGGGCAGTAACCGACTCACTCAATACCACCCTATACTGCATGTCCTAACAATACACTGCATGTCTTAACAACTGTGTACCAGCTGTGACAGCTTGTATCAAGCTTAATAAAAGGGACTATAGTAAAAAGGACTAGAGTATAAGGACTATAATGAAAAGATGAAATCTAACAAGTATGGACCCGAGATAAGTAGATATGTTTAAGAGTTGGGGTCTTAACATACCTTTGGTTTCTCATTTAGCGTTTCGCTTGTTTCGTATTCGTACATATTTCATGCTCATTCTTTTGTTTCAATTTTGTTAGCTAAGCGGCTATTCATAGCCTATGCTTGGGTAGAACCGCATCTATCACTTGCCAGTCATCCTGGTCCTCAGCACTTGGTAACTTAAGAGGTTGACCGGAGCCTGAGTCAAGATAAATTTTGAGTTTCCACTTGCCAGTCATCCTGGACCTCAGCACTTGGTAACCTCAGAGGTTGAACCGAAGCCTGAGTCAAGCTAAATTTGGAGTTTTTGCTTGCCAGTCATCCTACACCTCAACACTTGGTAACCTCAGAGGTTGAACCAAAGCCTGAGTCAAGTTAGATTTGGAGTTTTTGCTTGCCAGTCATCCTGGACCTCAGCACTTGGTAACCTCAGAGGTTGAACCGAAGCCTGAGTCAAGCTAGATTTGGAGTTTTTGCTTGCCAGTCATCCTGGACCTCAGCACTTGGTAACCTCAGAGGTTGAACCGAAGCCTGAGTCAAGCTAGATTTGGAGCTTTTGCTTGCCAGTCATCCTGGACCTCAGCACTTGGTAACCTCAGAGGTTGAACCGAGCCTGAGTCCTAGTTGGATTTTTAACTTGCCAGTCATCCTGAGTCAAGCTAGATTTGGAACTGAAGCCTTTTGCTTGCCAGTCATCCTGGACCTCAGCACTTGGTAACCTCACTTGAGGTTGAACTCGAAGCCTGAGTCAAGGAACTAGATAGGTTGGAGTTTTTCGCTTGCCAGTCATCCTGGAGTTTTTGCCAGTCATCCTGGACCTCAGCACTTGGTAACCTCAGAGGTTGAACCGAAGCCTGAGTCAAGCTAGATTTTGAGCTTTCGCTTGCCAGTCATCCTGGACCTCAGCACTTGGTAACCTCAGAGGTTGAACCGAAGCCTGAGTCAAGCTAGATTTGGAGTTTTTGCTTGCCAGTCATCCTGGACCTCAACACTTGGTAACCTCAGAGGTTGAACCGAAGCCTGAGTCAAGCTAGATTTTGAGCTTTCGCTTGCCAGTCATCCTGGATCTCAACACTTGGGAACCGTTTAGGTTGACCGAAGCCTAAGTCAAGCTTTTATTTTTAACTTGCCAGTCCCCCTAGACCTCAGTACTTGGGAACCCTTAGGTTGACCGAAGTTTAAATCAAGTTTTTATTTTTAACTTGCCAGTCCCCCTGGACCTCAGTGCTTGGGAACCGTTTAGGTTGACCGAAAGCCTAAGTCAAGTTGTCTTCTTTTTTAGCTTGCCAGTCCCCCTGGACCTCAGTGCTTGGGAACCGTTTAGGTTGACCGAAGCCTAAGTCAAGCTTTTATTTTTAACTTGCCAGTCCCCCTGGACCTCAGTGCTTGGGAACCGTTTAGGTTGACCGAAGCCTAAGTCAAGTTGTCTTCTTTTTTAGCTTGCCAGTCCCCCTGGACCTCAGTGCTTGGGAACCGTTTAGGTTGACCGAAGCCTAAGTCAAGCTTTTATTTTTAACTTGCCAGTCCCCCTGGACCTCAGTGCTTGGGAACCGTTTAGGTTGACCGAAGCCTAAGTCAAGTTGTCTTCTTTTTTAGCTTGCCAGTCCCCCTGGACCTCAGTGCTTGGGAACCGTTTAGGTTGACCGAAGCCTAAGTCAAGCTTTTATTTTTAACTTGCCAGTCCCCCTGGACCTCAGTGCTTGGGAACCGTTTAGGTTGACCGAAGCCTAAGTCAAGTTGTCTTCTTTTTTAGCTTGCCAGTCCCCCTGGACCTCAGTGCTTGGGAACCGTTTAGGTTGACCGAAGCCTAAGTCAAGCTTTTATTTTTAACTTGCCAGTCCCCCTGGACCTCAGTGCTTGGGAACCGTTTAGGTTGACCGAAGCCTAAGTCAAGTTGTCTTCTTTTTTAGCTTGCCAGTCCCCCTGGACCTCAGTGCTTGGGAACCGTTTAGGTTGACCGAAGCCTAAGTCAAGCTTTTATTTTTAACTTGCCAGTCCCCCTGGACCTCAGTGCTTGGGAACCGTTTAGGTTGACCGAAGCCTAAGTCAAGTTGTCTTCTTTTTTAGCTTGCCAGTCCCCCTGGACCTCAGTGCTTGGGAACCGTTTAGGTTGACCGAAGCCTAAGTCAAGCTTTTATTTTTAACTTGCCAGTCCCCCTGGACCTCAGTGCTTGGGAACCGTTTAGGTTGACCGAAGCCTAAGTCAAGTTGTCTTCTTTTTTAGCTTGCCAGTCCCCCTGGACCTCAGTGCTTGGGAACCGTTTAGGTTGACCGAAGCCTAAGTCAAGCTTTTATTTTTAACTTGCCAGTCCCCCTGGACCTCAGTACTTGGGAACCCTTAGGTTGACCGAAGTCTAAGTCAAGTTTCTTCAAGCTTTAAATCCTTCAAATTTTGAGTGCATTCGCAACTGTGTTGGCCCTGCGAAGCATTTTCAAGAAAATATGACCACCCCAATGAAAGATGCAGTTAGATAGACAAATGAATCACTGCATTCATCAATAAAGTGCTGCATTGACTAACACATAGTCGTTGATTCCAAGCAAGTTTCCAGGCAAATACACGTGCATTCTAGAAGGCATGTTAAGTCATGTGATATGGTCCATGTTCCATATGTAAACTATTATGCTATATACACAAAAAATGCATCAAAGCCTGTAAAGTAGGACTCCAAAGAAGTAGCAAATATCATGACAGGACAAATCAAAACATTGATCTGAACAAATGTCTTAAAGTTCAGGAGATCCAAATTTGTGCTTTGCAAGTAGAGTTTGATAGTCGTAATATCAATTTAAAACCTCTACATTATCGCAATTAATGGCAAGAGCATATTGATGCTACAACACAACTTGTTAACAATTTCTAGCTCCATATTAAAATATATTATAAGCATCGAGACTTCGGTAGACAAGATTAGACTTAATCGTTCTACCATAGAAGGCACGCATCTAAAGACAAAACCAAGTCTAGAATGTGCATAAACAATTCGAGTAGAATTTATCATTTTTAGCATGTAATCTCATAGATTCGATGTGCTAAATAAACATTTTGCATGGAATGCATGTCAATGCAAACACACATAATAACAGCTATTTGCAAAAAATATTTGCATGGGGAGTTGTGCATAAACGGCACGTCCGTGTGTAATGAGAATGTAAGTGATTTAAACATATTTGAGCAAATATAACTACACGTTATAAAAATCACACGTATTCCCATCATCTATCATGTCATAATAATGATTGTGTTTATAAAAATAATTGGGTGGTTAATCATTAAGAATTAACCACCTCCCACCGCCAACAAAAAATGAAAACAATTTCATTTTAATTTTGAAAGCCTTAGCAAGATTGTCGTTTAAATTCCACGATATTTATGTTTCAACCCTAAATATAAACATTAAGACTATGCTCTCATGCTCGTGAGCGTAAAGCCATGTTGTAGATCATGCCTTTAGGATGACATTTTATGAAACAATTATAGCAAATCACCAATTAATGAATTTGTATAAAAAACAACTAAAGTTAAGAAAACTTAGCTTCGAGGCGAGGCCATAAAGGCCTTGAGGATGAATTTGGATGTAGAAAGCCCCGTTCTGTCTCACCAATTTTTTTTTTTCTGCCACGTGGCATGATGACTGGATATTTTGGCCTGACCTGGCGAACCCGTGGAGCGACACCTGGCGCTGCCGTGTGCCGGTCGCGTGCAAGCGTGTGCCAGGCATGCGTGGACAGTACTGGGCGTATGGGCGCGCGTGGAGAAAAAGGCCGAAGTGTCATCGGCGCATGGAGGCGCGTGGCCAGTCCGATGAGAGCGATTCCAACGGCAAACAGTAGATCGTCCTCCTGAGGAGTCCGAAAGTGGTGCCGGTTTCTTGAATCGGAGCTCGGAAAGCCCCGATTTGAGCTTCCAAAGTTGCGACGGCGATTGGCGCGTGGGCCATGGATTCCGGAGGTGAGATCGGCGCGTGTAGGCGCGTGGCCTCTCCGATGGTGACTTGTCCACCGTCCAAATGATAGATCGGCTGAAGAGGACTCCAATGGTGGTGCCGTTTTACGGTTTCGAAGCCCAGAAGACCGTGTTCTGGAGTGCGAATGTGGCGGCGGCGCGTGGTGGCGCGTGGGCAGCTAAGCCGAGAACTCCAGTGGCGCGTGAGAGCGCGTGGAGCCTCCAATGACGACGATCTTTCAGGGTTTTGTAGATCGAGCGACGATCTATCCAATGGTTGAGGTGGTTGCTCGATTGGATGCTTGGAAGCTCGAGTTCCGAGGCTCACCGTGCTTGGCGGAGCTTGGAAGCTCGGAAATAGCCCCCGTTCATGCCAAAACTCCGGGAAATGCGGTTCCCACAGACGGCGCCAATGTAGGAGGTCAAAATTGCTCCTCCCATTTATTTCTAGGGTCGGAACCGCAAGTTCGGGCTTTGGCGTGGTTGGGGGAAAAAATGGGAAAATGACACAAGATTTACCGTGGTTCGGCCAATGGGGCCTACGTCCACCTAGTCTTTTCTTACTCATCATTCGCCCTCTTTTACAATAGAATGGGGAGGCCTTTATATAGGCTACATGGGAAATAGGGAGAGAGGCATACAAATAATTGGGCCTAACTTAAATGGGTTAGGCCTAAAAATACAATGGATTGGGCTTTTAGGCCCTAATATAATATGACACCCCACATCACCCTATGTCATCACAACCCCTTTCCTCTTTCACCTTTTCTCCACCGCCAAGAAGTTTGCCAAGTTCATCGACCCAGAGTCCCAACACTCCTCAACGTCTTCATCAATGGAAGTCTGCCCAGGACCCGGTCAATTGCAAGGTTAAACTTCCTAATTAATGTGGATATCTTTTGTGTGTCTTGCATTCCTTATGTTTGTGAAATTGTTTCTGTGTGAGTTGTGACTGCTTTTTGCTTTTTGTTTTTCATTTAGATTCATCTTCACAAGTTTCATGATGAAAGCATTCCTACCAATACCATTGATGATGATTCTTTGAAGGTATTTCCCATAATTTTATCTAATCCTTTCAATAAAAAAAAAAAATCATGTTTTCCTCTTATTTTACCTTCTTTTTTTATTGACATATTTCATTAATCTTCCTAACCCTTTTTGTTTTCCGTAAGAAACTATTCATTGACATCTATCTGCAATTTTTGTTTTTTCCTATTGAAGCTTTGTTGTTGAGTTTTCTCTTACAATGTTTCTAATTGATGGTAGTTGATTTCAAGTTCAATTCAGCAAGTGATTGTAGATGCTAAGGTTGGGCCTCTATCATATGAAAAAGGGCTTTCAAAGGCTGATATTCTTTAGTTATAAGTTTGGTGTTGTCTTTCACTTCATCTGTTCTTTTATTTTGGTTTGTCCTTTCTAACTATTCTACATTTGTGCATATAATGCATGGCATAAATATTTGTTTCATCCAACAAATAAGAAGTTGCCTTTTGGTTTTGTTATTTGGAAGCATTTATTTGCAGTTAAAATGATTTTTCAAGTCATGTAACCTTGCAGTTCTCATATGAAATTAAGCTTTTTCTTTTTTCTTTTTTTTTTTTTCTTTTTTTTTTTTTTTTTTTTATTTTAGTATTTGTATTTTTTCCTCAAGAAATATTGTTCATGTGGTTTGCCGAAACACACATGTTTGGAGTACCAATTATTATTAATGGTGTAGATGTGGTGAATAAATATTTCTTTTGCTGGAATAGTTCCTCAATGACATGAGGAATTATATGGTTTTCTTTCTTCTTTCTTTCCTGCTATATCTATGCAATATTATTTTAAACACTTATTGATAATTAATTTGAAGTTCTCCGGCATGTTTCCCTTTGATTTGAATTTTGGCCTTAGATTTAACTTTAAAGTTCAAAGTATAGTTTTGTCTCAGGGTGTGTAATGGAACATTGAATTTTTGATATAGTAGTTTGCTTCACTTTGTCAAATTTGGCGATGCAGGAAAAACCTAAGGGAGATTGAGATGCTCTTTCTAATCGAAGGAGTTGATTTTTATGCTTTATTTATAAAATAAAACAAGTTCAACAGAGTTGTAAATTTGTTTATATCAATTGAAAGTGACATTTTTGCCTTCTTGATTATCAAC
Source organism: Fagus sylvatica (assembly GCA_907173295.1). Lineage (NCBI taxonomy): Eukaryota > Viridiplantae > Streptophyta > Magnoliopsida > Fagales > Fagaceae > Fagus > Fagus sylvatica. The sequence goes on along the minus strand of OU015767.1, from coordinate 20,432,740 downwards.
TAATGTCTAATAGCAAAAGACTTCTAACACAGTCATCAAATATAACCAAAGTGTTGCTAAATGGATGAATAGATTCCCACGTATACCACAATCCCATATTCATGGATTCACCCCATTTTTAAGACAATTCCACATTCTCTTCCATGCTCATCAGATGAGGTGACAAGTCAAAAAGATACATCAATGTGTTATCTAAGGTTGTATGGAATTAGCTTGCCAAGAATATGAAGCACCAAGATTGACTCATCTTCATTTTCTCCAACTTGTCATGAACAAGATGTAAGACATTGATAAGTGATAACAAAACCACAACTATCCTGAACATTGACTCTTATCATAGACTGTTGAGAATCAAAGTCTCACATCGGACATTTAAAACCTTGCATCTCTACATATAAGATCACCCATTTCCAATTGGTTTTGCGTTGGATTCTCCAAATTTAACATGATGTTAGAGTAGGTTAATTCATCCACGTGTCTTGCCTAATGGTCACATGTGCTCAACGTCACCCAGTATAATCAGTCCACGTGTTTGGCTGGTCTTACCGCACGTGAAGGGATGTGTTGAGAATCAAAGTCTCACATTAGACATTTAAAGCCTTGCATCTCTACATATAAGATCTTACGGCCTCTCCACCCATTACCAATTGGTTTTGAGTTGGATGTTCCAAATCTAACATACATGAATACATTGCTCCAAGTCCATCAAACTCCAAGTCCAGAGTTGAATAATCACCACTCATCTCCATCACATCAAACACACTTGTTTGGGGGCCACAAATCTCAATGAGATATAGATGGCCTCCTGATCCACCAAATGACCAAAATATTTCAACCTTCTCCTTTCCCAACCCTCAGGAGTTGGAGGCATAGGCATTGTAAGCAAAAGCTCTCTCTCAACATTGAAACGAAGTGATAACTCTCCCTTGCTAACCCAATGTATTGCACCCTTCCAAAAGAGCCCTCTTTCAAACAGAAGCTCTCTCACACTTTTTAAAATTAAGGGTGAGCACATGCCCACCCTGGTCACTACGTAGATCCGCCAGTGGTCATATTTGACTTGGTTTCTTCATGACCCTGTGGAGGCTATGTATGGAAGGGAAACCATTGTCTTGCCCACATGATCAATGGTGTCATCAATGGGGATTATTTCCTTAACACATGAATCTTAAGACTTCAAGCGTAGCCACCTGAGTATTTCAATTATGACTAGGTATGGCAATTTGTTATCATGTGTCATGTCAACTCATTGGTATTCGACTATAAGGGCCAACACGAAGACGACACATTTATTAATCGTTCAAGCTCCCTCAATCCTAACGCAACCTATTTATTAACCAAGTTGACATGACACGACACAACACAACCCACATAACCCGTTTAATAAACGGGTCGTGTTAGGGTTGACACAACCCATTTGATATAGGTGTGTTAAGTCAGGTTAACCTGGTGATCTAACACAAATTGACTTGTTTATATAAATCATGTACAACAATTAAAATATAATTACAACTAAAAATTTAAAAATAACAATAAAAGGTATTAAACGGCTAGAAGTACTTCCAAAAAATAAAATTACAAGCCAAGTTCCAAATTAGAAGTTCAACTTCATAATAAAAATATTACAACTCCAATACTAAGATAAACCAATCGGGTCGAACAAATTATTACGGGTTATGCGTGTCAACTTGAATTGACCTGTTATTTAATCGTGTCTATTCAGGTCGACCCAAATCTGACACTAACCCATTATGCCTCAACCCTAACCTTCAAACTTCATGTCATGTTCACGGGTCGTAACCCATTTTGCCACCCTTAATTAGGACATCATCATTGTAGTGCTCACAATTTATCAATGCTTGTTTCATGCCAAAACTTGAGCTTTTAGTCATTGGATTCTTCTGCAATAAGAAAGATACCAATTGAAAGAGAAAAAAGAAACCAAAAAAAAAAAAGGAAGACAAATCTCTCTAAGATCAGCATAATAGTGAGGGAAACAAATGGAAAATTGAGTTTCAAGGTGTTAAAGATATTTCAAGGACTATTTTTGGTCAAGACAAAGTCCAATACTTGGCATGCAAGTAAAGCAAGTTACTTGTATTGCAAGTCTAATAACCCTAGTTTAATGTATTATTAACTCTAGGGTTAAAAGAAAAATTAGACTGTCTTTGGTATAATTGACATAACTTCAAAAGAGAGATTGTCAGGTATATTTATATTGAAAAATTAGGGTTATAAAGTAAGATAAATGCAATAATAGGCCTAACTAAGAGCCTAAATAAAAGCCCACGTGATACATAAGTCACAGGATAATTATTCTAATTTCCAACACTCCTCCTCAAGCTGGAGCAAAGATGTCAATCAAGCCCAGATTAACAATAGAGGACTAGAGTAGAGAATGTCCCACGGGTTAAACACACGCCAAAGTGCAAGAGAGATGGAGTGAATGAGTTAAAAATCTAAAAGCCAACTACCTAAACACGTGAAGGGCAGCAGGCAGCGACAACATAAACCAAAAAGAAAAAAGAAAAGCCAACATAGGCAGCAAGGCAGGCAAGGCAGGGCAGGCCGGAATGGCCGAAACTTACCGAAATGGACCGAAATGTTTTTCGAGATGGGATAGGGGGTTTTTCTGGTTCTGGTTTGTACACCAGAACGGTATTCACAACATTGCTTGTAACAAACCATCTGTACATCACTATCCGAATGTAACAAACTCTCTTATAAATAAATACAAACACCCCTGTTATTCATGCGAGAGAGTCAAACAATTCCATTGTTTTATTGTTCTTTTTTTTTTATGGAACATTGTTTTATTGTTCTTATAACCTAAAGAAACATGTTGCTGATTTTTTTAATTAATACCTTACTGCAACAGCATGGATAACTACAATCTTAGTGCATATTTAGATTGAATAAAAACTGGAATACTCTCTTGTTTTAAAATTGTTTAAAGCTATTTCAAAGTATGCCAAATTGACTAGTTGGATGATTGCTGATGTTACTTACCTATAAGTGGTAGATGATGGATGATTCTGACTTATCCCTCAGGCTGAGTGAAGCTAATGGTTCAACCAAGACGTTTGTAATAGCCTGAGCCTGAGCCTGAGCCAAGCTGTCGTCTTCATCGGCATTATAGAAACATCCTCGTTTCTTGGCATCAATGACTAATTCCTTCCAAATAGAGTTCCTTTTAGTTAAGGTATCTGCATTTCCCAATATCCAAAGGCAATGCCTGCAAATGAAATAATGCCTATTAATTATAAAAACCACCAAAGCCTCAAGACATGTTTGAGCTGCACCATGGTGAAAGTTGATACATTATCTGTTACCTTGCACGGGTTAGTGCCACATTTGTTCTTTGATGATCTTTAAGAAAACCCACAACTCCATTCATATTAGATCTGACAGTAGACATAATTATCACATCCTCCTCACCACCCTGGAATCCATCGACAGAGCGAACACTAATTGAGAAGTTCACTATTAGAATCAGCATTGTATTTTTTCACCTTTTCTTCAATTGCATAGACTTGAGCCTTGTATGGTGAGATGATACCAACTTTAACTTTCTTCGTGCGAACGGATTCTTTAGTAGTGGCTATATTAACAAAAAGAAAAGAGAAATGAGAGTTATGGAACTCAACTTAACTTAATTATCATCAAGCTAACCAAAATTATCATTAATATATTAGCACATCATTTCAGCAAAACTTAAGACTAAGATTAGTTGCAAGTTTAGACATACCTTTGAAAAGGCTTGCAACTATCTCAGATGCCACAGCAACCTCAATCATATTTCTCAAACTATGGCTTTTATCGAATTCCTCTTTTCCATGTGCTACATTTATGAAAGAGTAGGAGCCGTACATATTTCCCTGAAGGAAACGCCTGTCGTAGCTTCTTTCTTTGACATTGGGGCCATCCAAAATCTGATTTTCATAGAACATCCTATTTGGAAATAAGCTTATGGATCTGGATGCATCCTATGCTGAACATTAAGCAGGTCTTTCTTGTGTCCTAGCAATGCCAGCCTCTGGAACAAACTTCTTCCAAATTCAGCTTCCTCAGAAATCTAGGTAATAGCAAATTTTAAAGATATTAAATTGATAATTCCTAAATACAAACAAGGACAACAAGAGAACCATAATAATAAAAGTCTAAACCTTGCTTCTAACCATCGCAGGCAGTTGCCGTTCATCCCCAATGAGAATAGCATGGCGGAGGCCAGGAAGTTGTAAAGGAATGATTGATTCACATTCCTTAGTCTGAGAACCTTCATCTATAACCAGTAGGTCCCATCGAGCCATTACTTCATGCAATTTAGCAGAGCTTGATACAGTGCAGAAAGTTAGACATGAATTTTCCAGGCAGAATTTTTTTATCTCCCACTCATCTTTGAAATCTGGAACAGGGAATTTTATAGGAAGTGATCTAAGTATCTGAAGGCACTCATTTGTCAACTGCAAATTTTCTGAAGACTTTTCTTTTTTTTTTGTAAATTTTTCACTGAAGACTTGCTCTAGACAATCAAGAGCTTTGATAATCTTCTTTACCACTTCTAATGAAATAAAAGAAGTAGGTAAGTGTGTATACATATTTTTAATACAAGTCTTCCAAAAGCTTTGTTTTTCTCTGTAATAACTCCCCAAACGTCAAAGGATTATCACATACACTCAAGTACAAATGATATTGCGTTTTAGGGTCCTCCAGCAAACATATCATTGATAGTAAACTACCTTTCCAACCAGATGATGAAACAAGGCAATCATATAGTATACAAACTCGGTTATCAAGGAATATATCAAGAAGGTCATGACGATCACCAATCTTCATTCGCTCCCTATTTCCAAATAAAACTATATTTCCAAGCCCATAAGTATCATATTTAAGCCGACTGCTGTCACATTCTTTAGAAGCCGCTGTGTCACTTCCAAAACTGCAGTATTGGTTGGGGCACATGTAACAGTTCTGCATTTCATTTGAAAGCAGAGAGAATAATAACAAACCAACTGTCTTCGTTTTCCCAGTTCCCGGAGGACCCCATATTAGTTTGACAGTATTTTGATGATTGCATTCCCTAGTGACCAAAAAGCTAAGCACTGCATTTTTCTGGGAGTCATTTAAATCAGAAGAGCAAATTTCGGACCTCATATCTGCAGAGGCAGTACTGCAATTATGTTCAGAAATACAAGTAGCACAATTTTTAGCTTCCTACAAGAAGTAAATAAAAGGTGGTGAGAATTATTTCCAAAAACATCAGTATGCAACACTAAAGTAAGCAATGATTAAAATTCTTACAGCAGATTTCTGTTGCAGCACTCTTTGAATGATGTTTAAATTCCCACCTTCCAGCTCAGAGTTCAATGCTCTCCATATACGGATATTTGTGGTCATATTTATCAGGAAAACAGCATAAATATTTTTATCTTGTTCTTCAGCCAAGATAGGCTTTGAGGCTAATATTGTAAGAGTATTGTCTCTTATCTTATGAACAAAAGCAACAAGATAGGGTCTGTTGGGTCTGTCTAAATCCGCAGTGTTATTTTGGTCTTACATCTGTCAAGGCAATGAGGTCTCCAACCATTAGGTTCATATGCCCCATCAGATTGGCACTCCATATTTTTAAGTCTAACATGGTAAAAAAAGTCTTTGGGTCGTTTAGATTTCCTTGGTTTGTTTGAAAGACAATATTACTACGCCTAGGCGCTAGGGACAGTGTTGACATGCTTGATAACAAGTCAGCATGTGTTTCCTCAATAAGTGGAGAAGTGAATGAATTCATGTATTCTGTCATAGAGGAGAATGTCGGTGGGATCTGTGTCACCTGTTAGTGAATAATTTGGTTAAGATTGCAATTTTCATGAGTGGAAAGTTATGCTACATGTACAAGTGTGGTCAACACGATCTGAACATAAATAAATAAATAATATGTAACCGCATCCCAATTTCAATCAATTTTGTGTCAAGTCTTATATATGCAAATAAATCAAATCACAATAAATGATCTCATACCATGGCTAACAATTTGACATCATACTCTATTTCAAATCACAATTACTGTTGCCAATATAAAACATATATATATATATATTTGAGTGTGTGTGTCTTTGAGTCGATCACAAGTCAGATCGATCGAGTTACGCTCGACTGCTAGTCGATTGATCGAGTGTTAGGAAACCTGACACCAAATCAGGTCTTTAAGTCGGTTGGAGCAAGGGGATTTGTAACCCTAATTGGAGAGACTACACAAATGCCTACCTACTTTTCAAGAGGTTGGTGAAGTAGAAAAGCTTGCTATTTAGTGAGAATCGCCTCCAACTATTCAACCCGTGAGATCAAAGTGCTCATTAAAGATCTTTTACAGGTTGGTGTTCCTACTAAGTAGATTTAACCTAGTTGCAGCTGGCTGCGTTTGGATCCTCTATTTTAGGAATATTTAGAGAATACATTCCTGCTAAAATGTATTCTCAAGAATACTAAAAATAGTGCGTTTGGTAAAATATTGAAATTATTTATAAGAAGTGATTATGCTAAAAGGAATTGTGTTTGGTTGGTATTTTAGCATTCTTCCTATTAAATAATATATTATTAGTATCATTATGTAATTAACATTTTTTTTTAAAATCTCAATACAATAAAAATCATTTAACCAAAATTAACCGTTGTGATTTAAATTAAGATCAGATTTGTGTGCTCATTAAAGAAAAATAAGGAACAAAAGAGGGAAGGAAAATAAAAGAAAGAAAGAGAAAAATTAAGTAAAGGAAAAAAAATCTTCAAGTAATAAACTGTTGTAAGTGGGTCACATTTACTTTAGCAAAAATTAAAAGTGAAACTAGAATCATAATCCAAAATATTTTGATTTGACTTCTACTCTAGAAATGAGAATTTGCAAAATACATTCTGCCTAGAATGCATTTTTATTTTCCAAAATTCCAACCAAACACCTATGCATTTTATGCATAAAAATCTATAAAATCACTTTTAAGTAGAGGATCCAAACACAGGCTTAAATGAAGCCATAGTGTCATCCCAGGGTTAGTTGCGGAATTAAATCTTTGAGGTTTGATCCTAGAAGTCACAAACGAGGAGTCCGCGTTTGGCGCATACAGATTAAAAGAGTTCAATAGGGAGTTGAAGCAACGTATATCGTATGGTCATGTGTGTAACTAGCAACTACAAATTAGAGTTTAATTACTATTGTGTAAAACTTTATCATGACCTCATAAAGTCGTAAATGTTACAAATGGAACAGATGATGCAGATTAAAATAGAATACAGAGCCAAATGACAACAAACCCACCACCAACAAGATCCACTACTGCGATGAATGGCTACCAGCCTCGGAGGTTGGCACCCATGCAATCCGAAGACGGATAGATGCGCAACGAGAAGAATTTTTAGGAATGAAAGAAACATTGAGGCTCTCTCAAATTCCATTGCTCAGATGGGACGAGATATCAAAGCCTTGGGCAACCACCATAATAACCACGATAACAACTAAAAAGGTGGCTCCATGAACTGAACTCAAGGAGAAAGGGCTGGCGACAAAGGGCCAAATGGAGGGATGCAGCCGATTCTCTTGAATGGATTTCCCTCGTTTCAATGAGGAAGATCTGACCAATGGATATAAAAGGCAAAAAAATTCTTTCAATACCAAGGAACGATAGCAAACGAACAAGGTACTTCTGGCCTCATTTCACTTGCAAGATGACGCCTTACAATGGTACCAATGGTACAAACGTTCGCAACCAAATGTACATCGGAGGGCTTAAGAATGAGATCTGAGCCAAAGTAAAACTCTTTAGACTGGCATTTCTTCTATATGCCCACTAGTTTGGCCCGTCAACAAGAGGACAAGCTGCAATGATTAAGGAACCCCAAACTAAACCACCTTTATTATTGAGTCCATCTGCCAGACCTAACCCAAGTCAGCCCCCTACCACACTGCTACCACCAGGAACAAGATTCAATAAACTATCACAAGGGCAAATGCAAGCAAGAAGACAAAAGGGATTGTGCTATAATTGCGATGAGAAATTTTCACCGGGACACCGATGAAAGGTGCAACTCGTGTGTTTGTTAGAGACTTTGATGGAGAAAGATACTAAACTTGGAGAAACTAAAGTAAACAAGATGGGCAAAGGGTTGTTAATTCAAAATATGCAACAACAAAAAAGTTAGTTGTTACAAGGTAGCAACCCCAGCATTCCAAGTTATGGTAGCTAACGATGCGTAGCTGCTATGCGAGGAATATTACCCAGTCGTGACTATGGAAATTCAAGGCTATCAGTTCGACACCAGCTTATATTTGTTGGATTTACAAGGATCAAATGTTGTCTTGGGTATGCAATGGCTTCAAACCCTAGGATGTGTCTCCCACAATTGGGAAAACCTCACCATGGAATTCTCTAAGACTGGTAAAAATTATTTCATTGAAGGCGAGACCCCCAAGAAATTAAAACAAGGTTTTGTGCACTCTATACAGCGACTCATGGCTAGTGGCCTCAAAACTTTTTTAATGCGAATGATGGAAGCAACCGATCATGACCCAAGCCAAACCACAACACCAGAACATGACAACGATTTGGATATATCCTTGGCTCGATTACCAACTGATATTCCATACACCAACATCACAACCACCAACACGAGCACACGACCACCGCATCACTTTGGAACCAGGATCCGGACTGGTTATGTGAGACCCTATCTCTACCCTCATATACAAAAGACCGAGATCAAGAGATCCTTTAAAAGAAATGTTGATGACCAATATCATTCAACCCAATTTCAACCCCTTTTCATCGTCGATACTACTTGTGAAGAAAAATGATGGTTCATGGCAATTTTTTTGTGGACTATGTGCACTAAATTAGGCCACCATTAAGGAGGACCGTACCCATCTGCCGTAATCGGCGAACTCCTAGACGAACTTCATGAGGCAACCTATTTTATTAAGTTGGACCTTAAATCCGGATACCACCAAATTCAGGTAAGGCCTAAAGATGTACACAAGATTGTGTTTCAGACTCAGGATGGTCACTATGAATTCCTGGTCATGCCGTTCGGACACACCAACGCGATGGCCACATTCCAATCTCTCATGATAGAAATTTCCCGATCCACTTTATGAAGGTACGTCCTTGTCTTTTTCGATGACATTCTAATATACCCTAAGACTTGGCAGGAGCATTTTTATCAATTGAAGAAGGTGTTTGAAAAATTCATGGAGAACCGGTTGTGCGTCAACCACTCCAAGTGTTTGATCGGCCAACGTGAAGTCAATTATTTTGGCCATAACAACTCTAAGGGAGTCTCGACCTATCTTGGCAAGATCAGAAACATAAAGTCTTGGGCCATACCCCGCAACACTACCGGTCTTCGCAGATTCTTGGGCTTAACTAGGTACTACTAGAAATTCATCTAGAATTACAGTACCATAGCAGCAACACTAACCAAACTATTGAAGAAGGAAAGATTTAAGTTGACCAAGAAAGCAAAGGCAACGTTCCAATAGCTAAAGGCAGTCATGGTGCAAGCACCAGTATTGTCCTTGCCAGACTTTGCAAAAACATTTATGGTGGAAGCGGATGCATTCAGTGGGGGATTGGGAGTCGGGCTTATGCAAAAGGATAGGCCCATTACCTTGTACAATAAGGCCATCTCGGGACGAGCACTTGGATCATTAACATACGAAAAGGAGCTCATGGCCATTGTACACTCAGTCCTAAAGTGGAGTAATCATCTACTAGGAAGAATATTCCATATTTGTATAGACCATCGGAGCTAGAAATATATGCTTGAGCAACGCATAACCACCATTGACTATCAAGTTGATGGGCTTCGACTATGAAATCATTTATCATCCGAGACGAGAAAACAAGGCAGTCGATGCCCTATCTCAATGGCATGGAGAACTGGCAACATTCTCTTACCTGCAACACTGCTCTCGAAGAACTCCATACGGAATCCAGGGCACATCCGAAACTAAAAGCTATACGGAATGCCATTACACAAGGGTGATGGTCTCGTATGGCTCCATGATAGGTTGGTATTACCAACAACTTCCACGATTAAGGATTATGTCATTCAGAAGTTTTATGATACACTAATTATGGGGAATTCTGGAGTGCTACGGACCTATAAACAGGTGGTTGCAAATTTTTTCTGTGTTGGCATGAAAAGAGATATAAAAGAATACATACAACAATGCGACGTTTGCCAACGAAAATAAAATTGATAACATGACACCGGTCGAACTGCTACAACCCCTACCAATTTCGAAAAAGGTTTGGGATCATATCTCCATGGACTTCATTGAAGGTCTTCCGTGCTCGAATGGTTATTTTCTAATCATGATCGTGGTAGATTGCTTATCAAAGTATATTTTTTGGCTCTAAAACAGCCCTACATAGCCAAGTCAGTGGCTGAGTTTCAAGGAAGCTCTCGCCTCTATGGCATGCCACGCTCCATCGTATCAGATAGAGATAAGGTTTTCACCAGCCAATATTGGACCGAGTACTTTCGACTTCAATAATCCAAGTTACGAATGATCTCAGCTGACCACCCCCAAACGGATGGACAAATCAAGGCACTCAATCGATGTCTAGAAACTTATTTGTGGTGTTTTGTGAGTTCAAGGTAAAAGCAATGAGCAAGTGGTTGCATTAAGAAGCGCTTGGGAGTGCAGGACCACACTGTGAAGGATCTCCCACCTGTCAACGAGGAAAGTTCGAAGACCTTGATTTCCATTGGGTGAAGCATGGGGGTAAGGTGGTATAGGAGGCCCTAGTTTGTTGGGATGCCACATAGAAGCGCTACTTCAATTTACAGAACCAGTTCCTTCACTTGAATCTTGAGGACAAGATTTGTCTTATAGGGGAAGGGAATGTCATGACCCTAACAAGCAAGGCCTACGTGGATGATGATAAAGTCATAAATGTTACAAAGGAAACTAAAGATGCAGATGAGAACAAATAGAGATAACAGAAAATGCATATGAGATTATACAGATATATAGCATATATAAATGAGTATACAAATGAGATTCTTGGGGTTGGTCTTAATCCTCAGAGTGTTTTTTCCTATTGGTTGGTTTTCCAGGGGTTTTCACCTCTTCACCAAATTTGTGCCTTATGTGTTTGCATGTTTTACTGTTTATTTGATCGAGTGCATATTGATTTATGTTTGCTTAACCTAAACTGAAATCTAATTCTTAATTTCCAATTATGCAAACTTGGTAAATCAGTAAAGTTGATTATTTTCATGTTAAAATAAACAAAAAGGGGTCTAAACGCTCCAACAAATAGTAACCTATTTTCCTGAAAGTATATTCGCATGATCATAATCTGCATGTGTAACAACTTAAATTCTTACGATGAGGAGGAGGGTGAGAGCTTCCTGGGGGACAAACCTGGTTTTTGTAAAGAAGTTTATCGAGAACATCCTTGATAGACCAGGATAATACCAAATCTACTAATCTTCTACCTGGAAAATCTTCATTCTTCACCTTAGTCTCTACTGATCTTCTACTCGGAATTTCTTCATTCTTCACCTCAGTCTCAGTCTCTACTCGGAATTTCTTTATTCTTCACCTTAGTCTCTACCAAGCTTCTACCCGGAATTTCTTCCTCCTTCACCTTATCCGGAATTTCTTCTTCTTCACCTTAGTCTCTACGAAGCTTCTACTCGGAATTTCTTCCTCCTTCACTTCTTGTTCGCTTCTGTACGGTCAATCATTGGCGAACATAATTATGACATGTTTTATTGTTACATTTGGCTAAACAAAAAATTTGCTTAAAAGAAATATTCATATGATAATCCGCATTTGTTGACAAACCTGTTGTTTTTAGAGAGCACATCGCAAGCAACCTTGATAGACAAACCCCATAGCAAACCCTTCAAAATAGGGATCATGTAGGTTCCCATAGCTTTCTCTATTATTTCAGCTCCTTGATCTCTTCTGCATAATCAGTCTCACAAACCCTTCAAAATATATATCATGAAGGTTTGCTTAGCATCGAAGCAACCAACTAGGAATAAGTTGTATACCCAATAGGAAGACCAATACACAGGTTATTATGAAAGAAAGAAAAGAAAAGAAAAGAAAAAAAAAAGTGAGATTCCTAACATGCTTTTGGGTTAAGATTTTCCATTGCATCTTTAACAAAAGCATATGGACGTACACAACATTATTATAGAAAACCTTAGAAAGAAATAAAGAAAGAATATTGAATAAAAAAGAAGACATTGACTTCAAGTGACTCAAGTGAGAATGCAAACGACCTTTGATTCCTTTCCTTCTTCCTTCCACAAAGGTATTCGATTCTGTCCGTACAGATATCATGCAACAGTGCAATACTTGATGGGGTCACTCTACAGTACCCATCTTTTTTTTTCTTTTTTTTTTGTGGATACCTGATAAGTCATGAAATATGACTTATTACGCCCATTTTCTAAGGTTTTTAATAGAATTATTTTGCATTTTATTTTTAGTTGTATGCAAATCATTGCATTTCTTTTATTTCATTATGTTGTATAAAAATAATTTATTTTATATTTATTATGTTAATTTTATTAAGTCTAAATTTTATGTTATGTTTTAAGGTACAAATAAATATTTGAACATAAAATGAACAAGAAGAAAAAGAAAGATAGTGCTAAAAAGAAACAAAAAGAAACCAAACTAAAGCAAAGCAAAAGAAAAAAAAGGAAAAGAAAGCAAGCTCACGTGGGAGTCTTGATGAAGTAGAAAGAGCTGGCAAAAGGCAGCAAAGGAAAATAAAAGAAAGGACGCCAGCAAGGCCCGCTGGCCAACAAGCCTGCAAGCCAGCAGGCCCAGCAAGCCCGCAAGGCAAGCAGGCCAGAAAGCCCAACAGGCCCAGCAAGTCCACATGACCAGCTTACTTGACCGAATTGGCGAATTGCATGCCATTTTTTACCACCGCAACACACATGATCATGGCCCCATTGGAGCCCTAAATGAAGGTTCGTGAAGCAGTAAAAACAGGGCAGTAGCACTAGGGGCAGGAAAGAAACAAAAAGAAACAAAAAAAACAGAAAAGAAAAAGAAAGATAGAGTGGGCGGCAGCAGCCAGCAGTAGGGCTGGAAAGAAACGAAAAGAAACAAAAATAAAGAAGAAAAAGAAGCATAGAGTGGGCGGCAAAGCAAAAGAGCAGAGAAAAGAAGGCAGCAGCAGCCGCCTGGTAGACCCCCAGCAGAAACTCCATTTTTTAGTTTTGTTCTTCATTGTTTTCTCTCTAGTTCTTTGGTTAGGATTTATTTCTTTAGTTTCTTTTGTAATTTCATGGCCATGATCGGTTAGACAAATTGCTTGGGCTAAGGGGGAATCCGAATTACCAAGGTAATCTAATTTATTTTAAATCCATTTTGAGATTCAATGTTTAAAATCTATTCTTTGATTGTTCATCTTCTTATTATTTTTGGTTCTATGATTTGAATCTTTTCATGAGTTTAATCATGTTTTTTTCATAGTTAAGTAGAGATTTTAGTTCTATTAAATCTAAGAGTTTTTAATTTCATTGGATATTACGTTTTACTACACTGTGAGAGTTGATTTTAGGTTTTTCCAACATAGTTATTTATTATGTGTTTAAATCAATGAACAATCGAATAGTATTTCTAATTTAGATTTTATTAAAAATGGTTTTTATTGCAAATATTCCAATTGAGGGTTTGGGATGTGAAACCCCCAATTGTGTAATTTCATGGATTTAAATTGAATTAATTTATCTTAGTAAGTTTGAGGAACCCAAAGCCCTAGCAATTTTTAGATTTGAGTTTCTTTACTTATTTAAAATGTGAGTTTTCAAAACAACTAAAACATTTTCTTGATTTAATTTATAGTGTTACGTGTTTATTTTGACACCCCTCTCTCCGTGGTACGACAACCCACTTTACCATATATATTACCATTTTACCTTATACATCCACACATATTCATTCATATTAAATTTGATTATGTTAGCCTCAAGATTTCAATAATTATTAATTGGCTAATTAATCCAAAGACATTCATGTAGTTTTGATGATAACCATGATTTTAAGTTGTTCATTAATGATATTTTCATATGAACTAATAATTTATGTTTTAAAGCTTAATTTTGACTATTGATTTAATTGGACCAAGATGGCCAATTCAAATATCAAGCAAATGCAAAGTTGACAAGTTGCAAATTCATTGAAGATCAAAGTCATCAAGACTCAAGACAAAGAAATCAAGCTCAAAGACAATGATCCGAGACATATGAGAAGTAAGAGTTAGGTTTTGTAAAATTTATTAAGATTTGATCTTTAAGGCTCAACTTTAAAACCAACTTCAATTGAAAAATCTCTTAAAGTTTTCAAAGACAAACTTGATTGGTTGAAATTCAAATGTAAGACAACCATATCAATTGAAAAATCTTTTAAGTTTTCAAAGACAACTTATTGGTTGAAATTCAAATTAAGACAACCATATCAATTGAAAAATCTCTTAAAGTTTTCAAAGACAACTTGATTGGTTGAAATTCAAATTAAGACAACCATATCAATTGAAAAATCTCTTAAAGTTTTCAAAGACAACTTGATTGGTTGAAATTCAAATATAAGACAACCATATCAATTGAAAAATCTCTTAAAGTTTTCAAAGACAACTTGATTGGTTGAAATTCAAATATAAGACAACATATCAATTGAAAAATCTCTTAAAGTTTCAAAGACAACTTGATTGATTGAAATCACATGCAAGACAACCATATCAATTATGGTTGAAAAATCTTAAGAATAAAGTTTTCAAAGAAAGCAACTTGATTGAAATACATGCAAGACAACCATATCAATTATGGTTGAAAAATCTTAAGAAGAAAAGTTTTCAAAGAAAGCAACTTGATTGAAATTCACATGCAAGACAACCATATCAATTATGGTTGAAAAATCTTAAGAAGAAAAGTTTTCAAAGAAAGCAAATTGATTGATTGAAAATCAAGAAGAATGCAAGACAACATGATGGCTATAAATACTACCCTTTCTTCATTTCTAAACACCAAGCATACAAGAGAAATCAAAGATAGAAAAGATAACATCTTATACATCAATCCATCCTTCTCAAGCTTATATTTTCATATCATTCAAAATCCTTGATTGAAAAAAATTTCTCTAAACACTTTTTGAGCCATATTGATCAAATCCTTGATATACTATTAGAGTGAGCATATTGTGTACAATTACTCTTTGAGAGAGCCTTATCTTGTACAACAAATACTTTGTTGAAACATTGAGTGTTTTTGTTAGGGTTTTGGTATAAATCCTAAGTAGTGAAAATGATTTTTCACTGGGTGGTTACTCTTCACCTTGTAAGGAAGATTTGTGGGTCTTGGTATAAATCCTAAGAGTGAAAAGGATTTTTCACCGGTGGTTACTCTTCACCGTGTAAAGAAGATTTGTAACGGTTTGATCTTCACCCGAAAGAAGATTGTCAAATTAGTGAATTTGGGAATCCTCGAGAAGTGATCTTGAGGCGGGGACGTAGGCGGGGAAGCCGAACCTCGATAACAATCACTGTGTTTGATTTTCTCTATTTCTATCTCTTACTTATTCAATTGCTTATATATGCTTGTGTTTGATTTTCTATCATATCTTATTGCAATTGAATTATGTTCTTAAATTTGTTTTTGCTAATTGAAAATAGTTTTTAATTCCGCATTTAAATCGAAAAAGTTTGCCTCAACCTAAATCACCCCCCCTCTTAGGTTGATATTTGGGTAACAGATTAGACTTCATTAAAGAACGACATTTTGGAAGCCGATCAATACCGAACCCATGCAAATCTCCGCCATTAATTTTAATATCTAATCCTGACCGTTTATTTAATTAAAATGGGTTAAACTATTACTTGTGAAACAAGTTTTTATGTTTTCCCCTCCTTTCTAAACTGTTTCTTCTCAGATCGCATTGTAAAATGATCCCTGTCTTCTGAAACCCATCCCCAAATCTCCACCCCCAACATCTAGAAACCCTCTGATTCACATTCACAGACAACTCATGGTCGGCAACCACTCACGCATTGTTGTTGCCCCACCACCACGTCTTCATCAACCCCTCCCACCAAACCCATCTCATTCTCACCTCCGGCTCCCAACACACTCGATTTTTTATTGGATGTTGGTCACGGAACAAAGAAAATTCCGTGAAGAATTCTCATGTGGCTACTAATATGCTATGTGAGTTGAAACCTCACATAATCTAAACATATTAATATTATCTGTTTGAGATACAAACAAAAGTACCTAAATTAATAAAAAAAAAAAAACTATTTCTTGAAATATTCCAAACCAACAACTATGAGTTTTGTTTTTCGAGGGTGTAGAGTAGATATTGAAAGTGGATTTTAGGAATTTTCCTGAACCACTTGCAACAGTATGTTAACATTTGCCATAGCACATGCCAGCCAAAAAAAAAAATTTGGGGCGGCAGTGGTGGGGGCGGCGATGAGATATGAATGTGAACTAGAAGATTTCCAGATGAGGGATGGTTTTTATTGTGATGTTATTAACAGACATTGGTACTATCAATTTTTAAATATAATAATTTTTTTAATGTGATGACAGGGTACTATTATTTGTGATAATGGTACAATTAAATGTGATGTTGTTGGTAACACAAAATCATAATGTGATGTAGTACACAAAATTAAGTAATTACCATTAAATAAAAAATAAATAAAGGTACTAACCAATGTGATGCACCGACCCGGCCCGACCCGCCCCGAACCGCCCCGCCCCGCACGGTACCCGCCCCGTAAGTACTTTTGCCCCGAACCGGGGCGGGGCTAATATGACCCGCCCCGCCCCGCCCCGATAGCCCGACCCGTACTTTTAATAATATTAATTGTTTTTATTATTATGTAATCATAACATTTTGTAAAACCAATTCAAAACAAATATTTTTGTTTGTGTTTATTAAAGAGAACCATGTTAGATGAATTTTTGAGGTTTGGGTTTTATTTTAATGAAGAGTAAAGTTTTTTTTTTTAAATTCGGGGCGGGGCGGGGCAAGGCGGGGCGGGGCGGTTCGGGGACGGGGCGGGGTAGGTTGCCCCGACCACCGGGGCGGGGCGGGGTCGGGTCACATGTTTATAGGTCGGGCGGGTTCGGGTCACCCATGATCCGGTCCCGATCCGCCCCGTTGCCATCCCTAAATGTGATGATAGGTACCATTATATGTGATGTTGGTACCAGGTACCATAATGTGATGGAGGTACAATCAATTGTGATGTGAAATTAAGGTACTAACAATGTGATGAGGGTACCATCATATGTGATGTTGGTACCATTAAATATGATGATGGTACCATTAATGTGATGTTTTGATAACTTGCTATAGCAGGTTACTCATTTAGAGGTACCGTACCCACGTGGGTATTGTAGATTTATCCTACTTGATGTATTGAAGGGTGACATAGCGCAGTAGCAAAACAAGACATCAATGGCGGGTTTGCTCCTCTTGCTATGAATTGCACTACCACACTTCGTTCTTTGTCCAAGCAAGGAACAGTGTTTAGAGATATTTGAGGCATCTATTTATATATAGTTAAACTAGTCACAAACCCGCGCAATGCATGGGAAAAGTTATTGAGAATGAGATCTAAAGAAATAGTTTTATTTTTTTATTTTTTATTTTTGAATACATCTTTCTTTTTTTCTTTTTCCTTTTTCTTTTTTAAGATTGCTTCAATCATCTTATTATTAAATTTTAGTAAAAATACTTTGCATAAACTGAAACACAAAAATGGAGTATTATCAGATAGATATTGGAATCTTAAAATAAATTGGTTTTGGCAGGTGTAGTCAATTGCTCGTTAGCTTCAATTTTGTGCTATTGATCATTGAAATTTAAGAATTGATCAAATTGACCCCTCTGCTAACATTATTGTATTCTTGTTAAACAAAGACAATTTCCTCTTTGATGATGACCAGAGTCAGTCATAAGGCTCTCTTTAATCAATAACCGCGTACACAAGTTTTTAATAACTTTTATATATGTTCAATCAAGAAATTCTCCAAAATTGTTATAGTATGAAGCTATTAGACAACAAATAAAAACATGATGAATTGACATTTAAACTCTTAAGAAAGATGAAATTTTCTTCTTTAGTGCATCTGAAAAAGGGGTATTCTTAATATACACTGAGGTAGATTAATATCTCTTTACTCCTGTTTCAAAAAATACTCAAAATTGAAAATTGCACTCACAATTATTAGTACTTTTTGTCAAACAAACTACAAATAATGTCTTCACAAATAATTTTAGTATTTGATTTTTAAGAATATCTAATACAACTTTGTATTTAAATTTACTTCCTTGAGTTTTCTCATGAGCTTTAATGTCAATTTATAAACCAAAGGATGTACATTTAGCATATTTAAGGATGACAACGTATCCTGATTGGTATCAATCTCTTTGGATATATCTTTTGGCTTAAGAAATGTTTAATTAATACTTAAAAAGTTTGTTGATTTAGTGAAACCGTGACTTGCTACTGTAGGCTGTTTTGTCACCAACCAAACAACCCACAAGCAAAAACTCTATATTACCTACAAGAGAAGCTCATCCACCTGTGAGTCGTGACCCAATAACAAACTCAAGCAAAGGTAAAGGAAAAAGAACCAAACAAAGCTGTTTGGTCTTACCCATCATCTTCTTCTGCTCTTCACTCTTGCCTTCGATGCACTTTCTCCTCCATTGCATGCAAGGTGTTCTACAAAACCTTCCACTAGTCAATCTCTCTCTGCTACCGTTCTTTCAACTTCAGCAAAGTCCTCCCCTTGTCCTCCTTCTGCCTGATCTGAGTCGAGGCGCGCTTCTTGCGCATGTAAACGAACCCAGAGTTCCCAATCCTCCTCGTTTTTCCAGGATGTGGTTGCCAATTCCATCACCCAGAAAGCGGGAATTGAAACAAAATAGTAGTAGCAGTAATAAAAGTTCAAACATTAATGCGAGACGTAGAGCTAGAGGCCAGAGAGAGAGAGAGAGAGGAGGTGGCAGAAAAAAGTCGGGCATAAAATCGAAGCTAAAGTTAAATTAAATTAGATTGACGTGGAAAATTGTGAAAGCACAAAAAGCTTGAAACAAAATGTGTCAGTAATAAAATCAAACATATCGAGATGTAGAGTTAGAGGCCAGAGAGAGAGAGAGAGAGAGAGGAGGTGGCAGAAAAAAGTGGGCATAAATCGAAGCTAAAGTTAAATTAAATTAGATTGACGGAAAATTTGAAAGCACAAAAAGCTTATGTGTCAATATTTCATTAAGTCAACAAAAAATTAAAAAGGTTTAGTTTTACATTATAGTATAGATATGAACACAATATTGCCTATCCCATTGTGTGTTGAATGCTTTATTGTTTTCTGATCTAAAATGTATGTCATATATTATTTAGAACATATGAAAAAAAAGAAAAAAATAACCAATATTTTAATCATTAACATATTATAAAAAAATTATTAATCTAAATATAAGAAATTTAAAATTTTACAATTGTTTTGATTAAATTGAAAAAATAGATCAATGTAGAAGTAATTAAAAAGCTTGTTTCATTCAGCTTATTTGCATCCTAAACGGAAATGTACCCATTTTTAAGAATGTCACATTTTCAATGTACAATCATACTTTTACACAATAAATAAAATAAACTTATAAAAATAAGTTCATCCAAACGCACAAACTATGATAAAACATTTGAAATTTTTGAAAGAATTATATTTTTTTTCTTTTAAGAAATTATACAATGTTGAACCTTTTGTCCTTCTACCTTTTCAAAAAAAAACCAATGGTTCGTTTGGATGGAAGTATTTCAAGGAAAAAAAATGGATTTCAATTTAATTTTGGTTTAAATAGTTTGAATAAAATATTAAAAAAAGAAAGAAAAAAAATTCCTATTAATTAACGAGATTCCTAAATAGATTTAGATCTTAATAATATTTGAACTTGAAATGATTGAATGTAAGATGTTATTTATAATTCATAACAAAAGTACTTTTTCGAAACAAAATCCCAAATGCTCAAATGATGATGGTGTACATGTGTGTGTAATGTAAGCCGTATTATACATTCCCTATGATATTTTTTTTTCTTTTTTCTTTGAAAGAGTTTTTTGTATTTAACAAAAAAAAAAAAAAAAAAAAATTAATAAAACAACCTCTCTATGACACATGATGGAGGCTTAAAAATTAAGCAACCTAAGTTCCCTAACACACTTTTGTTTTCCTTATATAACCGGTGGCTAACCTGTGTAACGTACGATTCGACAAATATATATAATACATATTTTATTAATAAATAAAAAGTCAAATGAGAGAATTTTAAAAAAGATAACTTACCTAATTTAATTAGAATTCATTTAGAAAAAGATTTAAACGTAATCTAATAAGAAATTATTTAGTATTTGGTTGCTTTATCCAAAAAGAACTAAATTCTAGTTAGAATATATACTAGCCGATGTCCCGCATGCATGATGCGCGGTGCAATTTGAAATATTATGTAAGAAATTATGTTATTGCGCATCAATAATACTTATTATGTATTATAAAATTTAGCGAATAAACCTCAATTATATTATATATCGTTAGAAAGCGAGTAAATGGAAATTGTTAAAATTAATATAATTAAGAATATTAAACTATTGCTCATGTGAATTGACAAATATTTAATTATTTCTACTAATTTAAAGTAATATTTTATAAAATATAGGGTGGCCATTTGGATTTAAATGGTAAATTCTATCATTTGTATTGCTCAGTGTTAAAGCAATTTCATAGAAAAGAAATGAGTTTCTGCATAGCATTTCAAGAAGAAGATCAAAGTGAAAGGTTCTTCTTTAGATGTTGAAGCTTTCTGCAGCTGCGTCTTTGCCATAATATATATGGAGGCCTCTGCTCTATCTTTTAACTAAAAATGTGTGTGTATATATATATATATATATTGAGGCCTCTGCCAAATTAAATGACTTTTAAAGTGAAAAATCTGCTCTTGAATTAGAGATATGTCTTTGAGATCGGCTGGTATGAGGCCTAAACTGGAAAGGCTAATTCTAGACATTAGAAAAAGGCAACAAAGTCGACCAGGTTAGCACTATTTCTTGGGTATTCATAGTAAATAATGTCTTTCTGAATTTTTAAGTGATTGGTTCCTAAAATTGATACAAAAGGACATTGCTCGATCAATTTGTACACTAATTATTGGGTGATAATGTGTAATCTTTGGAAAAATTAGTACACTGCAAGGGTATGCCAGCAATTGAAATAAATTTGTAGCTGCGGCAAGTTTCTCAAGTCTTACAGAGCATTGCATATATTAGCATAAACTTGAATTGGAACCTCAAACCTTTACTTATTTTTGGTCCCCTATCGTCTAATGCTTTGCACAATCTGAGGTTTATGACAAAATATTGATTACCAACATGACCCAATATGTCAAAAGTACTGCATAGGAAGTTTTTCCCTGAACTGGTTTTAGCATTAATGAAATTGCAAACTTTTAAGTCCTTATTAATCCATTACTGCTTGATATTTGCATGGTGATGAAATGTAATTGTTGTGATGTAATTCAAAACATACACTATTAGTATCACATATAAAAGGGTTTAACTTTCATAAGAAATATATAGCAGCTGCTTCCTAAGAAATGGTCAGCTTTACTGCTTCTTTTTGTGAAGCAAACACAGACCAATTTGGCCATATACAGAAAGGAAACCTGAATCTTGGTCATCAACTAATAGCAAAACAATTCTAATACAGTCATCAAATATAACAAAGAGTGTTGCTAAATGGATGAATAGATTCCCACGTATACCACAATCCCAGATTATTGGATCTACCCCATTTATAAGACAATTCCAGATTATCTTCCATGCTCATCAGATGGGGTGACAAGTCAAAAAGACACATCAATGTGTTATCTCTAAGGTTGTATGGAATTAACTTGCCTGGAACATGAAGCACCAAGATTGACTCTTCTTCATTTTCTCCAACTCCTCGATGAACAAGATGTAAGACATTGAAAATGATGCGATGAATATCCTGAGCATTGTCCCTTCTTATACGCGGATTCATTGCTACAAGTCCATCAAGAACAACATGGTACTTTACAAACCAACTTGAATAATCACCACTCATCTCCATCACATCAAAGACAGATGTTTGAGGGCCATAAATCTCAATGAGATATAAATGGCCTCCTGATTCACCAAAATATTTCAACCTTCTCTCTGCCCAACCCTCTGGAATTGGAGGCATTGGCATTGTAAGCAAAAGCTCTCTCTCAACATCAAAACGAAGTGATAACACCCCCTTGCTAACCCAATGCATTGCACCCTTCCAAAAGACCCCCCTTTCAAACAGAAACTCATCTGAAACAACAAAAGGATTTCCTGAATCTCTCCAACAACCCATATCAGAATTGTATATCTTTATTTGGCGATGATCTACTAACAAATTGCGATCACAATCACAAACGCATATAACTTGGTAATGGGGTGAATTCTTCGGATCAAATGCAATTGCTAATACCAAAGACCTTTTTGCATTCAGGTCTAGGCAATGGCATATATTGCTTTGTAGTGGGTTTACATAGGTAGTATTTGCGCTCTTGTTCAAGGCAACAACGAAAGCTGCTGCAAAGTAAAAGGCCATTGCATGAGTGCTTTATACAAACACCATTCTCATCCTCAATGAAAGAGAGAGATGGGTTTGGAGCAGCACCCAGTTGGCCAGTGCATGGAATGAACCTTAACTCTGAATACAATCTAAGAAACAAAAACTTCTGCATGTAGAATCCTGAGACTTGGTGCTGAGGATTACAACGTGTGTAATTAGAGATGAAGAGAGGGTCAGAGATGATTTGGTTCCACCATTTGCATACACACCTGAATCTCAGTAAAGACTTTAAGGGTAGCCGCATGAGTATTTCAATTATGACATCAGGGTCCTTACTTATCCCTGCTTGTTCCATGCCAGAACTTGAGCTTTTAGTCATTGGATTCTTCTGCAATAAGAAAGATCCAAAATTGGAAAAGAAAAGGACAAATCTTTATCATATCAGCATAATAGTGATTGAAAGAATTGGATAGTTGACTTTAAAGATTTGGGTCATGATCCAAAAAGAAGTATTCTTGCATCAGTTTCTACATGTAGAACCAAGAGAAGTTGTTTAAAAGAAGAAAGAAAGGAAAAGAAAATAGTTTGATGCAGTTCTTGTTCAATTCAGATTTTATAAAAGTAACTAACGTAATTTTCATACCTTAAGGCTTAAGTTCTCAAAGAAGTTTCCTAGAAATGTTGTTGATGATGGTGATGTGAGGTAGAAATGACTCTTTGCCAGTCTTCATGTTGTGTAGCTGATTAGACTTTTTTAACTTATAAGGGTCCAACAATGGCATCATGTTCCTGCCTAGAAAAGAAGCCCTCTCACGTGCCTCACGAAGTTCCTGCTAGCCAAGCCCAACAACCATTATTTCTTCCTCAATGTTCCTTTTGATCCAATTTGAATTTAGGTGGAGAGAGTTAGATTATAAAACTATATTTCATAACAAATTTCACAAAACTATTGAGAGGAGAAGGTGAATATATTGTAATTAGTGCAACATATTCATTTTATAGTAATTTTTTTTTATGAAAATATTCATTTTATAGTAATTGAATATATGTTTGTGATAAAAAGTGATTCATTTCACTGCTAACATCACTTTATGTACACCAATCACAAGCAATTGTAAAATTTGTTGTCATGTTAGACTTACTCATAAGCTTATCACTAAATAACCCCAATAGAACTTTCTCCATTTTATCTCCAAAAAAAAAAAAAAAAAAAATGTATAAAAGAATTTGATCGGAAACACATATTGAATCAAAAGGATAAAGCCTCTGTTGCATTACAAACATAATTCATAACCCAATATCTATTTCCCCTACTTTACCCCTACAAATTCAACAAAGCCACATATTTCAGCCTAAAAAAAAAAACCATGAACATGGTGCAAATTATAAAAGTAAAAAAATAAATAAAAATAAATCCAATAATTTCAAGGAGAAGTCTTGGTGACAGTCTTAACAGAATTCCAAATCTGACCAAGAGCCCGAAGAACATGAGGCATTACACTCCCAATCCCTTTCAAGGTCACACCAGAGGCAACCCCAATAGCAAAAGTCTCACCAAACCCAGGCTTGGAATCCACCTTCATGTCAAGCACTGCAAGCCTGGTGTTCGCGGCATCAATCTTTCTGGAGGTCTCAGCCATGAACTTGTCCTTCTTGCCTCTCCCAGAGGTGATGACCCTGAAGAGGGCATTCTGGAGGTCCTCTATGACCTTGATGGAGGCTTGTTGAGAGTCAAGCCCTTGGGACTCATAGTGGGTAATCAGCTCTTGTGGGGTTGGTAGCTTTCTCTTCTGATTCTGGGTGCTGCTGGTTTTGTCTTGTGGTAGTGCATTTGGGGTTGCTGGTTTTTCCATTTTTTGCATCAAATGAGCTCAAGGAATAATGGGTTTTTGGGGTATGATGGACAAAAACCCTAGAATTGGGGTTTTGGAGATAAGGTGAGTTGTGAGTTGGAGGAAACAAGATTCAGACTAGGGATTAATGGTTTGTTTATTTGGACACTACTGGACAGTGAACAACAATTTGTAATTGGGTTTGGGTGAGCTGCTTTTAGGCCCAATCTCCAACACAAGGACACAGAAAATTTTAGGCAGTTTCTCCTCGAGTGAGTCTGTAGCCACAGAATCACAGACTTGTGTTATGATGCATCAAAGTTATTTGTACTAAAGAATTGTACAAAAACTGTATCTCATGCCTCTTGATTGTTTATTAACAAACATCCATTTTATTATTATCTTTCTAATGACTTATAGAAAAATAAAAATCTTATTGTCCGTTGTTATAGCAACGAAAAAGTTTGGAGAAAGGGGCACTCAATGTATTCAGGCAAAAAGGCAGATGCCATATATAGGATACTCACCGTTTGGGACATACTAAATTAATTGGCTATTTTAGCTTGAAATATAAGGTGGGCAAAAATAGAGTTATATCTAGAAAGAAATGAGGGTTTAAAAAGATTTGCATATAAGCTAGAACAAATGCCAGCTCATATACATAAAACAACTTTTTTTCCCTTCATTATTAGTGTAAATAAAGCGATTCGATCCTTGCTACTAAAAGAAGGCTCAGTGGTCAAAGGATTATTATGAGGTGAATGAATGTAATAGAGAAATAAATAAAACAAAGGGAGAATGAAACTCCAAGGCTTGCAAAAACGAAAATAATCTCTTCGCTTCACCATCGATTACCAATTCACTAAATTAAAATGATACCTAAGAGTATTACCAAAAATGATACCTATGAATGAAATTTCCTTTTTAAGACATAAGATGAGCTTTATGAGGTTCATTAATGATCAGGTATGCCTTGCCATTTATCAATAGAACCAGTGCACCT
The DNA here is from genome assembly GCA_907173295.1 of Fagus sylvatica. Classification (NCBI taxonomy): domain Eukaryota; kingdom Viridiplantae; phylum Streptophyta; class Magnoliopsida; order Fagales; family Fagaceae; genus Fagus; species Fagus sylvatica. The sequence goes on along the minus strand of OU015767.1, from coordinate 20,407,249 downwards.
AGCATTTTCTTATTTATATCGTTCAATCTTTTCTTGTTTATTTGAATGATTGCATATACAACAAGACCAGGGGAAAACATGTTACTCCCCTTCAATAAATAAAATTCTGCGACAATTTGACGAATATAATAAGGGCTCATTTTATTGTTCTTTTGTTCCAGTTTATCAACCACTGAACACCACCTGCAGTCCTGCTATAGTAGGAAAGATGTACATAAAATTATGACATAGTTCTACTTGCCTCCACAACAAACTGAATATACGAGACTTGACACATCACTTCCTATAATCAAGCAACCAAAAGGAAAATGAAATTTGAGAAAGGGAGAGGGGAAGAAAAAGAAAACGCTCCAAACCAATTTCATAAATCCCCAATAAATACACCGATAGAGATCTAAAAACTAATTTGGATACTAAAATAAGCAGTAAGTTAACATATCTTATTCAGATTAAGAAAAAAAATCAGTATAACTATAAATCAGGCACCCTTGATGTACATGAAAATGCCTATCTGCATATATGCAATGTATCTCTAAGTATTCAAGGGAAAATGGGTGCCGAATGCTGCTGAGACCACAAAAGGGGCGAGACTGCAAGAGGTTATAGGTATAAACAATTCTCACAGAAAGACTGGAGCCATGACAAGCGTAATGGTTGCAAGCATCTTTATGAGGACATGAAGAGAAGGTCCAGCTGTGTCTTTGAATGGGTCTCCCACACTGCACGACAGGTAAAACAAGAGCAAAATAAATTTCAAGAATTCAGAGATTATAATGAAAGGAACCATAAAGTTATATATTTTTTATTTTTAAAAAATAAATCCAGCACAAACTTTGGAGAATTAGTTACAAATTTAAGGAGCCTAATTTCTTAAGAAACTTAGCAAGATTGTTCAATTTTCTCATTTAAAATTTTCCAGTCCTGAGATTCAAACAGTAACTAAGATGGGAATCGTAGGGTCTTTCTTTAACAATTAAAAGGTAGAAAAGAACAGGTCCCTTTTCCATGCCGGGCATCTCATTGTAGAGTTTTACTGATCAACAATGCCATATAGTAACTCAAACAAACAACATTTACGGTTCTAACATTTGGGAAATAAGAAAACCAAGCTTATAAATGACAAAAACACTGGAGAAATGAAATAAATAACTGTCAGTGGATGAACCCAATAAAGTGCCACGCAACAAGCGCACACCTGAATAAAGGGTACAGTCACATGTACATCAGAAAAGAAACCAAATGCACTAGACACCACCATTAAAAAGTGAGCTCTTTGGAGTTTGCAGTTTGGTTCTAACTTGAGATAATTAGCTAAATTTTCTAACAAAAAAACTACACTTACAGTTCTAACCTTTCTTTTGATCTTTATGTAGACTAAGGCTTTGGAGTTTAGTTGAAGTATTTACTGGAAACAATATCATGACCCACTTTTCACTCTTAGGCATTTGCAACACATGAATATAGGAAATCAAATTCCATGTTACTACAAGATTCCCAACCTGTTGTTGTCTTGGTCTGTTGGTCATGAATATAGGTATTTGCTATTCTGTTTGATTCATGTTAACAATTGACTGAGTATACTGAGTATAGAAACTATTACATAACTTTAGAAAATTACCAAATTTTCTATTGACAAATAAAAGGCAGAATATAGCAGAGCCTATAAATCGGAAGCGAGGGACCCACTCATGTGAAAGGGGTCACAGAATAATTTATGCCACTAGCCATCAGTACCAAGACTAGATAATGGCAACAAAAGCAATGGCAAGAACAACAAAAGGGAACATCAAACAAGACTTACGTATCTCCTGTAACTGCTGCTTTATGACAATCACTCCCTTTGCCTCCGAGTGCACCTGTCTCTATGTACTTCTTTGCATTATCCCAGGCACCACCTGCTGTGTTCAGGAAGAGAGCCATAAGAATTCCTGAAACTGTTCCAAACATCAGCATGGAAGCCACAACTTTAGCCCCGAGCAGAGGATGCCCTGTATAGTAACCCAAAATCCGGAACAGTAAACCTGCAAGTCATATGAACTTCAGTGAGTCCTTCATGATATAGGATATAAAATTAAATAGATAATACACATCTAGAAAAAAAGAAGTCAATAGGTAGTATACCACAATATAAATAAATAAAACATAAATCAACAATTACTTTTCAATACATGGACTATTTGTGTGGTTATACGCAACTTTATAATTTAAAATGATACTGCAGGTACCACCACCACCCCCTGCCACAACCACAAGGGCTAGGGCTACTACTACTTCCATCATATAGCAATTCAATAAACACAAAAAATAAATTTCGAAACCATAATAAACTGATTTACAATATTTGACACTACTACTATTTCCAAATCATACATAATATATGTTTGCATGTTGCAATCTCATACTACTGTAAGTATAAAAGTGGCAGTAGTGGTAAAAAATAAAAATAAAAATAGTAACGCCAATGATTATAGGCATTAAATCGGAGAACCATCCTGTCCAAGAATTTGTAAGTACATGTCATTATAATACTTCCCACAGCTGATGTTCAATCTGTACTGTATAACAAGAAACAGCTATGCAATGACTGCTTTGCACATTTTCTGACAAGCCTTATAGATATATAACAAAAAAGAACCACACTTTTTTAATAAGTAAAAGAACCACATAAATTAACCAAAAAATATAACTTTAGCCATATGTGAATCACAATGCAGTAGCTCTTACAGCACTGCTTCACAATGCATCGACAAACATAACACTAACTTAAGCCCTAATGATAATATTCAATATAAAATGCTTAAGCATGTCCTCTATGCATGCAATATATCACCCAAACCATCAAAAAGCATTAATTACACAAACCATGAAAATCTGATCATCTTGCATTAACATAAGCAGAACTATACAATAAAGGACTTCCACATTACCATGATCATGCATTGCACATTTATTATTTTCTTTCAGATCTTTTGTTACAGAAACAATAATAAAAATTTTATATCAACGGAAAAACAGGACAAAAGGCAACAATGAGAAGAAGAGCAGTCAACCCACCAACAGCTATAGGTGAAACAATAGCCAAAACACCAGGTTTTATCATTTCCCTCAAAGCTGCAGATGCTACAATAGCAACACAACGGCCATAATCTGGTTTCTCCTTGTAATCCTGTCGCAAGCAAGTTAGAATAATGTATCACTTAAAACACATAATTAAAGTGCAATACACAAGTTACTAAAGAAAGTCATGCTCACCATTATACCAGGCCTCTCAATAAATTGTCTTCTTACTTCGTTAACAACCTCTTGAGCAGTCCGACCAACTGCAGAACAGGCCCAGGAACTAAATAGGTAAATAAGCATGGAGCCCAACAATCCGCCAACAAAAACTTCAGGAATGGCAATATCAACCTGAAAGTCAATTTGAAATTGCAAAATTAAGACAGGATGCAACAAGACTTGAAACAGAAGGAAACAACTAAAACTGGGACCTAAATTTTGTCTACCTGTTTAAAAGGTTCCCGAGCAAATGCAGCTACCTCATCCATATAAGCACTAAATAGAAGGAAAGATGCAAGTCCAGCAGAACCAATGGCAAATCCTTTAGTGGTAGCTTTTGTGGTGTTCCCTACCGCATCAAGAAGATCAGTGATCTCTCGAACACTTTCTGGCTGTGAGTACAATGATATATGCTTAAAAATTATATCTAGGGAGAGGGAAAAAGCATAACAATTTTCATCATCATTCAGGCCAAACTCAGAGAGAATTATCACCCAAGGGTTACCTGCTGACTCATCTCTACAATTCCACCGGCATTATCTGCAATTGGACCAAACATATCCATGGTAAGAACATAGGCAGCAGTACTGAGCATTCCCATGGTTGCTACAGCCGTGCCAAACAGCCCACCAGTTGGATTTCCATCTTCATCCACTAGTCCAGATGTTTGACCCAGCCAGAAAGATGAAACAATAGCAATACTAATGACGAGAACAGGAAGAGCTGTTGATTCCAGGCCCAAGCTGACTCCAGCAATTATATTAGTCCCATGACCTGTGGAGCTAGAAAGAGCTAATGTGCGTACGGGCTCATGCTTGTAGTCAGTATAGTACTTGGTGATCCAAACAAAAGCGTACGCCATAATGATACCAACCAATCCACAAAGGGCAAAGTTGAACCATGCAGAAGGTGCTCGCTCAGTATAAAGCAACCAACGGGTGGACTGTACGAGTATTTCAAACCAGCAGTATAATCATGTATCAGAATGCAAACAAAGAAAAAGAAAAATAGTGCAGGTTTCCAATGCTTGAACAAATTTAGATCTTAAACTCCAAATGATGAAGAATAACAAAATAGGAATTTGTTAATTAGCCGTTGTAATCAATTTCTTTTAATATAAAGTTTAAAAGTACAATGAACATGTTCTAACTGCAGATGAAATATTACCAAACCAAATGTCAGAACAGCTAACACTATTGTAACAGAATATCCTTTTTGAAGAATTGCCATTGGATCCTCAATAGGAGACTTCGAACCAGAGTCACGTGTACCCCTTATTGAAAGTATTCCAACAGATGAAATCACAAGGTCAAAAGAGTGAACAACAAGAGGAAACAAGATGAAGCCAGATGGATCTGCATAAACAAATGGACTATGGGTGAGCCAATTGATACATAAATACCCACAAAAACACACGACTATATGAAAGTACGCACACACACACACACAGTACTTGCCTTCAATTTTACAACGCTGGGCCATTGTTCCCCCAAGTATCATAGCACTAATTATTTCAGCTGCAATACTTTCAAAAAGATCAGCACCTCGAGCCGCACAATCACCCACATTGTCTCCAACCTTAATTGCAAAATTAAATAAGTACAAATGTCTCTACAATCAACAAGTTTGGCAACATATATAACCAAAAAGAGAGAAAGAGTTGAAGTCACAGAAAATTTTCAATTTCAAACTTCTCAATGACCACAAAAAATGATTAAACAATGTTCCGCCTCTTCCACCTCATTTTGATATATCTGCTTATATAGTTTGTCTTAATTGATTATTTCCACATGCCTAGAGGTTATACCTCACTCCCTTAGGTAAAAAAACACCTTGCTTTATACATCCACCTTTAACATCATCACTTGATATTGTGCCTTTATACTGTTCAACTTATTGGGTCAAGAAAGATCACTAAGCCTATGAGAAAATTTTGTACATTTCAATCAATTATTTCACTTTTTAATAAATTTTGATATTTTCTAATTTGACTGATTTATGTTTTTTTTTTATGAATAATAAAAGTTTCATTAAAAGAAAAAGAAGAATACAATTTGACTGATTTATGTATACCACGAAAAAAAAAAAAAAAAAAAACAACAACACACCTAAATGCCTCCAAGCATACAGATTGCCTCCAGGGGTGTTGAATGCCTTATATTTCACTTCCGCCATTAAAATATCACCATGTATGTAAAGTGAAAGTACAGATAAATTTATAAACCATGAATCATGTGAATCAGTCTAGTATGATATCAAACAACTTTTTTAAGTAGTTACTACAGCAGACAAAACAAGTGAAAACTAAACCCTCAATTCAAAATAATTTGTCATCCACAATTTTAATATACCCCTACTAATTTACTTATACTTCCAGCTCAAACTTACTACTGAGTCATCACAGAATGCATAAATAAACAGAAAACATTTTATTGGAGTCCTCACAACAAGTTCCAATGGTAAATGCAGAGGAACTTAGCAGAAAGAAGTCAACAAAGGAGAAGCAGTAATTACCAGATCTGCAATCACAGCAGGATTCCTTGGATCATCTTCTGGTATTCCTTGCTCTACTTTACCAACAAGGTCTGCCCCGACATCAGCTGCTTTTGTGAAAATTCCACCACCCAACTGAGCAAACAGGGCAACAAAAGAAGCTCCGAAACCATAACCCACAAGGAGAAGAGGCACTGGAAGATCAATAGATTAACGTCAAGCACTAGATCATAGAAAACAACAGAATGCAATACATTTTTATTTTTTTATTGCCACCGGGTATCCAAAGCATTTGCTCTGACTATTCCCAACAGAACGCAATACATTATTACAGACACTATGAAAATCCACAATGGTCAAGAAATTGGCCTCCCAAAAGCCTTTTTTTAGGGGAGGGGAGGGGAGGGGTAAGTTACACACTTAGTGGGTCTTAAACTCATGACCTCACCCTCCATCTTGTTCCTAAAAGGGGAGGAAATGTCTTTCTGTTTTTTTTGCTGAATGACATGTCATTTGAGTTAAGAGCTAATTATTAAAGCTCAAAACCCCTATTAACTAATACAAATGTAATACTTAGATTTTCACTTACAGCAAGAAAGGAGAACCAATCAGAAGATCAACACATGGCTCACATAAAAAGATCTAATATAACTATTGTCTCCCAAATGGCATACCAACTCTATGAGAAGCTCCCTACTTTTTCTTTTTTGGAAAAGTAGAGAAGCTCACTACATATGATCAAGGAAACAGAACCAGGAGGGCAAAAACAATGATATTTCGCACCATTGCTTCCTTTTAATGCCACTGCTTGGCATCACCTTATGCACAACCTGATAGCCTTGCACATATAGCTACATGATGATGGTGACACAAATGAGAAGTAATTATGTCTCCATTGCTACTAGGGAGTAGTATTTTATCACCTTGTGAAAAGGAAACAGTACTGCAAAGACTTTGGTAATAATAACAGTAATATTTTTTTATTAGTAATAATAACAGTAATATGAAATTGCAGAGCACAATTTTCTGTTGACTTTGTAACCATAGGTAGTTCTTCTCCACAACACTAAAAGGTTCCTTAAGATTATTCAGATGCTCAATCATTTCACTTGTATTCAGAAATCTGTTAATTTTTTACATATCAGCCTATACATTTATCTATCAATCATATCCTGTCATCTAAAAAATGTGGTTTTCCTCGCAAACAATAACCAATTTTTTTTTTTTATAAATAACCATGGGCCATTTATATATCAACATATTGTCCAAATCATGACTGTCATCACCTTTGGAAAAACAAGTGTCACCAGCAGATTCAGCTCTTTTCAAGACTGAATAAGAGGATCAAGTTGTGCATAAAATGTTAGACATACTTATCTCCTTGTAAACATACGTGCAGAAAACATATAAGGTGATCACCACTCTAATAGACAGACATGCAACTTGATTGCAATTGTGGAATACTTGACCACAAATACTTCTATGATTTTGATTGATAAAATAAAGTAGTACATTAGCAAGTCCTTTTCCATCCACATTAACATAAGCTATTCAATAAACAAACAGTGAATGCAACAGTCACATAGAAAGCTGTCTTCTATTTAAATAAAAGTACAATAGCATGCAGTAAATGGTTGCAGGGTTCAATAAAACTTGTGTACAGGTATAAATGAATTTCAACTTTCAACAACCCAAAATTAATGGCCCCCAACTGAAACAATGGATAATATTGATACAAAGTGCACCAATCCAATTAATCAACACCAAAATGACAACATGAACCTATTTTGTGATGATCATGCAACAAATTTTGCAAAATTGCCATCTTGAGAAGATATTACAATAAAGTCCAACTCCATGTTCCTAAAATATTAGGATACGAAAGGGAATTTTAAAAAATTCTGATTTTGATGTACCAGATTTCATAATAATAAGTAAAGGAAGAAAGAAAGTCACCACGTACAATCAGTAACCTTCATTGAACCTGGCAAATCCACCCCCAACCAAACATAAAATGTGGAATAAAGGATGGCTATGCCAATTACAGCCATACCAACCACCACCATGGCAGAGAAAGCACCAGCACGAACAGCTATCTGCACAAGATACTTCCCAGTTACGATATCCATCCGAAACTATTTTGAAATAATGAACTAGAAAAGGAGACAACCTGCAATGCTTCCCTTGCAGACCGTCTTGCAGCACTAGAGACTCGAACATTTGCACGAACCGACACCCACATTCCAACATACCCTGCAATACCTGAACAAAGAGCCCCCAAAAGGAATGCAGCAACAGTGATATATGCAGATGTTGCCCTGCATCAGCAGATTCAAAACCGTGAAATTTTCAGCAAGAAGAAATTTTTTTTTTAATGGTACGTTACACACGCACCCAGGGTCTTGAACCCACAATCTCACCCTCCATCCCATTATTATGGGAGAAGGAAGTGCCAGTTGAGCTTTAGCTCATAGACAAAGAGAAATAAATAATAGGAGCAGCCAAAGTGCTCTATAACTAATATTAAATATGCACCTTCCTACACCCGAAGCTTCTTGCTGAGGAGTTGTACTGCGAAACATATATATGCAGAAGATAACCAGTGCTAGCAAAAATGCCATCTTGGAGATAGTCCCATACTGAGTCCTGAAGAAACCTTCAGCTCCATCTCGTATTGCATCTGATATCTAGAAAGTGAAATGATAAGCTCAGGACAAGTACATGACAAATTTCAAATATTGAGCCACATGTCAGTTCACTCTTAAGCTTATACTGTCATACATTCTTTATATTTGTTAGCAAGATAATCATACATAAAAAAATGATGATGAGTCTTTGTCAATCAACTCACTGTATGCAGACTAAAGTTGTCATACTTAATGACATGATGCGGAGTCTTTACTAGCAAACTCTGTCTAATGGCACTAATTTAGACATTACTAAAAGATTTCACCTTGTAAGTGTGAAGGACCCCATGGTAAATGTGTTTTTGTTGAAAACCTTTATACATACTTTTTTCTCCTACGTACATTCTTCAACATTCCAGGGAAATTAAATATAGAAAAAAGAAATACAGATTTCATAAAGGTACATAGCCATATTCCAAAGTCTAGATTTCTTGGAGATGCCAATTCCAACACCCCATTGCATGCCAAAACATGACATATCACAGATGCAGTATAAAAACAACTTCCCATAAAATGCAACCTTCAACCGCCTGGCTACATCCAAAAGTTTGTGGATAGACAATAGCATCTTAGAAGACATACTGAAGCTCCACAAAATCAGGATGGGTTTTCAAATAAACGGTAACAAATTAGATGAATTGTCCAGTGGGTCAAGTGAACTTGACAGAACACAATAGTGGGGATAGCCCAATTCCAACCAAAGAGTTCATACAACACTGAATGTAGTTGACAGCACAAGGAAGCCACTTTGAATTGGATTGCAGATTTTCTTAAGAACTCTGCATAAATGGAATCTCATAGTGAGCTACCAAAGAAATAGAAATGAATTTCAACTTAGAATCAAAGAGAACCATCCAACACATCCTTTCTAACCACCACTCGTAAGTCAGCAAATTTACGGAGGGCAAGTCCTGCAACAGTCTACCACAAAACCCAACTTCCAAATCGTCAAATCCATACACACCCTTGCTCCAATCTACTATACAACCCAACCATTTCTGTATATTGCTAAATCATAAGGCAAGCCCCTGCTACCAATCACAATCAGGCTAAAACTACACATTCAATCAATTGCATATCCTCCACTTCTTATTCAATTTTTCTCCACTTCTTTTTTCACAATTTGAATAATATTCTTTTTTTTTATCGGTAATATGATAATTTTATTGAAAAAAAGACTCCCCACTAGTACACACCAATCAAAAATACATAAAGGGAACCTTTAAATATTCTGTGCAAACATATCAACTGTATCTTATTTTTTTAAAAAGAGAAATAGGAAAAAAAAAATTTGCAGGTCCGCATGATACGTGGTAGTCTCCATGCATATACAGTGTAAATAGAAGCTATAGAAACCCGATGATCCTAGAAAGTTACATAAATGAAACAACCAATTGATGATCTACAAACAAAAATAATTACTGTGAAAAAATAAAGACAAAAAGACAAATACCATCATGAGCAAAAGAGATTGAAAATAGATGTACCTGAACCATCTCAGGAGGCCCCTCATCCTTTGCGAGCACCCACTTAGTAAGATATATTGAGAAAAGGAAGCTTATAATACAAATGGAGAAGACAAACACAATGATCGGAGAAGTCCTTGCTCCAATGTAAAAGATTAATCCAATTCCCAAAAGTAGAAGTATTAAAAGAACACGGACATTTATTCCCATGAGAACCCGAAAAATCTGCGAAAAGGAAGAACTTAAAACTATCAACACAAGGGAAAACCAATATGATGGAACAAGATAATAGAAAAATGCCATAACATGACATAAAAAAAATATTAATAATAAATTCTGCACATCAGAAGTAACTAAGAATGATTACATTGTAGAGAAAAGGACAGTACTTCATTATCATCAAAAGAAAGAACTATGCATTTTCACCAGTCAAAATTGTCATTATATTTAGGCAACATAGTTATTTTAGAACTAGTTCCACTATTTCATCTAACTCTGACAATGCACTATTGCACTGTCAGTTCAAAGCAATGAAAGGCTGCACCAGGTTGTTCTTCTTTCTGTGAAGAGCTCCAAAAAATTAAAAATAGAGAGAGAGAGAGAAAGAGTTAAGCACTTTCAAAACAATATGGCATTACCCCTAAGCAATGCAGTGAAACTGAAGACTGGTTGCACAAGAAAGCATGTAATGCTTCCTGAATTGGAAATCTAAATGAGCAAAGCTAAGGGTAGTTTGGTAAAACTATTTGAGAATGGGCTTTTGGAAAGGAAAAAAAAAATTGGTTGTAATAATTGCTGTATGAAAATGGACGGTTTGAAAAAGTTGAGGGTGTTTGGTAAAAGCTGTTAAAAAATACAGTTTCAATAATCTGAGTATTTGGCTAACACCTACCAAAATTGTTGTTTGAGGCATAAATTACCAAAAAGCACAAAATGTAATATAAGGGAATGCTTTCATACTTCTTGTGGTTCTGCCTCAGTAATAATAATAAAAAACATATATTTGATGGTTTTGCCTTTATAATAATAATTTTGGAGGGGCTCGGCGACTCCAACCAATACAGCTAAGGAAGCAAAGGTGGTGGGGATTGGTGGCCTCTCTACTGGAAGAACAAAGGAAGCACCAGACACTATTTGCTTTCTTGCGTTAGATGAGGTGAGAAGAAAGTGATATTCTTATGTAATTCTGACTTGAATTTTGTCGTTAGAATAGAGGGTAAAAAATGGGATTGCAAGATAAAGGTAAGGGTATTTTAGGGATAATGTGTAGAAATTTCAACAGTAATATTTAAAGCTAACTGAACTCTTTTATTGTGTTTTCAAAATGCAGCTCCCGCGTCCATTACGAAGAGGGGCATCCAAAAATCTTGTTTCCCTTAACTTGCCAAATGCCAAAGAAGGGACATTGTATCAATAAGCGCAGAAAGGGAGCCCCTATCACGTTACCAAATGGGGTCTAAGAAGCTGATCCAGAAAGTTGACTTTTCCCTTACCAACTCTAACTGAAGAAAGAAAACAACAGCTAAGGAACCTAGTTGCATTGGCAAAGAAATGAGTTGTTCTGTGAAAATCATTTTTTCTTCGATGACTTCATCCAAAGACAGAAGAATAAGTTTTCTACTTGGAAAGCCACTCCTGACTCCTCCCAATTTACTCCTTTTTTTTAAAGAATCATGGGAGCATGCTCCTAGACTTTTCATTATAGTCCAGAGGAAAAACTCTTCCTAGCTTACAAGATATTGGAGAAATCAACTAGGGTTGTGTATCTTTCATGTAGATTCTCCTAGTACATCTCCCCAAGCCCTAGATTACAAACCCATGCTTTATAGTGACTTCTGTCACATCTCTATACACTACACACTCAGCACACCTGCCCTCACATATATTAGCTGCAGCTATCTACCAATTGCAAAAACAGTGGGTGAAGTGGTGAAGAACATCAATGGACTCTCGTTCTTGTTCTCTCTCTACTCTCTGTTCTTCAAGGACATCTTCACCTCACCCCCTTTCTTATGAATTAGTCATTAAAAAAATAAAATAAACTAAAATAAATCCCATCAATTTCATCTTCTTATCTTTCCTCTAGTTTAAATCCTAATCATATTTGATTCTTTTTCCATTCCTGATCTACAGCAATCTGTGCTACTTTTCTTCCAACAATCTGCTAGTTTTCTATTAGACCATGTAATGCAATATGTTTCTTTTTTCACAAACCCCATGAGACTTAAACCCATGACCTCACCCACCACCACATTCCTGTTGGCAATGCAATATTGTTCTCTAAAAAGTTACAACAATAACCATCACCATGATCACATTCACAGTCAGGTAACACAACACAGCTCCATCATACCAGTCACAAATCATAGGTACAACAAAGGGAGAAAAATCATAAACTTACTCCACTAAGAATCAAAAGCATACATGAATCTTACACCCCAAGAAAAACACATAATCTTTGCTACAACAAGACCAATGCGCACAAAAATGAACATAGAAAAATAGGGGTTGAATCCCATAAAAAGTGTTTTGCATTGAATTGTATTTACCAATGGGGTGTGAGCTTTACTACGCATGTTGGGGAAAGTCCTTGGCCTTTCTGCAAAAGGCCCAAGAGAACCATTCTCAACATCATCCGCGATAAACATTGTCAGGGTGTTTGAATTCACCCTCCGAACCTGGGGCAAGTCGCCCCCCGAGCTTGGCCGCTGAATTTTGATTGACCTAATCAGACCAACAATTCAAAATCAACAATCTAGAAAATCATGAAAATTCACTATTAAATTAAAATTTAATCTACTTTGAATATCAAAATTCTTCTTCTGAATTTTTGGAACAATGCAATGTATCAGCTAAATGTTGCGAAATTAAAACTTAAATTCAATAATCACAGAATCAATAAATTACAAAATAATAATACAATCGAACTAGATTTAATGTCAGTTTGATGATGAAATTAACACTTTTGGAATTCACACTTGCATTCACTAATTTGAGAATCAGTATCAATGATTTGAAAGCTCCTTTTGGTTTCCGAGAAAAGAAGGAAAAATAATAATACATTCTTCATTCAAATGATGAATGATGAATGATCAGTCGCTAAAACCTCATTTTCTGAGCAAGCAAACAAGAACCCTAAGAGATCCGAAATGGGAGCAGAGAGGTGAGATAAAGAAGCAGCAGATCTAAAAAGAAATGCAGAGAGAGAATGAAAACGACAGCGTATGGGAGAAGTACCTTTCACAAGTCAAATGGGGAGAGCGCAGAGCAGAAGCAGAGAAATCGACGAAGAAGACGAAGAAGATTTGTTTGTTTGTTTGGGAAATGAAGGAGATTTAAGAGCGTGCGTAGTGTCAGGGCTCAGACTCCAGATTACTCTAATCTTCTTTGAGAGAGAAAGATATCGGAGTCAAATGTTTTTATTTCTTTTTGCAAAACAATATGCGTTTTGAATATTCCGTTTTCTTTCTTTCTTGGTGGATATGGTGAACTGTCTTCCATGTGTTTGCGAGATGCCATGTCACTTCTCCAATTACATTTCGCCATGTAATCTACGACTCAACAAATACTTTTTCTTTATCCACTTGTTATTATATTAGTTTTTAGATGTGAATGTAAACCCATATAAATCAACAAAAATAAATTAAATAATTTGATAATTGAGGAGGGTGATTTGAATCTCATATAAAACTCTTGCCTACAAACCAAAATATGTGTACCTATAGATTAGGGGTGGGCAAAAAACCGTGAAACCCGACCCGCCCGACCAATCCGGCCGACCCGTTCGTCCGTCCGTCCGTCCTCATATATACACTACGGATACGGATATTTTAAATATTATTAACGGATTTTATTTTGGTCGGGTGGATACCCGCCCGCCCACAATATTTATTTAAATAATTTTTATGTATATATATATATGTGAATGTATTTGTATTTGTTGTTTTGTATCTTGATTATAGAAATTATATAATGCTTGGTATCTAGTTGGTTGGTAATTTAGGTTAATATGAAATTGATTTTTTGTATTTGTATTTGTATGTGCAAAAATATGTTTGGTTTTTTAATTAACAATGGTTTAATAACAAATAATGAGGTTTAAATGAATATAAAAAAATGCTAAAAAAACTAAATTAGTATGCCCAATTACATATAGGGTGCTTTAAAATGGCCCAAAAAAGTCCAAAACAATGAATCTGAATTTTTAAAGTCATGCAAGCCCAAAAAATAAAACTCTTGCCTACAAACCAAAATATGTGTACCTATAGATTCATGTCTTTTATGCTCTAATCTACCCTTAAATGTTCAAAAACAAGAGATTGAGTCATAAATTTTTTTTAACCAAGGACAAAATATATATAGCAAAAATATTTTAAATCCAAAAATTATCCTATCACACACACATGGTATAAGAGTAATAAAAAAAAGCAAAAATTGATATACTAGTCATCATTTCCAATGTTACATGAATGTAATACAATTTTTTTTTAAAAAAATAAATCTAAGTGGGACAATTGCTAAAATTTTATATAACTAAATAAATATTTTTTCATAAATATATAGAAGCTAAAGGGGAAAGTTTAAAAACTAATGGGGTCATGGCCCCCACCAAAGTTTTTTTTTTTTTTTTTTTTTTTTTTTTTTTTTTTTGTCTCTTTTAAGAAAACTTGTTGTTTTTTTAAATAATCATTATCATGATATCTCACTCTTTGGATTTAGCTTTTATCACATTATACCAAGTATAGCAAAAGCTAAAAGTATATATATCTGAAATGGGTCACGTATGTGAGATGAGAATATATGATTTAGCTATATTGTAATTTAAACCCTTAAAGTTCTGGATAATATTGTTTTTTTTTTTTTTTTTCTTTAAAGTTTCAAACTGGATCATGCTTCTAAGTTCTAACCTTACACAGCCTTTGGAAAAAATTTACATTAAAATTACGACGTTTTGTTCACATAAGTGAAAAAAAATTATTTAACACTTTTTTGTTCCTTTTTTTTCATTTTACTTTCTTCTCTTTCCCTTCCTCTCATTAAAATTTCTCTCCCTCTCTGTGTACCAAGTGCTCTATCTAAATCAGCCACTCAAGGCAACACTCTGTCTTTCCTAATCTGTGACTTCATCTCCATTCCAAGTTTCCAACTGTCCTAGCCTTAGCTAGGTGAGACCACTGCATATGGCGACATGTAGGGTTTTAGAAGATGAATTCTTGGGTCACAAGCAACTTAGGTCATCGTATAAGGCCCCCAAATATTAGTCTATTAAATTTAATTTAAAAAAAAAATTCTAATTATAAAATGATATAGAAAAAGGCAATAGAATTTAGTAGGATGTGCACTCAATGTAACTTTTTATTTCAAATTGTTCAAATTCTTTCATATAACTTTAGGTTCCTTATTATTTTTTTTTTCTTCCGATAATTCAATAGTTGGGAGATGCGGAATTTGAACTTTGATGTCTCCGTTTGAAACACCAGGAAGTTTCAGTTAAACTATAAGACTCTTGGCGGTTTCCCAATTAAATTCAAACAAATAGTTTTGAAAAAGAAAACATTGTTTATGTTTGAATTTAATTGAAAAATCTAATATATTGTACCTAAGAATTTTTACCTACATTTTACCAACAAAAAAATATATTAGAGCAAACTTTGTCTTCAAAAAGAATTTGACTAACAATACCAGTTACAGTTGCTTTGACATAAATAAGTTTTTTAAATCAAAATTGATAAAATTCTATCTAAGATTGACTATGTCACAAGAAGGATTAAGTGAACTAGTCATAGTATCAATTGAAAAATAGATGTTGGTAGAACTTGATCAATACAACAACTTAATTAGTAATTTTACATCTTTAAAAACAATAAAAACATTAAATAGATTTTTTTTTTTTTTAAAAACATTGTTTGAAAAAGGCATTATTTAAAATCTCACCTTAGGTCCCAAAATCTCTTAAGCCGATATGACGAAGTGTAAGACTTAGGTGATTGTATCCTAAAGTGTTGTATTAAGGCATCAATTAGAGTTTCTCCAAGATGTTATCTCCCCAACACGATGATGGGTTTCTATGGGATTTTGGGTGGTTAGGTCGCAGGGTTTCTCTAGGGCTTCAATTTGTTCCTAGGGTTCCCCAAATTGTTTGCTTTGTTTGTTTGTTGTAATATAAAGTCGAAGGAGTCAAATCTAGGTTCTATTTGATAATCTGGATATAAATTAGATGATGTTTATAATTAGAATTATGGCTCAATTCTTGTGAATGGCTTTCAAATAATAATTTGCAATTTTGCATTCACAATTCAATTTGCTCAAAAGAATTTTTTGTACCTCTCCATCTAATTCAAGTCCTAGCTTTTATTATTCCACTTGAGTTTCAAACTAAGAATCCAAACCTTTAAAGGGGTGAAAAAGAATCAGAAGTTGGTTTGTGGAGGCACCTTGACTAGGCTTGCAAAAAATAATAGTCGTAGGATGATCGTTCGCTTATTTGTCGGAAAAATGTAAAAACCTATGGCTTTGTATGTTAAATTTCATTAGAATTATGATATTATCCAAATAAAAATAATTTGCAAGATAATTTTGTACCATACATCGTTGATACATCGCTATTCGCTACATCTATATGACAAAAGATTATGCTTAATTCTCAACACAATTTATCCAAAAAGTTAATAAGTAATTACTAAAGAGCAATTAAATCAAAATAAGTGAAATAGTGAATAATTATATAAGTTTAAGTCATAAGTATAAGATTCCTATCTCATAATCATCATAATCTGAATTAGAATTCATTTCTCATCATTGTCTTGCCACTCCTCCATAGTCCTACGGTGGACCGTTATCATCATTAGATTGTCACTAACTTATGAACTGCCACATCTTTTCCTTTTTCAAATCTAATGATTCCACTTGAGTCTGTTTTTTCAAACTAAGAATCCACTTCTCAACCATAATTTAAATTGGCCCAAATAACGTTTAGGGTCGGAGTTGTGAAAAAGATCCTATCGATCCTACAGATTCTATTGGGGTGTGCGTTGGCTATTTTTCGAAATGTGATCGTAGGCGTAAGACCTACGATCCGGATCCCGATTTTAACAACCATGGTGCTTGATAATCCCATCTCGTTTCTGTTTTTCATATACATCCTTTACTTAATTGTAAAGTTTATCAAGTTGTATTTCACTATTTTGTATTCTATATAAATGAAAGAGGAGCAATCACACATACAGTGTGTGAAGGAAAAACAAATACTCCATGTATGGCTTTATCTCACATAATATCATACAATTTTTTACCTATATATATGTTACGCACATGCAATGAATAGTCCTATTCTTGTTATGGATCTCTACCAGTATGAAGGTTTTTGGTGTGGTCCATATGCCTTAGAAGGAATGTAATAAGCTCAAGACCACTTCAAGCCTCAACCCAACCACGTCATCTTGAGTAGTGCACCAAAATCTAGCACAACTTGGCTTAAGGCTCTCAGTTTTGCCATTATGACACGATCTCATTTCAATGAGTCTACAAGCCCTTTACTCACCAGACTAGCACATGATTTGGTACCCTTCTTGGAGTTCAAAATTCTCTCAAACCGACAAACGTTGGATCCGGATTTTCCACTTGTGGCTACTCACATTACATACATTTCCTTACCAAAATCCATTATAAATTATTGTTGTAAAATTGTTTACATATGCAGGGATCCAAAGGATGTGTTTGTGTCTCTATGGCACTTTTTACACAAGTTGGATGCTAAGACCGTGAAAGCCTCGGTCATGGAAGATCTACAGTTGGAGGATGCATTTGAGCTCTTTTGTGAAGGATTATCCCCTTTTGGACCTGATCGGCCTCTAAAATGTCGTTCTTTAATGGAGTCTAATCAAATTTAATATGTATGAATATGTGTGTAGATGTATAAATTAAAATGGTAGTATATATGGTAAAGTGGATTGTCGTACCACGGAGAGAGGGGTTTTAAAATAAGCACGTAACACTAGAAATTAAATCAAGAAAATGTTTTAGTTGTTTTGAAAACTCACAATTTGAATAGGTAAAGAAACTCAAATCTTTACTTAACTATGAGAAAAACATGATTGAACTCATGAAAAGATTCAAATCATAGAACCACAAATAAAATGAATAATAAGAAGATGAGAACAATCAAATAATAAATCTTAAACATTGAAACTCAAAATGGATTTAAAAGAAATTAGTTTACCTTACAAATTTGGATTCCCCCTTAGCCCAAGCTAAAAGTCTAGCCAATCATAGTCAAGAAATTACAAAAGAAAACTAGAGAAATAAATGCTAAAGAGAAAAAATGAAGAAATACTCTCAAAATCCCATCTGCTCTTCCCAGGTGGCTGCTCCACTAGTTACTGCTTGCAAATAGTTGTTTTAGGGGTTCCTTTGAAGCTACAATCCAGTGTGATGCGGACACATGCAACTCACGGCAACTACTGGCCAAAGTTGAGGAGTGATCTAGTGTGATGCAGTTAGAAAGGAGAGTGTGAGCTTGTGGGCCTTATGGGCTTTGGGCTTTGTGTGGGCTTGTGGACCTTATGTGGGCTTGTGGCCTTGTTTTCTTCTTTTTCTTTTTCTTTTCAAAAATTAATTTGCATCTAAAACAAAACATAAAATTTAGACTTTATAAAATTAAAATAATGCATGCAAATAAATTATTTTTATACAACGCAATGTAATAAAAGAAATGCAATGATTTGCATATAGCTAAAAATAAAATGCAAAATAATTCTATTAAAAACCTTAGAAAATGAGCTTAATAAATCATATTTCATGACTTATCAGGACCCTATTGGGATCATGTATTAGGGTATTGGAGAGCATGTTAATTTGGAATCACCGGAAAGGATATTGTTTTTAAAGTATGAAGATTTGAAGAATGAGACTGCACATGGGGTGAAGAAAATTGCTGAGTTCATAGGTTACCCTTTCTCCTTGGAGGAAGAAGATAAAAGTGCGGTGCAAAAGATTATAAACCTATGTAGTTTTTAGAACATGTTGAGTTTGGAGGTGAATAAAAGTGGGATCACACAACGTTGGTGGCAAAACACAGCTCATTTTTTAGAAAAGGTATAGTTGGAGATTGGAAGAATCATCTTACACCGAAAATGGCAACCCAACTTGATCAAATAACTGAGCAAAAACTAAAGGATACTAGCTTGAAATTGCACTCCTCATCCAATGCATGAGCGAGCGATCTATACTCCTTTCATGGCAACCAAAATAAAATATGGGACCTAGGCTCTTGTTTTAGCATGTCTTTTCTTCTTCTTGTTGTTATGAAAGTTAGTTTTAGCATGTCAAACACCATGACTTATCGTCATTTTGGTGTAAGTTAGAAGGTAAATATGGTGAGGATAATGTCATTAAGTCTTAATGTATTTCTGGTGTTTTCTAATGGTTTAAGCTTGAAATTTCAATCTAGACCAATGTTATCATTTTTTTTCCCTTTTGTTTTTTTGGCTTAATTATAAATGATGTAAAAGTTTTACTGATATATTCAAGAAATAAAATCTTAATCGTGAAATTGACAAAATATAAAAGATTTAAAATTGAGAGGATCATGTTATGAAACCAATGACCGCTACAATATACACATAATTAAAAATACTCCTCTACAAACAATAAAAAGGAAGAAAGCAAGTTTCGCCAAAAAAAAAAAGCAAAGCACCAACTTATGAGGTGGCATGAATTAGTTGACTAGGTGCATGGAACATCATGCACAACACCTACACTAAAGTAATCCGGCCCTTTGTTATAAGTCTGTACAACTTAACCAATTTTTATTGTTATTATTATTATTATATTTATGAAAATGTTGATTGCTATTAGAGAGGATTGAGATCCCATATAATACTTTTTGTATTGCATGGGGTGCAATTCCTTTTTAATGGTTGATGTTGAAAGTTACAAAAGTAATTTTCAATCTCAATCATTCATTTAAAAAACTAAAAAAGCTAAAAGTTAAACTTTCAAAAAGTTCAAAAAAAAAAATGAACTATGCAATACCCTGGGATCTCAATCCGTTATTAGGAGTCTCATTAGTCGACTATGTGTTCTACGTAAGAGCTCTCCAGATAGCCAACAAGTTTTTTCTTGCCATGTGTTGGGGTATTTTTAAAAAAATTATATACATATTTGTAATTTATATTCCTTAATAATTGAAAAGTTAAAATTTGATTATGAAATTTCACTCATTGATGGTATTTATTTAGAATTATAACAATACTAATCTTACAATTTTTGAATTTTATACCCATTATTTCATATATAATTGAACTAAATATATTTAGTGTTTTTGTAATTCACCAATTCAATAAGCCTATAAATAGGTTCTCCTCCACTTATTTGAAAAAGAAAAAGAAAAAGAAAAAGAAAAAGAAGAGGCTATTAGTTTAATGTGAGTAATGTCTAATGGTTAGAAAAAGTTTCTTATCATTTTATGTATTTTTCACTCTCATTCTATATAAACTTAGTTGTGTTTTTCTATAACTATACTATATGTGTATGAAGGAGGGTACTATATTAGAGCTTCCTATCTTACTTAGTAATGCAGATTAGTAAGATAACGACAAGCGTGCCTAAAATGTTTAAGTCAACGGTTGATAAAATATCCCGCAAATGGCACATATTATCTCAAGAGAACAATATAGTATGTGTCTCAAATTGGTCACCCTCAATCTTATGGAATTATTATTTTATATTATGGAATTAACGGTAATATGTTCTAATTTTTTTCTTTATTTAATGGTGGAATACAACACTTGAGAAATATCATTGTTTAATTCATAATTTTGTAAAATTCAATTTTTATTACTTTATGATCATAGGAACAACACTATCTTATGTGAGAGAGAATCCGTTTGAAGTATTAGGGGTTTTAATTTTGAGAGAGCATTTGTGCCTCTTGTTCAAAGCCGCCGCATGTGGACGAATGTTTAAGGTGGACGAATGTTTAAGATTGAATCACGTACATCTTTGTGTTCATTGTGTGATTGTTTATTCCTTTTTTCTATTATTTTATTTCACATAAATAAATTATAATCAACTACAATCACAACAAACATTTATTAGAATTTATGTTTTCTCAACAAATTGGTATAAAAGGCATGGATTCTTTTTGCTTTGGGGCTATTTCAGTTTTTCTTTTAGGTTTTTGACTTTTTTTCTTCAAGCTACCGATTGTTCCTATAGCTTCTAAATCTATATGAGTGTGTAGCTATCAGTTTAATTAGGTTTTTGGTGATAACGGCAGATGTTTCATTAGAAGCAAAATTCTAGAGATAACATCTAGTGAGAAGAATAGTTTCAGTTAATGGTTGTACGTGAACGCTCAAGGTGAATCAAAACAATCTCGCGCGTGTGTGTTCACAATCCTACGTATGGATGCATGAGAGAGTAGAGTCACCACTTGGTTAAGGTTTAAGAACCAACTTGACCCTTAGGGAAAAATCTAATTCGACATAAGCAAAAGGGTTCAGAGTCAAAATTGGTCAAAGTCCATAAAAATTAGGGGTTGATAATATATTCATTAAATTCTTCAATTTGACGTCTCCAAATTTAGGTTCCAGGTGCGACATTTTGATGAAACGTGACTTTAGGGTTCTCTTGGGCCGGAATAAAATAATTATTTTTTGTTAAAATTTAAGAACAGACAAAATACAGTATTGGCATTGTGTGTGAGAACTAGGAGTCTAGGAAACAAGCATAAATGAGACAAAACACAGAGATAAAAAGAAAAGATTGAAGCTGATGAATATGATGATATATGATCAAAAGAAGACACACCAACACGGCACAGACAACCATGGGCTATTGGCTTGTTATGGGTCTTCTAATATGAGGTGTACATACATGACAAAATTTACATCGGCTAACACAAAAGGAAACTCTTTGAAGTAAATTTAACAACAATGTCAACAGATAAGATCTACATACATTGAAAGTTTCAGTAGTTTGTAATCAAATTATCACAACAGAATACTTGAAAATTATGTTTAAGCATTTTGTTATCTCAATTTGAACTAGAAACTATCTCCTACGAGAAAGTAAAGATTATGGTGTATCCGTGTATATGCCCATAGTCGACTTGAATGAAATGAAGTATTGGAATTAATAGAGCCTAATGATATTATTGTAATTGAATGTGATGAGTGATCAGCACTTTTATCAAATTTCCCGTTTTGTTGACTTCATTTTGAAATAGAAGTTTTATTTTTGGTAACTTACGGATTTGTCCCAAAAATTTAAGCTTATAAAAAATATATATATATGATGTTCCTCTGGAATCAGTGGACGGCAGTCAAGACGAGCAGCAGAGTAGACAACCTGCAAGAGGAAAATATGGTGATCGGAGTGGCACCGGTTTGGGGCTAGCCTAGGAGGCTCCGATGCCTTTGTTAGTCAAGGTCTTTCCGGCGGTTTTATGCAGAGAATAGTTTTGTATTATTTTAGTCTACTGTTCATACCTGAGTACGGAAGGAGGATGGCCTTTTATGTCTTTCGGTCATCCACGTGGCCTTCCAGAGGCCGTCCGATCTCGGGACACCTGGAGAGTTTATGGCCCTTCATCTGGCAGGTAGTGGCTGGCTTGTGCGTGGTGCTGGGCGACGCTGCGAGGGCTTCATCCCCGGGATTCTCGGAAGACACCTGTTCTAGGTGAGGTGTTGATTCGATGAGGTGTCTCGCTTGGTACCCGTAGAAGATAAGGACGGATCTGAGTCTGGTGACTAAGCTTGTTGTGAGCAGTAGAAGGGAGTTGATCAGATGAGGGAGCGGACGGCCTTCTTCGCAGTAGAAGGTCTTCATCTCTTACTTTGGAGAAATTGACAAATATCCCCTTCAGTTGCCCCCCTATTCCGTGGTCGTTTTGCCCAGACGGCCTTCGGAATATTAAGAGTCGGGGTTAAGCCAGTAATTTCGTCTGCTCCTCTTTTTCTTTTTATTGAGCTTCGTGGCCATAATGGGACGCGACGGTTTTCCACCTTGCTGGGACACGTGTCGCTTGGGGGATGGGTACACGCTCCAAGGTACAACCGTCTCTCTTAATGCTGGAACTGCTCCATTTATGCCAGCGTCTCTCTTCTTTTTTCAAAAAATTTCTTTTGGCTCTCTGCACTCTTCTCTTTTCGACTGGTTTGGGGTTTTGCTAATTCGGGGAAGTCCTTGCTCCGGTGATCGTTTTCAGAGACCCCTGTTCACAGCAACTGCTCTTTCACCGGTAAGCCGCTTTCCTTATTCTCTTTTCTCTTTCTTTTTTTTTTTATTCCCTGCACCGTGGTTGTGTTTTGAGTGGTTGGGGAGCAAAAGGTTTCGCCTTTACCCTCTTTTCTTTATTTCGGTAGGTTCTTGCGGCGAGGTTGAGTGCAGCATTGCCTTTAGGACCCTTATCCCGAGTCTTTATGGCTCTAGGCGTGGGTGACTCTTCGGAGTCGTCGTCCTCTGGTGAGGGGCATTCACTGACGCCAACATCCGGATCTGACGATCTTGGAAGTCAGGGACGGTCTTCCGAGACCACCGAGTCATCTTCATCAGACTCTGTGTCCCAAGAGCCTCGTATGCCCATTTCGGTCCGAGACCTGAACAAGCCCTTCATAGCTGAAGGGGTGCGTTCTAAGCTTATAGACAAGGATATTGGGAGAATAAGGAGCCGGTACCAAATCCCTGAGGATATAGTGATTAGATTGCCTGATGATGGCGAATGGGCGTGTTCATCCAATGGGGAAGACATTGCCCTCTACGAGGACAGCCTAACCGGTGGTTTGAGGTTGCCCTTTAGGCCCTTCGAGAGGGAGATCCTTCACCAGCTCAGCATATCCCCTAGCCAATTAAATCCAAATGGCTGGAGGATTATGACAGGCCTTCAGGTTCTTTGGAGGATGGCCAGTGAAGGGGAGTACGACTTGTCTGTCGACGAGTTCTTCTTTTTGTATAAGTTGACCTACATGCCTTCCACACCGGGGGTTTGGGGTTTTATGCGCCATAGGGGGTCACCGAAGCTTATTTTGGGTCTCCCAAATTCCAATAGGAGCTGGAAGCCGAAGTTCTTCTTCCTGTGTGGTAGTCATTTCGAGTTTGCCCCGGGGGAGGCAACAGGCGAGCTTTATGGCCTTCGTCGATCCTGGGGGATTCCCAATGCCAATGGTGCACTTACCTCTTTTTTTTTTCTTTTGTCACTTGGTTTTTGGTATTTACAGTTGACGGCCTTCTGAGGATTTACTTAGTAAACTTTTCCCTTTTCAGCTTTCCACCGTCCTTCCCTATCCAAGCGTTTAAAACAACGTCTTTCACTGGTCACTGATTTTCAGAAGGGAAGGGCAGTGGGATTATTTGATCTTGTGTCTCCCTTAACTTTAGCACAGTGGTCTTTAGGCCCTGAACCCAGCGCTGAGGTTGTGAAGGCCATCCAGGCGTATAACCGAAGTGGGTGACCCTTTTTTTTTTTCTTTGAGTTTTTAGATGAAGGTTTGTGCAGTCTTTTCTTGATACTCCTTCTTGTTACAGGCACGACTACCAGAGCTGAGCGCAAACGCCTGAGGGAGGCGGCACAGAAGGTGGATGACCTTCCTGACGCGAGTGCTCTTTTTTCCAAGAAACCCAAGTCTGAGAAGAAGGTACCCATGGAGAAGGGCACCAGTTCTAAGAAGGGAGGTCGTCAAGAGAAATCACTTCCTGCTGCAAAAAGTAGGGCTGCTGAGAAGGTCCATGTGTACCATGAGATCCCTTCTTCTCCTGTTGGAGCATTGAAGGGGAAGGAAGTGGATTCTGACGATATTCAGCCAACCATCTATAGTAGCTCATCCAGGGCCATGGACAAGGTGAAGGAGATGTACGAGGAGGTCGATCTGGAGGTGTATGATCATGTTGAGGATTTGGATCTTCTCCGCTTGTCAATTCAAGATGCATTGAAGGTCGTCTTCCTCTCCTTTTATTTTTTAAATGTACATTCTTCGTATTTTCTTCTCTTTTGACCTTCTTTCTCTTGTTCAGGCTGCAGGACAAGTGTTCGGCTTGAGCAACCGGGTTCGTATGTCAGCGCGTGAGTCAGCAAAGCTTAAGGCAGATCTCGAGAAGACCAAGGCTCAATCCTCTGCCCATCAAGAGGCTATGGAAACCCTTAATGCTGAAAGGGGAACTCTGAAGAACCAGGTGAAGAAGCTGGAGATTGACCTCAAAGCCAAAGACGTCCGTCTGTCTGCTCTAGAGAAGGAGCGTGACGAATTGCTGCGGAAAACCGTGGGTCTTCAGCAGCAGGTTTTGAATGCACGGGAGACGGCCGTCAATGAATTTAAAACTTCTGAGGAGTTCGAGGATGATACTCGTCGCTATTATGTAGCAGGCTTTGAGCACTTCCGGAAGAGGGTTGCCCTTGCCTTTGGGAATGCTCATGATTGGGCCCTGGTGAAGATCATAGATGATGATGAGACTACAGTTGCGGAAGGGGACAGTGAGGGAGAAGAGGAAGGAGATGATGTTCAATCAAAGGAACAAGTAACCCTTCCACCTGAGGTCCCTTCTGCTCTTCCTGTCGACGACCAAGGGGATGATCCGGCTCCAGGTCCTACGGATGGTCAGGCTACATCCAAGGGTGAAGGGAGCAACTATTCCTTCAACTGATAATGAAGCATCCTAGTGTCTTTTTTTTTTTGTATAGTCCACCTAGGAGGCTTTTCTTTTGAAGAAACAAACAATGTTGTTCTAAACAAGGTCATGTTTACTCCTACTGGAAGGGGTGTGACCTGTACTTAAAACAATCTTTTGGCTAGGGTCATGTTTACTCCTTGTGGAAGGGGTGTGACCCATACTTGAACAATCTTTTGACCTGGGCCATGTTTACTCCTTGTGGAAGGGGTATGGCCCATATTTTCAATTAAACTATGTTCTTATGCAGTTTTCTTCTGTCATTTCTTTTGAAGTCGTTGCTCTTGACGGTCTTCTTTAATAAGTGCGCCTCGGGGGCATCTACCTTGATAATATACAAAAGAACGTTCTTGACGGTCTTCTTTGGTAAATGTACCCCATGGTGTTTAAAATGATAACAAACGTAAGAGCTTTCTTGAAGGTATTCTTCTATGAATGCTATAGAATTTCTTAGAGCAGTGAAAAATGTCTAAGAACTAAGAGTGAATGAATCAAAGATGAGAGATATTATTGTAATGGCTTAGATAATTATCATTAGCCTTAGATTCATATATATAGCAGTAAGTGAAGCTTTAACAGCTTTAAAACAAACTAACTAACTCAACAGAATTAGCATAACAGAGTCCACATTATAAGAGCACGTGTTTGTCATGTGCTTGTTAAGTTATCAACTGCTGGCACTTAAGCTGTAGTCGTATGAAGGCCTAAATGACAGGTGTGGTATGAAAACTTAGAAGCTGCAGAGAAGCTACAGTCGTGTATGACCAGACTTGCTAAAACGACAAGCATTGAGTGTAGTTTGATCAGCATCATCAACAAATGCACCACTTGGGTGTAATATGATAACAAACAGAAGAACTTTCTTGAAGGTCTTCTTCTGTGAAAACACCACTTGGGTGTGTAACATGATAATAAACAGAACTTTCTTGAAGGTCTTCTTCTATTAATGCACCACTTGGGTGTCTAACACGATGATAAATAGAAGAACTTCCTTGAAGGTCTTCTTCTATTAATGCACCACTTGGGTGTCTAACACGATGATAAATAGAAGAACTTCTTTGAGGGTCTTCTTCTATTAATGCACCACATGGGTGTCTAACTCGATCATAAACAGAAGAACTTTCTTGAAGGTCTTCTTCTATTAATGCACCACTTGGGTGTCTAACTCGATCATAAACAGAAGAACTTTCTTGAAGGTCTTCTTCTATTAATGCACCACTTGGGTGTCTAACTTGATGATAAACGGAAGAACTCTCTTGAAGGTCTTCTTCTATTAATGCACCACTTGGGTGTCTAACTCGATCATAAACAGAAGAACTTTCTTGAAGGTCTTCTTCTATTAATGCACCACATGGGTGTCTAACTCGATCATAAACAGAAGAACTTTCTTGAAGGTCTTCTTCTATTAATGTTGGGTGTCTAACTCGATCATAAACAGAAGAACTTTCTTGAAGGTCTTCTTCTATTAATGCACCACTTGGGTGTCTAACTTGATAATAAACAGAAGAACTCTCTTGAAGGTCTTCTTCTATTAATGCACCACATGGGTGTCTAACATGATAAGAAACAGAAGAACTCTCTTGAAGGTCTTCAGTTGTAAGTGCACCTCGTGGGTGTCTAACATTTGCACCACGTGGGTGTCTAACTTGTGCACCTCGTGGGTGTCTGACTGGTGCACCTCGTGGGTGTCTAACTTGCGCACCTCGTGGGTGTCTAACTGGTGCACCTCGTAGGTGTCTAACTTTTGGTATTCTTGTTGTGTTGACGCCCGTCAAGATAATGATTGATAATATTCGGGCAATAGCAAATAGACTTGAATAATTATTTAAATGAAGACGGTCTTCTATTCATAGATAAAAGATATTGTTTGAGTGTACAAACTTCTTAATCATAAGGAAGGCAACTGATGTACGTACCTCAAGGGTAGTACTTCTTGAGGTGCTCAGCGTTCCAAGGATGAGGTAACTTCTTTCCATGACGGTCTTCTAGATGATAGGTGCCCCTTCGGTAATATTGGATGACCTTGTAAGGGCCTTCCCAGTTGGGGCCTAGCTTTCCCTGTGACGGGTCCTTAGTCGCTTGGGTGACCTTCCTTAAGACCCAGTCACCGACTTCAAAGTGTCGAAGCTTTACCTTGGTGTTATAGTACCTAGCCATTCTTCCCTTGGTAAAGTGCAATCCTCTGCGCTGCTTTTTCTCTCGCTTCATCCAGGAGATCAAGGTTCAAGCGAAGCTGCCCTTCGTTCTTTTCTTCTCTGTGGAAGGTCATCCTGAAGGTAGTTAGCCCGATTTCAACGGGGATCACAGCCTCTGTGCCGAAGGTGAGCTTGAAGGGAGTTTCTCTTGTTGGGGTCCTGACGGTGGTGCGATATGCCCACAGTATGCTTGGAAGCTCTTCCACCCACATACTCTTTGCCCCTTCAAGCCGGGTCTTAATCTGCTTGAGTAAGGTCCGGTTTGTAACTTCGACTTGACCATTAGCTTGTGGATGTCTAGGGGAGGAATAGTGGTTCTTTATGTTCAGCTGACTGCACATCTCCCTGAAGGGTCCGTTATCAAATTGTTTCCCATTGTCGGAAATCAGGACTCGCGGAATCCCGAATCGACAGATGACGGCCTTCCAGACGAAACTCTTGACATTCTTTTCTGAAATTATTGCCAAGGGTTCTGCCTCCACCCATTTAGTAAAGTAGTCAATTGCAACCACTAAAAATTTTGCTTGCTTTGTCCCGACTGGAAATGGACCCATGATGTCTAGTCCCCATTGTGCGAAGGGCCAAGGTGAGGTTATGGGCGTGATTTCCTCCGGTGGTGCCCTTGGAATGTTGGCGAAATGTTGGCACTTATCACAAGTCTTCACATATTGGGTGGCGTCATGTAGGAGAGACGGCCAATAGTAGCCTGCTCTTGTGAGTTTATGCGCCAAAGACCTTGCCCCTGAATGGTTTCCGCAAATCCCTTCATGGACTTCCCTGATAACATAGTTTGCCTCTTCTGGTGACAAACATCTAAGGTGGGGTCGTGAAAAACCCATCTTGTAAAGGATGCCCCCCAGCAACCGGAAATGAGAAGCCCTTATTCTGAGCTTGTGTGCTTCTGTCCTATCTGCTGGAAGTGTCCCTTCCTTGAGATAACGGATTATGGGTGACATCCATGTCGTGTTGATGGTGATGGAGTTCACCATTTCCTCTTCCGTGGAAGGTCTTCCTTGGATCTCAATGAAGCCATCCATCTCAATTCCTGATGATGCCAACCTAGCTAGACGATCGGCGGCTACATTGTCTTCCCTTGGAATTTGGAGCAGTTCTACTTTTTCGAAATGTGTTAACAGGGTCTTGACGGCCGTCAAGTATTTCTTCATTCTGTCCTCCTTAGCTTCATATTCGCCCTTCACCTTGCCCCACTATTAACTGAGAGTCGTTTTTGATGGTTAAGGCCTTGATTCCCATACTCTTGGATAATTTTAGCCCGGCCAGAAGGGCTTCGTATTCCGCTTCGTTGTTCGTGGCGCGGAAACGGAGCTGAAAGGCATACTCAAATTTGTCTTTCTCAGGGGAAACGAGGATGACTCCGGCCCCACTCATTTCCTTAGTGGATGATCCATCTATGTTCACCGTCCAGGCTTCACCTTCTCCCGATTTCTCATCTTCCTTCAACGGGTGTGTGAATTCCGCAATGAAATCGACTAAAGCTTGGGCCTTTATCGCAGTGCGTGGCCGATAGTCTATATCAAATTCACCCATTTCTATGGACCACTGTACTAATCTTCCAGCCGCATCTGGCTTGTTCATGGCCTTCCTAATGGGATAGTCGGTCATAACTATGATTGAGTGGGCTTGGAAGTATGGCCTGAGTTTTCTGGACGCAATCAGCAGGGCAAAAGCCAATTTTTCCATGTTGGTGTATCTTTCTTCGGCACCTCTTAAGGCCCTACTGGTGTAGTAGACGGGCTTCTGAACCCGTTCCTCTTCGCGGATTAGGGCGGAACTGACTGCCGAAGCGGATACGGCCAAGTACAGGTACAATGCTTCTCCTGTCTGGGAAGGGCTAAGTAATGGCGGGGAAGTCAAGTAGACCTTTAGCTCTTCAAAAGCTTGTTGACACTCTTCCGTCCACTGGAAGGCCTTCCTCAGGATTTTGAAGAAGGGGAGGCACTTGTCCGTGGACCTGGAAACAAATCTGTTTAGGGCGGCTGCCTTCCCTGTTAAGCTTTGAACTTCTTTGACGGTCTTCGGAGGAGTCATTTCTAAAATGGCCTTGATTTTGTCCGGGTTGGCTTCTATCCCACGTTGAGATACCATGAAGCCGAGAAACTTACCGGAAGAGACTCCGAAGACACACTTAGCAGGATTTAGCTTCATGTTATACCTTCTTAATGCCTGGAAGGTCTCCTTTAAATCAGCAAGGTGATCGTCATCCTTCTTGCTTTTTACTAGCATGTCGTCTACATATACTTCCACATTTCTTCCGATCTGGTCGTGAAACATCTTATTTACCAACCTCTGGTAGGTAGCTCCAGCATTTTTAAGGCCAAAAGGCATTACCTTGTAACAGAAGAGCCCCCTACTAGTGATGAAGGCCGTCTTCTCTTGGTCTTCCTCGGCCATTTGAATTTGATTGTAGCCTGAGAAGGCATCCATGAAGCTAAGTAACTTATGTCCCGCAGTAGAATCTACTAGTTGATCTATTCTTGGAAGGGGATAACTATCCTTGGGGCAAGCCTTGTTTAGATCCGTGAAATCGACACACATTCGCCATTTTCCGGTGGATTTTTTGACCATCACCACGTTGGCGAGCCATTCCGGGTAGTAAACTTCTCTTATGAACCCTGCCTGCAGTAGCTTGTCTACCTCTTCCGTTATAGCTGCGTTTCTCTCAGGGGCGAAGACCCGCCTCTTCTGTTTGACGGGACGGAAGGAGGGGTTGACATTTAGCTGATGGGCTACTACTTTGGTGCTAATGCCTGGCATGTCGGCATGGCTCCAGGCAAAAATATCGGCATTTTCCCTTAAGAATTGCACTATCGAATCTCGTACTTCTCCCTTCATAGAGGTCCCTATCCGTGTTGTCTTCTTTTCGTTATGAAGACCTTCCACTAATATGATTTCTTCTAGCTCTTCGGTTGGTTCAGCAATGTTTTGCCGTTCCTCCACGATCAGTGCTTGGTGGACCGGCTCTGTGCTTGTGGAGGTCAGATAACATTCTCTGGCCATCGCTTGATCTCCCCTCATCTCCCCTATCCCATTTTCTGTTGGAAAGCGGACCAAGAGGTGGTACGTTGAAGTGACAGCTCGGAGGCGATTCAGAGTAAGGCGTCCGATTATCACATTATAGGCAGAAGGGCAATCTACTACTAAGAAGTCGACCTTCTTGGTGGCTTGTTTCGGATAGGTACCTACTGTGAGTTGGAGGGTGATTATACCGAGTGGATAGACGCTGGTTCCTGCGAAACCAACCAATGGGGTCTCGATGGGTCGCAGCTGGTCCTTATCAATTCTCATCTGCTGGAAGGCCGTCAAGTATATGATATCCGCCGAAGCTACCATTGTCAATCAGGACACGTCTTGTGGAGTAGCCCGCAATCTCCAGAGTGACAACCAACGCGTCGTCATGAGGGTGGAAGACCTTGCGGGCATCTTCCTCTGCGAAAGTAATGGGAAGGTCTTCCAGTCTTGGTTTTTTGTCCATCTTCTGTGTTACCAGCACGTTGTGTATTTGACGTGCATAAGCTTTTCGTGAGGAACGTGAGGTTCCTCCTGCTGCCACTCCTCCGGTTATCACATGAATTTCTCCTAGTGGGGGGGGTCGCGGAAGTACTTCCACTGGAGGTCGTTGTTGACGGGGTCCTTGAGGACGACCTTCTCTCTGCCCCCTTTCAACGAATCTCTGTAATTTTCCCTGCTTGATCAGTTCCTCGATCTGCCTCTTCAAGTCGTAACAGTCCTCTGTGTTGTGGCCGTGGTCCCTATGAAAACGGCAGTACTTGTCTCTCGGTCTTTTGTCAAGGTCTGTCAACAACTTGCCTGGCCACTTCAACGCCGGATCATTTCTTATTTGCATGAAAATATGGTCCACGGGAGCGTTTAGGGGGGTGAAGTGGTTGAACCTCTCATTGAATCCCCTTCCACTCCTATCCTCTTGTCTTCTGTTTCTGTGCCGCTGGGCTTTGGGCCTTGTCTCATGGGACTCCGCAGGACGGTCGGAATGTTCCCATTTTCTTTTCTTTCCTATTGTCTGATCTCGAGCTAGAAGGGCTTCTTCCCCATTCATATGCCGTTGAGCCTCATACATCATCTCAGTCATGGTGCTTGGGGGATCTTTATAGACCGAGAACAGAAAATCTCCCGCTTGGAGGCCAGATATGAAGGCCGTCAGCACCACTTTGTCGTCTGCCCCGTCAACTAATAGTGTTTCTCTATTGAACCTGGTGAGGTAAGATCTCAGGGTCTCCCCTTCTTTTTGCTTAATATTCAGGTGGTGTGTGGTAGGTCGACCATATCGTTGTCCACCAATGAAATGGTTGAAAAACAAACGGCTAAGTTGGGCGAAGGATCCCACCGAGCCGGGTGTTATCTTTTTAAACCATACTCTAGCGGGTCCCTTAAGGGTGGTGGGAAAGGCACGACACATGATTTCATCGGAGACCCCCTGAAGACACATCACGGTCTTGAAAGACTCCAGATGGTCGAGAGGGTCTTTTGACCCGTCAAAGTTTTCCAAGGAAGGCATTCTAAATTTAGATGGTAGAGGGAAAGAGATTACCGCTTTTGTGAAGGGTGAATCTGTTGTATGGACAAGATCATCAAGGTTCTTGGCTGTCTGTCCTTTAAATTCGTCCTTCATCTCTCCCATTTGTATCCTCATTGCCTTCAGCTCTTGTTCCCACTTGGCCGATGACTCCTCACCGGTTATTCTCGTGTTTTCGCCCTTCGTCTCACCTTCTTGCTCTTGGCGTTGCTCATGTTGTTGTTCCTGCTGTTGCTCTTGTTGTTGTTCTTGTTGTTGCTCCTGCCGAGACTCAGCGTCCCCCCTTTCCTTACTCTTTCCCTTGTCCTTTTCTCTCTGCTTCTCAGTCTCATGTTGCAGGAGCTTCTGGTTAAGGACCTGGTTCTGTTGGGTGAGTTCCTGAAGGTTGGTAGTGAGGTCTCGTACTTGCTTCTCCATCGCAGCCATCTCAGGAGACTGGCTACTGGAGGGAAGCGTTTGAGCGTGTATTTCCATCGATCGCGTCCTGACCATGCAGTCCTTTGTATCGGTGCGGTGAAAAGCAAAGATGCGCTTTTCCCACAGAC
>OU015767.1:20348132-20374272 GCA_907173295.1 Fagus sylvatica | reverse complement strand
AAAAACATACAATATCATTGAGCCGAATGCGGAAATTAAAATTTTAAAAATGATGGGGTCAAAATAATAACAAGTATAAAAATTTAATCAATTAAGAAGGCATATAAGTAATATAAAGAGTTTGGGGGTCATTATCCATATTTTTTGAAATATTTTGGTAAATATAAGAGTGAAAATATAATTCTTTGAGGTTTTGGCTATTATAAAAACTTTTTTGATTATAATATTATAATAACATATTAAATACAAAACAATGATTCATGATTTCATTCGGCCAATACAAAGACAAGGCAGTTATTATTCTCAAATTTCATTCAGAAACTCTTTAAATCTATCTTTTTTATAATAAAAAAAATTGAATAGCACAAATTACTTTATAGTTACCATGAGAAGTAGTTTATTTTCAAGAGATAATTTCCTGAATTAATTGTTTCAATGATAAAATTAGAGATTGGACAAAGAACACGTGCTAACAATCAAAGATGGAGTTTCAAATACCAAAGCTCCTCTTATTTTGAGGTAAACAAGAATGCTAAAACTTTTAGAGGTTTTTATTTTAGAATTTACAGGAAAACTTATGGATAATTTTTAAGTATGGGTAAATGAAGATATTCACATTTCAAGACTGGGAATCTATATTCTATACATGTTCTCTAGTTTAAAATTATAGAAGTTTACTTCCATATTTTTCGAGTAAAATCTTCTTTCAACTACAATCTTCCAAAATTTGCTAAAATATGGCAATTTGATACTTATTCAAAGATGAAGAATAACTTCAATAATAGTTAGCTTATTTATGGATATTTATAAATTTGTGACTGCCTCTTGAAATTTACAAAACGAATGCAAATGGGAAAGAAATGTACATGTACATGTACTATATAGTAATATTCTAAAAGCCCTTACAAATATCAAAATTTCGTACAACCAATTTTTGTCATCCTTCAACTTGGTGTCCTTTGTATACTAGTCCATCATACACATTGTGATTAATATGCATTAATGAAGAAATAAATATTTATCAAATGAAAATTTATTAACAATTCATATTTTTTTAAAAAGATGTATACAGCTTAAAATTCATTTGATTTTGAGAGCGAAAAATGAGAAAATATGAATATGTGATTACTTAAAATTCAAACTAATAAAAAAAAATTAAAATGCATCAACACCTCTTGGTTTTGACCGTGTTTTATTAAGATTCCTAGAAGTTTTTTTTTTCACCCCTTCTTCAAACTTTGATTGTTTTAATAAATAACTATATCCATTCACTCCCCATCTAAATACTAATTAATGAAAATAAATATCATGAAGTGACTAAATTTTAAACTTATTTTACATCATATTTTTAAAAAATAAAATCATATTTCGGTTGTACTAAATGAATTTTAAAAAAAGATTCAATCAATCTATCTCTATCTAATGATTAATCAAGCCATCAATATTTACGAAGAAAGTTTAGGGGTATAACAAAATCTTATAACATTTTCACAACAATGAACAAACTTGTTTTAAGTTGTAATGGGTCTTAGTATAATCTTTTTTTTTTTAATATTATTTTGAATTATGGTGGGTTGACACTTGACACCTCCTCTTAGTGTAAAAAGATCGTGAGAATTTTTCTTGTCCCCCATTGTAAATTTGAGATCCAATCAATCTAGCTATCTAGTGATTCAAGCCATCATTATTTATGACCATTGTGAATTTTATTTGGTGGATAACAAAATTGAGGATTAATCAAAGAAACAAACCCACGCATATACCAAAAAGAGGGAGATAAAAAATTGAAAGGAAAGAGAAGAACCAAAGACTTGTAACTGATTTTGGTGGGTACAGGGTATATCTAGTGTTTATGGTCCAAGAAATGGAAGTACTAGGGGTTTTTGGATTTGTTATCTGAGTTGTCTTCAAAGAAGAAGCTTCTATGTCATTATTATTATTATTATTATGTAAAAAAGAAATTTCAAAATTGATTGATCACATGACATGATATTATTGGTCAATAAATCATTCGTACGTCGAGTGATTTACAAAGGTTGAGATTAGAAAAAACATATATAAATAAATCTAAGCAATCTCAATAGAATAAACATGTATAGGAGATGTAGTATTTTATCTAAAATTTGTGATATTATACCACCTAAAAATTATATTTAACCGTAATCCATAAAGATAAGCAATATTCTCATTGTACTTGGCAATCTAAAGAATTTAATTCAACTCTAGAAGGAAATGAAACATATAAAGGAAATAGATAAGACTCTAATTTAAAATCTCAAATAATTTGAGACATCTCATTTAAATGACATCTATTGTATTTCATATAAATTCAAAAAAGAAAACCGCTCTTAAGTACTCTCTTTAAATGTCAAAATGACAAAGGCTTTAAGTTTTCAATTATAATATTTAAATGAATAAAATGACAATTAAAAAGAAGGGATAATTATGAAGAAGATATCTAAATAATAATTAGAGGGGTAAAAAAAAAAAAAAAGCTAGAGAGAAAGTATAATATACTTACAAAGGACTTCCACAGAATTCTAAAGGAGTAATTTTGCAACACAGCTGCAATACGATGATTCACTCAAACTATTACACAAAGGTACTCCTACAATTAACAAAGAGAAACTTATTAATAGAGTATGGGGGTTGCAAATGGATGGTTTAGATTTAATCTTCGATATGGGCAAGAAAGGATATGGACATATGGTACGTTATGAGCACTATCTTTTTATCTATATAAAACTTTAAACAAATTTGGAAGGTTTGTCATCAGTCATTACAAAATAGCATTCAACTTATGATGATATCCTCTTAATGCATGCGTTTCAATTCTTCTTCTTCTTCAATCAATTACTTCTAGAAAAGGGAAAAAAAAACAAATGGGTAAAGTGGGCTAGACATATTAATTTGACTATATTGGCTAGGGTTTCACACTCTTAATTAATTGGCATCCAATCAGGCATCACTACACTGCATGGAAAAATAATATAGTCACCAAGATAATTATCAAGCACTACTGCACTAGTCAAGGTGTGGCTGGGCAGTGGGCACTAACTCTAAGGCATTAATTTGTTGAATGGTTGCCTTTAAGGCAAGCAACTGATCTTCATACATTTTTATCAAAAAAAAACTGATCTTCATACATATATGGCAGCTTTAATTGAAAAATTATGTACAACTTAAGATCACTAACACTTGCCAAAAACCCACCACTCTTTTGGCCTTATCTCTTAATTATTATACATTATATATTAAACTGCTTCTGATTTTTTATTTTATTTTTATGTTTTAAAAAGATATGGCTTGCATTTTAAAAATGACCTACTTTTATTCTAACGTAGCCGTTTCAAACACACTACAAAACATAACGTCTCACAGAGTTCCATACCAAAATAGGAAAATACGTACCCAATGAAGACTAAATGTTAATGCTCATAAAGAAATGGGTCTTGTTGAAATTATCCAACCAAATTAAAGGAAAAAAAAAATCCTATGAAAAACTAAAAAAAAATTATGTACAACTTGTAGAAATCACATGGCTATTTACAAAAAATTCACATAATTCTAGACTCACATATCCAAAAATTTGAAATTAATTGTTTTAATCCTAAACTACTTATGAAACAACCTTCAAAACAATGTAACCGTTGCCTCCATTAGATAATGAATATCAACCTCAAACATCATAACTAGCTATCATTTGGACCTAGCTAGGTGGTATAGATCATTCTTTCATGATATTGTGTTTATGTACAATATACATCATTAATTATCTATCAATAGTTAGAAAATTCCTTGATCTCTTCTCTTCTTCCAAAACCAGTTCAAAATCACAAAAACATATTAACAAAAGTGTAAGAATAATTGTTAATTATTATTATTTTATATATATATATATATATATATATTTTTTATAAGCTTAAATTTTTGGGACAAATCCGTAAGTTACCAAAAATAAAACTTCTATTTCAAAATGAAGTCAACAAAACGGGAAATTTAATAACAGTGCTGATCACTCATCACATTCAATTACAATAATATCTGTAGGAGGTCAAAATTGCTACTCCCAATTTATTTCTAGGGTCGAAACCGCATGTTCGGGCTTTGGCGTGGTTGGGGGTAAAATGGGAAAATGACGCAAGATTTACCGTGGTTCGGCCAATGGGGCCTACGTCCACCTAGTCTTTTCTTACTCATCATTCGCCTCCATTTTACAATAGAATGGGGAGGCCTTTATATAGGCTACATGGGAAATAGGGAGAGAGGCATACAAATAATTGGGCCTAACTTAAATGGGTTAGGCCTCAAAATACAATGGATTGGGCTTTTGGGCCCTAATATAATATGACACCCCACAATAGCCCCCCAGTCTTCGCTTGTCGAATGTAGAGAGGGAAGTGGAGACTGGATCTGATCGGATGTGAGGTGAGGCCTTGCAAGTTGAACTTAGATCCTTGGGACCAAAAATGGCCTTTGAAGCTGATCTTGGGTCCTGGAGACCGAGAGAGGCACTGGAGGCCGAGATCGGGTCCTAAAGACCGAATGAGGCACTAGAGGCCGAGATCGGGTTATAGAGACCGAACAAGGCCTTTAAGGCCCAAAAAACAAGACATGTGAGTCAATTTTTTTTTTGCTTCTTACTTTTATGCAGGAGAAAGACATGATTTTTCATAAATCATACACAAGCTTTTGTTCGAGGCCGTTGGAGCCATTCGGTTCAAGGCCGTTGGAGCCATTCGGTTCGAGGCCGTTGGAGCCATTCGGTTCGAGGCCGTTGGAGCCATATTCAATACTTTTGGTTTCTCATTTAGCGTTTCGCTTGTTTCGTATTCGTACATATTTCATGCTCATTCTTTTGTTTCAATTTTGTTAGCTAAGCGGCTGTTCATAGCCTATGCTTGGGTAGAACCGCATCTATCACTTGCCAGTCATCCTGGTCCTCAGCACTTGGTAACCTCAGAAGTTGACCGAAGCCTGAGTCAAGATAGATTTTGAGTTTTCGCTTGCCAGTCTTCCTGGACCTCAGCACTTGGTAACCTCAGAGGTTGAACCGAAGCCTGAGTCAAGCTAGATTTTGAGCTTTCGCTTGCCAGTCATCCTGGACCTCAGCACTTGGTAACCTCATAGGTTGAACCGAAGCCTGAGTCAAGCTAGATTTCGAGCTTTCGCTTGCCAGTCATCCTGGACCTCAGCACTTGGTAACCTCATAGGTTGAACCGAAGCCTGAGTCAAGCTAGATTTCGAGCTTTCGCTTGCCAGTCATCCTGGACCTCAGCACTTGGTAACTTCAGAGGTTGAACCGAAGCCTGGGTCAAGTTGGATTTTTTAACTTGCCAGTCATCCTGGACCCCAGTGCTTGGGAACCTCTTGGGTTCACCGAAACCTAGG
This sequence comes from Fagus sylvatica, assembly GCA_907173295.1. Taxonomy (NCBI): domain Eukaryota; kingdom Viridiplantae; phylum Streptophyta; class Magnoliopsida; order Fagales; family Fagaceae; genus Fagus; species Fagus sylvatica. Next base: position 20,368,881 of record OU015767.1, on the reverse strand, counting down.
TCAAGTTGGATTTTTTAACTTGCCAGTCACCCTGGACCTCAGTACTTGGGAACCCTTAGGTTGACCGAAGTCTAAGTCAAGTTGGATTTTTAACTTGCCAGTCATCCTGGACCCCAGTGCTTGGGAACCTCTTGGGTTCATCGAAACCTAGGTCAAGTTGGATTTTTTAACTTGCCAGTCATCCTGGACCCCAGTGCTTGGGAACCTCTTGGGTTCACCGAAACCTAGGTCAAGTTGGATTTTTTAACTTGCCAGTCACCCTGGACCTCAGTACTTGGGAACCCTTAGGTTGACCGAAGTCTAAGTCAAGTTGGATTTTTAACTTGCCAGTCACCCTGGACCTCAGTACTTGGGAACCCTTAGGTTGACCGAAGTCTAAGTCAAGTTGGATTTAGAGTTTTTGCTTGCCAGTCCCCCTGGACCTCAGTGCTTGGGAACCGTTTAGGTTGACCGAAGCCTAAGTCAAGCTGGATTTAGAGTTTTTGCTTGCCAGTCCCCCTGGACCTCAGTGCTTGGGAACCGTTTAGGTTGACCGAAGCCTAAGTCAAGCTGGATTTAGAGTTTTTGCTTGCCAGTCCCCCTGGACCTCAGTGCTTGGGAACCGTTTAGGTTGACCGAAGCCTAAGTCAAGCTGGATTTAGAGTTTTTGCTTGCCAGTCCCCCTGGACCTCAGTGCTTGGGAACCGTTTAGGTTGACCGAAGCCTAAGTCAAGCTTTTATTTTTAACTTGCCAGTCCCCCTGGACCTCAGTACTTGGGAACCCTTAGGTTGACCGAAGTCTAAGTCAAGTTGTCTTCTTTTTTAGCTTGCCAGTCCCCCTGGACCTCAGTGCTTGGGAACCGTTTAGGTTGACCGAAGCCTAAGTCAAGCTTTCTTCTTTTTTAACTTGCCAGTCCCCCTGGACCTCAGTGCTTGGGAACCATTTAGGTTGTTGACCGAAGCCTAAGTCAAGTTTTCTTCTTTTTTAGCTTGCCAGTCCCCCTGGACCTCAGTGCTTGGGAACCATTTAGGTTGTTGACCGAAGCCTAAGTCAAGCTTTTTTCTTTTTTAACTTGCCAGTCCCCCTGGACCTCAGTGCTTGGGAACCATTTAGGTTGTTGACCGAAGCCTAAGTCAAGTTTTCTTCTTTTTTAACTTGCCAGTCCCCCTGGACCTCAGTGCTTGGGAACCATTTAGGTTGTTGACCGAAGCCTAAGTCAAGTTTTCTTCTTTTTTAGCTTGCCAGTCCCCCTGGACCTCAGTGCTTGGGAACCATTTAGGTTGTTGACCGAAGCCTAAGTCAAGCTTTTTTCTTTTTTAACTTGCCAGTCCCCCTGGACCTCAGTGCTTGGGAACCATTTAGGTTGTTGACCGAAGCCTAAGTCAAGTTTTCTTCTTTTTTAGCTTGCCAGTCCCCCTGGACCTCAGTGCTTGGGAACCATTTAGGTTGTTGACCGAAGCCTAAGTCAAGCTTTTTTCTTTTTTAACTTGCCAGTCCCCCTGGACCTCAGTGCTTGGGAACCATTTAGGTTGTTGACCGAAGCCTAAGTCAAGTTTTCTTCTTTTTTAGCTTGCCAGTCCCCCTGGACCTCAGTGCTTGGGAACCATTTAGGTTGTTGACCGAAGCCTAAGTCAAGCTTTTTTCTTTTTTAACTTCAAATCTTTCAAATTTTGAGTGCATTCGCAACTGTGTTGGCCCTGCGAAGCATTTTCAAGAAAATTGGACCACCCCAATGAAAGATGTAGTTAGATAGACAAATGAATCACTGCATTCATCAATAAAGTGCTGCATTGACTAACACATAGTCATTGATTCCAAGCAAGTTTCCAGGCAAATACATGTGCATTCCAGGAGGCATGTTAAGTCATGTGATATGGTCCATGTTCCATATATAAACTATTATGCTATATGCACAAAAAAATGCATCAAAGCCTGCAAAGTAGGACTCCAAAGAAGTAGCAAATATCATGACAGGACAAATCAAAACATTGATCTGAACAAATGTCTTAAAGTTCAAGAGATCCAAATTTGTACTTTGCAAGTAGAGTTTGATAGTCGTAATATCAATTTAAAACCTTTAGGTTTTCGCAATTAATGACAAGAGCATATTGATGCTACAACACAACTTGTTAACAATTTCTAGCTCCATATTAAAATATGTTATAAGCATCGAGACTTCGGTGGAAAAGATTAGACTTAATCGTTCTACCACAAAGGGCACGCCTCTAAAGACAAAGTCAAGTCTAGAATGTGCATAAACAATTCGAGTAGAATTTATTATTTTTTGCATGTAATCTCATAGATTCGACGTGCTAAATAAGCACTTTGCATGGAATGCATGTCAATGCAAACACACATAATAATAGTTATTTGCAAAAAATATTTGCATGAGGAGTTTTGCATAAATGACACGTCCGTGTGTAATGAGCATGTAAGTGTTAACATATTTGAGCAAATATAACTACGCGTTATAAAAATCATATGTATTCTCATCATTTATTTTGTCATAATAATGATCATGTTTATATAAGAATAATTGGGTGGTTAATCATTGAGAATTAACCACCTCCCACCGCAAACAAAAAAAAAAAAATGAAAATAATTTCATTTTAATTTTCAAAGCCTTAGCAAGATTGTGGTTTAAATTCTACGATATTTATATGCATCCCAAAATATAAATATTAAGACTATGCTCTCATGCTTGTGAACGTAAAGCCATAATGTAAATCATGCATTTAAGATGACATTTTATGAAACAATTATAGCAAATCACTAATTAAGGAAATTGCATAAAAAGCAAGTTAAGAAAACTTAGCTTCGAGGCGAGGCCATAAAGGCCTTGAGGATGAATTTGGACCGTAGAAAGCCCCGTTCCGTCTTCCCAAATTTTTTTTTTTTTTTTTTTTTTTTTTTTTTCCTGCCACGTGGCATGCTGATGTGGCGCGCTGACGTGGCGATAAGGGCTGATGCAGTGGCACAGCGAAGCGACACGTGGCCTGGGCGTGTGCCAGGAGCGTGGTCGCGTGTGCCTCACACACGCTGCTGCGTGCCCGCGCGTGCTGGCGCGTAGAGAAGTGCGCCGGAGCCTCACCGGCGCGTGGGGGCGCGTGCAGCCTCCGATGGAGGCGTTTCCACCGCCAAATGGTAGATCGTCCTCCGTGGAGTCCGGACGTGGTGCCATTTTCTCGAATCGGAGCTGGGAAGCCCCCGTTCTGGGCTTCGAAAGATGCGGCGGCGCTGGAGCGCGTGAACATCGTCTCCGACACTTTCTCCGGCGCGTGGAGGCGCGTTACTTCTTCGATGGAGGTTTTTCCACCTTACAACGGTAGATCTGGAGGCGATCTATCCATTGGTGGTGGTCTCGGTCCGAGTAGATGCCTGGAACGACGATTTCGGAGATCGTGGTGGCTCGGCTGCGCGTGGTGGCGCGTGGGCAACTAAGCCGAGAACTCCAGTGGCGCGTGAGAGCGCGTGGAGCCTCCAATGACGACGATCTTTCAGGGTTTTGTAGATCGAGCGACGATCTATCCAATGGTTGAGGTGGTTGCTCGATTGGATGCTGGGAAGCTCGAGTTCTGAGGCTCACAGTGCTTGGCGGAGCTTGGAAGCTCGGAAATAGCCCCCGTTCATGCCATAATGCCGGGAAATGCGGTTCCCACAGACGGCGCCAATGTAGGAGGTCAAAATTGCTACTCCCAATTTATTTCTAGGGTCGAAACCGCATGTTCGGGCTTTGGCGTGGTTGGGGGTAAAATGGGAAAATGACGCAAGATTTACCGTGGTTCGGCCAATGGGGCCTACGTCCACCTAGTCTTTTCTTACTCATCATTCGCCTCCATTTTACAATAGAATGGGGAGGCCTTTATATAGGCTACATGGGAAATAGGGAGAGAGGCATACAAATAATTGGGCCTAACTTAAATGGGTTAGGCCTCAAAATACAATTGATTGGGCTTTTGGGCCCTAATATAATATGACACCCCACAATATCATTAGGCTCTATTAATTCCAATACTTCATTTCATTCAAGTCGACCATGAGCATATACACGGATACACCATAATCTTTACTTTCTCGTAGGAGATAGTTTCTAGTTCAAATTGAGATAACAAAATGCTTAAACATAATTTTCAAGTATTCTGATATGATAATTTGATTACAAACTACTGAAACTTTCAATGTACATAGATCTTATCTGTTGACATTGTTGTTAAATTTACTTCAAAGAGTTTTCTTTTGTGTTAGCCGATGTAAATTTTGTCATGTATGTACACCTCATATTAGAAGACCCATAACAAGCCAATAGCCCATGGTTGTCTGTGCCGTGTTGGTGTGTCTTCTTTTGATCATATATCATCATATTCATCAGCTTCAATCTTTTCTTTTTATCTCTGTGTTTTGTCTCATTTATGCTTGTTTCCTAGACTCCTAGTTCTCACACACAATGTCAATACTGTATTTTGTCTGTTCTTAAATTTTAACAAAAAATAATTATTTTATTCCGGCCTAAGAGAACCCTAAAGTCACGTTTCATCAAAATGTCGCACCTGGAACCTAAATTTGGAGACGTCAAATTGAAGAATTTAATGAATATATTATCAACCCCTAATTTTTATGGACTTCGACCAATTTTGACTCTGAACCCTTTTGTTTATGTCGAATTAGATTTTTCCCTAAGGGTCAAGTTGGTTCTTAAACCTTAACCAAGTGGTGACTCTACTCTCTCATGCATCCATACGTAGGATTGTGAACACACACGCGCGAGATTGTTTTGATTCACCTTGAGCGTTCACGTACAACCATTAACTGAAACTATTCTTCTCACTAGATGTTATCTCTAGAATTTTGCTTCTAATGAAACATCTGCCGTTATCACCAAAAACCTAATTAAACTGATAGCTACACACTCATATAGATTTAGAAGCTATAGGAACAATCGGTAGCTTGAAGAAAAAAAGTCAAAAACCTAAAAGAAAAACTGAAATAGCCCCAAAGCAAAAAGAATCCATGCCTTTTATACCAATTTGTTGAGAAAACATAAATTCTAATAAATGTTTGTTGTGATTGTAGTTGATTATAATTTATTTATGTGAAATAAAATAATAGAAAAAAGGAATAAGCAATCACACAATAAACACAAAGATGTACGTGATTCAATCTTAAACATTCGTCCACCTTAAAATTCGTCCACATGCGGCGGCTTTGAACAAGAGGCACAAATGCTCTCTCAAAATTAAAACCCCTAATACTTCAAAATTCTCTCTCACATAAGATAGTGTTGTTCTATGTCATAAAGTAATAAAAATTGAATTTTACAAAATTATGAATTAAACAATGATATTTCTCAAGTGTTGTATTCCACCATTAAATAAAGAAAAAAATTAGAACATATTACCGTTAATTCCATAATATAAAATAATAATTTAAGAACATGACCAATTTGAGACGCATACTATATTGTTCTCTTGAGATAATATGTGCCGTTTGCGGGATATTTTATCAACCGTTGACTTAAACATTTTAGGCACGCTTGTCGTTATATCTTACTAATCTGCATTACTAAGTAAGATAGGAAGCTCTAATATAGTACCCTCCTTCATACACATATAGTATAGTTATAGAAAAACACAACTAAGTTTATATAGAATGAGAGTGAAAAATACATAAAATGATAAGAAACTTTTTCTAACCATTAGACATTACTCACATTAAACTAATAGCCTCTTCTTTTTCTTTTTCTTTTTCTTTTTCTTTTTCAAATAAGTGGAGGAGAACCTATTTATAGGCTTATTGAATTGGTGAATTACAAAAACACTAAATATATTTAGTTCAATTATATATGAAATAATGGGTATAAAATTCAAAAATTGTAAGATTAGTATTGTTATAATTCTAAATAAATACCATCAATGAGTGAAATTTCATAATCAAATTTTAACTTTTCAATTATTAAGGAATATAAATTACAAATATGTATATAATTTTTTTAAAAATACCCCAACACATGGCAAGAAAAAACTTGTTGGCTATTTGGAGAGCTCTTACGTAGAACACATAGTCGACTAATGAGACTCCTAATAACGGATTGAGATCCCAGGGTACTGCATAGTTCATTTTTTTTTTATTTTTTTTTAACTTTTTGAAAGTTTAACTTTTAGCTTTTTTAGTTTTTTAAATGAATGATTGAGATTGAAAATTACTTTTGTAACTTTCAACATCAACCATTAAAAAGGAATTGCACCCCATGCAATACAAAAAGTATTATATGGGATCTCAATCCTCTAATAGCAATCAACATTTTCATAAATATAATAATAATAATAACAATAAAAATTGGTTAAGTTGTACAGACTTATAACAAAGGGCCGGATTACTTTAGTGTAGGTGTTGTGCATGATGTTCCATGCACCTAGTCAACTAATTCATGCCACCTCACAAGTTGGTGCTTTGCTTTTTTTTTTTTTTTGGCGAAACTTGCTTTCTTCCTTTTTATTGTTTGTAGAGGAGTATTTTTAATTATGTGTATATTGTAGCGGTCATTGGTTTCATAACATGATCCTCTCAATTTTAAATCTTTTATATTTTGTCAATTTCACGATTAAGATTTTATTTCTTGAATATATCAGTAAAACTTTTACATCATTTATAATTAAGCCAAAAAAACAAAAGGGAAAAAAAAAATGATAACATTGGTCTAGATTGAAATTTCAAGCTTAAACCATTAGAAAACACCAGAAATACATTAAGACTTAATGACATTATCCTCACCATATTTACCTTCTAACTTACACCAAAATGACGATAAGTCATGGTGTTTGACATGCTAAAACTAACTTTCATAACAACAACAAGAAGAAAAGACATGCTAAAACAAGAGCCTAGGTCCCATATTTTATTTTGGTTGCCATGAAAGGAGTATAGATCGCTCGCTCATGCATTGGATGAGGAGTGCAATTTCAAGCTAGTATCTTTAGTTTTTGCTCAGTTATTTGATCAAGTCAGGTTGCCATTTCCAGTGTAAGATGATTCTTCCAATCTCCAACTATACCTTTTCTAAAAAAATGAGCTGTGCTTTGCCACCAGTGTTGTGTGATCCCACTTTTATTCACCTCCAAACTCAACATGTTCTAAAAACTACATAGGTTTATAATCTTTTGCACTGCACTTTTATCTTCTTCCTCCAAGGAGAAAGGGTAACCTATGAACTCAACAATTTTCTTCACCCCATGTGCAATCTCATTCTTCAAATCTTCATACTTTAAAAACAATATCCTTTCCGTTGATTCCAAATTAACATGCTCTCCAATACCTTAATACATGATCCCAATAGGGTCCTGATAAGTCATAAAATATGATTTATTAAGCTCATTTTCTAAGGTTTTTAATAGAATTATTTTACATTTTATTTTTAGCTATATGCAAATCTTTGCATTTCTTTTATTTCATTGCGTTGTATAAAAATAATTTATTTGCATACATTATTTTAATTTTATAAAGTCTAAATTTTATACTTTGTTTTAGGTGTAAATTAATTTTTAAAAAGAAAAAGAAAAAGAAGAAAACAAGAACACAAGCCCACATAAGGTCCACAAGCCCACACAAAGCCCAAAGCCCACAAGCCCCACAAGCTCACACTCTCCTTTCTAACCGCATCACACCATTTTAGGTGCAAACAAATCTTCTTCGTCGATTTCTCTGCTTCTGCTCTGCGCTCTCCCCATTTGACTTGTGAAAGGTACTTCCCCCATACGCTGTCGTTTTCATTCTCTCTCTGCATTTCTTTTTAGATCTGCTGCTTCTTTATCTCACCTCTCTACTCCCATTTCGGATCTCTTAGGGTTCTTGTTTTGCTTGCTCAGAAAATGAGGTTTTAGCGACTGATCATTCATCATTCATCATTTGAATGAAGAATGTATTATTATTTTTCCTTCTTTTCTCGGGAACCAAAAGGAGCTTTCAAATCATTGATACTGATTCTCAAATTAGTGAATGCAAGTGTGAATTCCAAAAGTGTTAATTTCATCATCAAATTGACATTAAATCTAGTTCGATTGTATTATTATTTTGTAATTTATTGATTCTGTGATTATTGAATTTAAGTTTTAATTTCGCAACATTTAGCTGATACATTGCATTGTTCCAAAAATTCAGAAGAAGAATTTTGATATTCAAAGTAGATTAAATTTTAATTTAATTGTGAATTTTCATGATTTTCTGGATTGTTGATTTTGAATTGTTGGTCTGATTAGGTCAATCAAAATTCAGCGGCCAAGCTCGGGGGGCGACTTGCCCCAGGTTCGGAGGGTGAATTCAAACACCCTGACAATGTTTATCGCGGATGATGTTGAGAATGGTTCTCTTGGGCCTTTTGCAGAAAGGCCAAGGACTTTCCCCAACATGCGTAGTAAAGCTCACACCCCATTGGTAAATACAATTCAATGCAAAACACTTTTTATGGGATTCAACCCCTATTTTTATATGTTCATTTTTGTGCGCATTGGTCTCGTTGTAGCAAAGATTATGTGTTTTTCTTGGGGTGTAAGATTCATGTATGCTTTTGATTCTTATGCCATCTCCAACAATCCTTTAAATTTATCTCTATCTTTATCTCTATATTACACTATTCAGCCCCTCTCTATTTATTTTTTCAAATAAACACTCTAGCAGGACTCTTTATTTTACTCTCTATTCTATTAAAATATACTTTTTTATTATTATTTCCCACCCAAAATAACCAACTGCCACCAAATCAATTTCTCACAACCAAACAAACAGATTAATTTCAGCTGCCACCAAACAATCAACTGCCACCAAATATACTTCCGGTGACCCAACAACCACCCCAAGCCACCGATTCAACCACCCCAGGCCTCGGCAAAGACCCAACCCACCACCGCAAAGACCCAAACCCATCGAATCAACAAACCCAACGCAAACCACCACCCTAGGCCGATCTCGGCAGTGCAAACCCAACAACCACCCCAGGCCGAGATCGGCACGGATGGGTGACCTCCAGACCGGCAGGGATCGGGCACGGCAAGGCTTGGCGGCAGGCTGGGGTGGTTCTCTCCTTCACGGCGTGGCCAACGGGGTGGGTCTCACTCTGGTTTGGGTGGTGCTCTGGCTGTACAGATCTGAGAGTATCTCCTTCGCGGCGTGGCCGTGGGCTGGGTCTCGGCTCTGGTTTGGGTGGTGCTCTGGCTGTACAGATCTGGCCAAAGAGAGAAGAGAGAGCAAATGAGAAGAAGAGAGAGAAGTTTTCGGAAGAAATGAGAGGAGAGAGAAAAAATCCGGAAGAAATATCAGTTTGTTTTGGTGGGTCAGAGCTGATAAAAAATGGTTTTTTAATTTTTACAAAGTGTACAGTAACCTTTCAAAAATGAAAGGCTACTGTTCACTTTGTAAAAAAATTTGAAGATGAAAAGGGGTTTTGAACGACTGCTGGAGAGCATTTTTTGTATTTTACTCTCTATAAATACAGATACACGGCAGTTTACACTGCTGCTGGAGATGGCCTTAGTGGAGTAAGTTTATGATTTTCTTCCTTTTGTTGTACCTATGATTTGTGACTGGTATGATGGAGCTGTGTTGTGTTACCTGACTGTGAATGTGATCATGGTGATGGTTATTGTTGTAACTTTTTAGAGAACAATATTGCATTGCCATCAGGAATGTGGTGGTGGGTGAGGTCATGGGTTTAAGTCTCATGGGGTTTGTGAAAAAAGAAACATATTGCATTACATGGTCTAATAGAAAACTAGCAGATTGTAGGAAGAAAAGTAGCACAGATTGCTGTAGATCAGGAATGGAAAAAGAATCAAATATGATTAGAATTTAAACTAGAGGAAAGATATAATAGTTGTATGCAGTAAGGGTTTGTAACCAAAAGTATAAAGTGAACGAGTCAGGCTTGGTAAAATTGGAAATTTCTTGCTTATGTGGAAACTCCAGGCATGCAAACCCAAGAAGCATTGATTTTGGGAGATCACAATACAATAGTCTTCATACATGTAAAAATCTCGTCGTGAGTAGGAGAAAGTATCTCCTAAAAGTAGCACAGATTGCTGTAGATCAGGAATGGAAAAAGAATCAAATATGATTAGAATTTAAACTAGAGGAAAGATATAATAGTTGTTTGCAGTAAGGGTTTGTAACCAAAAGTATAAAGTGAACGAGTCAGGCTTGGTAAAATTGGAAATTTCTTGCTTATGTGGAAACTCCAGGCATGCAAACCCAAGAAGCATTGATTTTGGGAGATCACAATACAATAGTCTTCATACATGTAAAAATCTCGTCGTGAGTAGGAGAAAGTATCTCCTATTTCCGAAATACCTAGCTCACCACCGTGATTTGGTATTTCAGTCCAATGAAGGAATGACACCTGTATTAAGTAAAGCCAAGTCAACTTATTGCTACAACTAAAATGATAATTTAATTCCTCAAAAATTTCAAACTCCCAAGTTGATTTGGCTTTATTAATACAGGTGTTATTCCTTCATTGGACTGAAATACCAAATCACGGTGGTGAGCTGGTATTTCGGAAATAGGAGATACTTTCTCCATGAGTAGAGATGATAAGACATTGGATTCAAATTTTTTTTTTTAAAAGAGAAACGCACTCTTATGTTGTAAATGACTATTCCATCAAAATAAAAATCTTATTTTGAAATAGGGCTTAATGTCTATAACATAATATGTAACCAATGGAATGATATTTCTATTTCTTTTCATTTAAACTCCCAAACAAAGGAATGAAAAGATTATTCTTAAAAAATTCATTTCCATCCCTTTCCCTCATCCCAAAAGGGCACTTAGGATGACTCCACCATGAAATTCTTAATATCCTACTCATGTATTTTAAAATTAGGAGATTAGATTTTATCACGTCATTAATATTTAAAATAATACTATATATCCCTATTTTAGTATCTATTTAAACTAGCGATGATGTGTCAAAATCCAATTCACTCATTTCAAAATAAATTGATATGATTTTAAGAACTTTATGATAAAGTAACCCAAGAAATTTTAATAGAATCCAAATCTCTTTCCAAGTCGTATTTTAAAATGTAAACAAAAAAGCAAAATGATTTTTTTAGTCATTATTTCAAAAAAATAATTTAAAATGTAAATAATTTTTTTTTTGTGTTCTCTTTATAATATATATATATATATATATAATATATAATAGCAGAAGACATGAGCGTTAAAACCAAGAATGTCTGACATCATGACAAGTGGACATGTCTATCAATTGTTTTTATTTCCCAAGTGATTATCAAACAGTAAACACAGAATATCTTAAAAAAAAAAATTTGAACAACGTGTATTTTTTGTTTGTATGTTTTTATTAATTTTAATTCATGCCAAAAACCTTTTAAATAAAAACAGATAATTACAAATTCTTTAAAATAAATTTCCTACTACTAAAAGACATCTTAATAAAATATACTTATCTAAAATTAGTTTTTTTTTTTTTTTTTTAAAAGAAAGGATTAGATTAGTTCAATTTAATGATCAACACCAATTTTTTTTTTTTTTTAAACATGTGTGTTTTATATATATTAATATTTTAATATAATAGTTTAATTCATGCCAAAAACCTTTTAAATAAAAACAGATAATTACAAATTCTTTAAAATAAATTTCCTACTACTAAAAGACATCTTAATAAAATATACTTATCTAAAATTACTTTATTTATTTTTTTTAAAAAAGAAAGGATTAGATTAGTTCAATTTAATGATCAACACCAAATTTTTTTTTTCTTTTTAAACGTGTGTTTTATATTTTCTTTTTAATTTTTTTTAAAATATGTTTTAACGTGTGTTTTATTATTTTTTTTTAAATCTTTTTTTTTTTTTTTTAAATTAACAATCTCTGCGTTATACGCGTGTGTTTTATTATTTGAAAACGCTACCTCTGTTTTATTATTCATTCTCTTCCCTTGCAAATCAGTTACAAAAAAAAAAACAACTGTTTTATTATTCATTCTCTTCCCTTGCAAATCAGTTACAGAAAAAACAACGATAGTTCTTCTCTGCAAAACCAATTTACTCAAGGAAGCAAGTCCTTTGTTTTTCTGCAAGCAGAGTTAGAAGAGATCCAAACAAGTTCAAATACTCAAGCAAATTGAAAGGTTAGGCAAACTTATTTGCTTTTCTAATATTTGTTAATGCACGTATAATTAACAGAAAAGAAAAGAAAAATCCAAGTCAAATTATAATTGATACATTTGTTGTTCTTTTTTCTCTGTTTCTAAAATTTCCATTGTATGTGATTATACTATTTTATAGACCAAATACTACTTTACAAAAAGCCTTTATAATAAAAATATTTCTCTTTTAAATTTTTCATCTTTCAAGTGCAAAGTGGTTTCTTGAAATATACTTCTTAGTTTATATGATTTCTCTTTTATGTGATTACACGTTAAATAAAAATATGATGCTTTGTATTATTTGATTATATTCTTTACGTGAAGTGGTTGAATTAATTTATACTGTGTAAAAATATCTTGCTTTCTCTTTTATATGATTAAGATACTCTTTAGTTAAAATATGATGCTAATAATATATCATGTTTGTATTTGATTATATTCTTTTTTTTTTTTTTTTTTGATAACCTTGGGTGTCCGGGCCAGCGTTCCGTAGATACGCGCACCTCGACTAATCCCAGGGGGACACGCAATACCCTACTAGCACGTGTACCACGATAGACACAAGGCTTTTCCTTGGGTAGGTGGCTCTAAGGGGACTCGAACTAGTGACCATTGGGGAGCACACCCAAAATCGGACCAGTTGAGCTACCCCTCAGGGTTGATTATATTCTTTACTTGAGTAATTGAATTAGCGAAATTAATATAGATGATCCCACGCTTTGCGCGGGTTATATGCTAGTCTGTATAATATATAATAGTAGAATATATATAATTGTCAAAGAATTGGAAATTGAATGTTTCACGGGAACATTTTGGAATTAATGCTAATAAGTAGGGTGGTATCTTAAAACAAGTTTGATTTGATGCTGCAACCATTTGCTCCATGGTAACCCCAACATTGCACATGTTTGCAATAGCTCGCATGTATTTCATCCCATACTTTGACAATGATCCACAATATTTCTCATAGGTTCTTACCTGCAGCATGAAAATAGAAAAAAAAATATTAACATCAAAGTCATGAGGTTAGCAATTTATGCAAACACTCTAAACCAGAAAGAAAGCAAGAATGACTTACAAGCATCTTAAAACAATTCCAATCATCCACAACAGGTTGCCCGGTTGGCCTAACAGTCTCCAACACTTTTGAGCTATTACCATTTCCAAACAAAAGCTTTCCTATATGATTTACACTGTAGTCCACATGCTTCCTATAAGAAATTTCATCATGTAGTTGCTTTTGAGCTTCAAGCTTTTTATGAGAACCAACTGGGGCTTTATGGTACTGAAAGAAAAAAAAAAATTGGAAGTGTGTAAAAACACATATAACTTAGAGAAACTATAAGAAATTAACAGTAACAAATGATTTAAAGACAAAAAACCTTGTGCCAGAAATAAAGGAGACTCGCGTCGCGTTGGCTAACAGCCCTCACAGTTGATGTTGAAGAAGTATATTCAACAAAAGCATAGTTATCATTTGCAGGATTTGTACCAATGTAAGTGAAGAGGCTATCATTACTAAGTTGTTGGTTTCCATATTCCATTACATGAGAACTGTCGATCTGACATACCTACTGCTGTTCTCCTTCGAACCTGTAGTTGCACCACAAGATTTTTGTTCAATTGGTCAAAGAGACATAGCAATTACAAGGCCTAGCTAACAAGAAGATCTAGAAGACTAGAAATCATCTAGGAAAAATTCAATATATCATCACTTAAAAACACTAATAAATCACATTGTTAATATTAAGGTTTTGTAAAACATTTAATAATAAACAAGAGCTAATGTGTTACCACTTCATATTGCTTCTTCAAACTTTCCTTGCGCAAATCATGCTTGTCACTGCTCCAAATTTTTGAGTTCCAAAAATTAGCCACGCAGCGAAAAAAAATTAGTGTCGGGTTTAATATAAAATCATTAGAACTAATGTATATTTGATTGAGACAATGTTTTGAAAGAGGCTACTAGAATAAATGATCATGATAATGATAACAAAATTTGCATACCTATCTTCCATCCAGGAAATACTATATATGTCTCCCAAACATGTGTCATATCCCTGAGGAGCACCAGGACTGTCTTCAGGACAATATGCTGCCCAACTACTCTCATCTGCATTTGATGCTGTAGTTGCATATATGTTCAAATTACTTGGAAGAAGGCCCTCAAAAATACTTCCAGCCTCACATGCTTCAAGGTAAAATACCTATAAGAACATTTTAAGTGATTGAAGCATTAATTAAACCCCAAAAAAGATCAATATTAAACAAGCTATACATTTTAAATTAATCATTCTTGAAGTAATCGCGATAAGTCAATAACATACCATGCTTTTGTAAGCTTTTGCTGCATGCTTCTTCTTCAACACATCGATAAGATCTTTGGCGTAAACATAACCACCAGAAGCCATTGCTAAAACACAATTTGTTGGACTAATTAATTATCTTAGTCATTGATAATAAAAACCTTCAAACTTGAATTAACTCTAATTCATTTTATTGTAACTAGTTTGAAAAGTTTATTTAACTTTGTGGGAATAATAATCATCCAAGTAAAATTACTAACCTATTACCCCAACCCCTCCATGGTCAGCATAGTATATGAAAATATAATCATTTGGTCCGCTATTTACAACCTTGCCACTACCACCAGTGAGGGCACTTTTGTTTCCAAGAAGAACAGCATAAAAGTTTTTTGCATTAACATGATCTCCTGTATAATCCTACAAGAAGAAATATAAATTAAAGCCACACATATATATAAGTATGGTTAAATGTTAATATATCTTATAACAAGCTTATAATTGAAATTGTATAAGTATAATTATAAAAAAGACACCTTGGGCACTCCTTCATAAACATCATCACCATCTGGTTTGTTGATAATCACACCAGGTCTGGGGTTGCTTTTGTCGAATGCAATATCATCATACATGAAAACAATGATATTCTCATCTTTTAACCCTCCTTTCTTCAATATTTGATATGCATGACATACATCAGCCTGCATTTCCAAAATTTAAATTTAACTTTTTTTGGCTAATGAACAAAACTTGACCTACATGTTCATCAGAAACTAGTATAAACAATTTTTTTTTTTCCCAAATATATACCTGATGTCTATAATTACCAAAACCTCGTGACCCAGCAACTAGAACCGCCCATCTCTTTCCAGGGCGACTGGTTTTATCACTATCATTGCTATCACCATCATTGAAATCATGTACTTCTGATGGTAACTTGGATGCAAATTTGATAGGACTCAGGCTTTCAACAACAATCAAACATGAAAGTGTAAGAAGTATAAATGCACCACGCCCACAACAGATCATTTTGTGGTTAGACAACCTGTAGAGAACATTGTTTAGAAGCAAATAATGAAATAGAAGTAGTGATAATTATTGTTTATGTAGGCCAAAATCTTATTCAGAACTCACATGCTCATAAGGAGGAATATTGGAGGATTCAAAAATAAATGAGAAAGCTAGAAAAGAATTCAAAAGATAATGGATAAGCATAATAGTTGGTGTAGCATTTTGTATTTGAAATTTTGATTTCTGTAGATAATAAGCTTCTCTTCATTTGTTGTATACTTGTATTACTAAAAAAACATTTTTTTTTTTTTCAATAGTTACAACAATGGGAGGGAAAAGATTTAAATCCTAATTCTCTCCTAAAAAAAAAAACATACAATATCATTGAGCCGAATGCGGAAATTAAAATTTTAAAAATGATGGGGTCAAAATAATAACAAGTATAAAAATTTAATCAATTAAGAAGGCATATAAGTAATATAAAGAGTTTGGGGGTCATTATCCATATTTTTTGAAATATTTTGGTAAATATAAGAGTGAAAATATAATTCTTTGAGGTTTTGGCTATTATAAAAACTTTTTTGATTATAATATTATAATAACATATTAAATACAAAACAATGATTCATGATTTCATTCGGCCAATACAAAGACAAGGCAGTTATTATTCTCAAATTGTCATTCAGAAACTCTTTAAATCTATCTTTTTTATAATAAAAAAAATTGAATAGCACAAATTACTTTATAGTTACCATGAGAAGTAGTTTATTTTCAAGAGATAATTTCCTGAATTAATTGTTTCAATGATAAAATTAGAGATTGGACAAAGAACACGTGCTAACAACAAAGATGGAGTTTCAAATACCAAAGCTCCTCTTATTTTGAGGTAAACAAGAATGCTAAAACTTTTAGAGGTTTTTATTTTAAAATTTACAGGAAAACTTATGGATAATTTTTAAGTATGGATACGTAAATGAAGATATTCACATTTCAAGACTGGGAATCTATATTCTATACATGTTCTCTAGTTTAAAATTATAGATGTTTACTTCCATATTTTTCGAGTAAAATCTTCTTTCAACTACAATCTTCCAAAATTTGCTAAAATATGGCAATTTGATACTTATTCAAAGATGAAGAATAACTACAATAATAGTTAGCTTATTTATGGATATTTATAAATTTGTGACTGCCTCTTGAAATTTACAAAACGAATGCAAATGGGAAAGAAATGTACATGTACATGTACTATATAGTAATATTCTAAAAGCCCTTACAAATATCAAAATTTCGTACAACCAATTTTTGTCATCCTTCAACTTGGTGTCCTTTGTATACTAGTCCATCATACACATTGTGATTAATATGCATTAATGAAGAAATAAATATTTATCAAATGAAAATTTATTAACAATTCATATTTTTTTAAAAAGATGTATACAGCTTAAAATTCATTTGATTTTGAGAGCGAAAAATGAGAAAATATGAATATGTGATTACTTAAAATTCAAACTAATAAAAAAAAATTAAAATGCATCAACACCTCTTGGTTTTGACCGTGTTTTATTAAGATTCCTAGAAGTTTTTTTTTTCACCCCTTCTTCAAACTTTGATTGTTTTAATAAACTATATATCCATTCACTCCCCATCTAAATACTAATTAATGAAAATAAATATCATGAAGTGAATAAATTTTAAACTTATTTTACATCATATTTTCAAAAAATAAAATTATATTTCGGTTCTACTAAATGAATTTTAAAAAAAGATTCAATCAATCTATCTCTATCTAATGATTAATCAAGCCATCAATATTTACGAAGAAAGTTTAGGGGTATAACAAAATCTTATAACATTTTCACAACAATGAACAAACTTGTTTTAAGTTGTAGTGGGTCTTAGTATCTTCTTTTTTTTTTTTTTTTTAATCTTTTTTTTTTTAATATTATTTTGAATTATGGTGGGTTGACACTTGACACCTCCTCTTAGTGTAAAAAAATCGTGAGAATTTTTCTTGTCCCCCATTGTAAATTTGAGATCCAATCAATCTAGCTATCTAGTGATTCAAGCCATCATTATTTATGACCATTGTGAATTTTATTTGGTGGATAACAAAATTGAGGATTAATCAAAGAAACAAACCAAAAAGAGGGAGATAAAAAATTGAAAGGAAAGAGAAGAACCAAAGACTTGTAACTGATTTTGGTGGGTACAGGGTTTATCTAGTGTTTATGGTCCAAGAAATGGAAGTACTAGGGTTTTTTTGGATTTGTTATCTGAGTTGTCTTCAAAGAAGAAGCTTCTATGTCATTATTATTATGTAAAAAAAAAATTTCGAAATTAATTGATCACATGACATGATATTATTGGTCAATAAATCATTCGTACGTCGAGTGATTTACAAAGGTTGAGATTAGAAAAAACATATATAAATAAATCTAAGCAATCTCAATAGAATAAACATGTATAGGAGATGTAGTATTTTATCTAAAATTTGTGATATTATACCACCTAAAAATTATATTTAACCGTAATCCATAAAGATAAGCAATATTCTCATTGTACTTGGCAATCTAAAGAATTTAATTCAACTCTAGAAGGAAATGAAACATATAAAGGAAATAGATAAGACTCTAATTTAAAATCTCAAATAATTTGAGACATCTCATTTAAATGACATCTATTGTATTTCATATAAATTCAAAAAAGAAAACCGCTCTTAAGTACTCTCTTTAAATGTCAAAATGACAAAGGCTTTAAGTTTTCAATTATAATATTTAAATGAATAAAATGACAATTAAAAAGAAGGGATAATTATGAAGAAGATATCTAAATAATAATTAGAGGGGTAAAAAAAAAAAAAAAGCTAGAGAGAAAGTATAATATACTTACAAAGGACTTCCACAGAATTCTAAAGGAGTAATTTTGCAACACAGCTGCAATACGATGATTCACTCAAACTATTACACAAAGGTACTCCTACAATTAACAAAGAGAAACTTATTAATAGAGTATGGGGTTTGCAAATGGATGGTTGAGATTTAATCTTCGATATGGGCAAGAAAGGATATGGACATATGGTACGTTATGAGCACTATCTTTTTATCTATATAAAACTTTAAACAAATTTGGAAGGTTTGTCATCAGTCATTACAAAATAGCATTCAACTTATGATGATATCCTCTTAATGCATGCGTTTCAATTCTTCTTCTTCTTCAATCAATTACTTCTAGAAAAGGGAAAAAAACAAATGGGTAAAGTGGGCTAGACATATTAATTTGACTATATTGGCTAGGGTTTCACACTCTTAATTAATTGGCATCCAATCAGGCATCACTACACTGCATGGAAAAATAATATAGTCACCAAGATAATTATCAAGCACTACTGCACTAGTCAAGGTGTGGCTGGGCAGTGGGCACTAATTCTAAGGCATTAATTTGTTGAATATTTGCCTTTAAGGCAAGCAACTGATCTTCATACATATATGGCAGCTTTAATTGAAAAATTATGTACAACCTTAAGATCACTAACACTTGCCAAAAACCCACCACTCTTTTGGCCTTATCTCTTAATTATTATACATTATATATTAAACTGCTTCTGATTTTTTATTTTATTTTTATGTTTTAAAAAGATATGGCTTGCATTTTAAAAATGACCTACTTTTATTTTAACGTAGCCGTTTCAAACACACTACAAAACATAACGTCTCACAGAGTTCCATACCAAAATAGGAAAATACGTACCCAATGAAGACTAAATGTTAATGCTCAAAAAGAAATGGCTCTTGTTAAAATTATCCAACCAAATTAAAGGAAAAAAATCCTATGTGAGACTAAAAAAAAAATTATGTACAACTTGTAGAAAATTAAATCACATGGCTATTTACAAAAAATTCACATAATTCTAGACTCACATATCCAAAAATTTGAAATTAATTGTTTTAATCCTAAACTACTTATGAAACAACCTTCAAAACAATGTAACCGTTGCCTCCATTAGATAATGAATATCAACCTCAAACATTATAACTAGCTATCATTTGGACCTAGGTGGTATAGATTATTCTTTCATGATATTGTGTTTATGTACAATATACATCATTAATTATCTATCAATAGTTAGAAAATTCCTTGATCTCTTCTCTTCTTCCAAACCCAGTTCAAAATCACAAAAACATATTAACAAAAGTGTAAGAATAATTGTTAATTATTATATATTATATATATATATATATTTTTTATAAGCTTAAATTTTTGGGACAAATCCGTAAGTTACCAAAAATAAAACTTCTATTTCAAAATGAAGTCAACAAAACGGGAAATTTGATAAAAGTGCTGATCACTCATCACATTCAATTACAATAATATCATTAGGCTCTATTAATTCCAATACTTCATTTCATTCAAGTCGACTATGAGCATATACACGGATACACCATAATCTTTACTTTCTCGTAGGAGATAGTTTCTAGTTCAAATTGAGATAACAAAATGCTTAAACATAATTTTCAAGTATTCTGATATGATAATTTGATTACAAACTACTGAAACTTTCAATGTATGTAGATCTTATCTGTTGACATTGTTGTTAAATTTACTTCAAAGAGTTTTCTTTTGTGTTAGCCGATGTAAATTTTGTCATGTATGTACACCTCATATTAGAAGACCCATAACAAGCCAATAGCCCATGGTTGTCTGTGCCGTGTTGGTGTGTCTTCTTTTGATCATATATCATCATATTCATCAGCTTCAATCTTTTCTTTTTATCTCTGTGTTTTGTCTCATTTATGCTTGTTTCCTAGACTCCTAGTTCTCACACACAATGTCAATACTGTATTTTGTCTGTTCTTAAATTTTAACAAAAAATAATTATTTTATTCCGGCCCAAGAGAACCCTAAAGTCACGTTTCATCAAAATGTCGCACCTGGAACCTAAATTTGGAGACGTCAAATTGAAGAATTTAATGAATATATTATCAACCCCTAATTTTTATGGACTTCGACCAATTTTGACTCTGAACCCTTTTGTTTATGTCGAATTAGATTTTTCCCTAAGGGTCAAGTTGGTTCTTAAACCTTAACCAAGTGGTGACTCTACTCTCTCATGCATCCATACGTAGGATTGTGAACACACACGCGCGAGATTGTTTTGATTCACCTTGAGCGTTCACGTACAACCATTAACTGAAACTATTCTTCTCACTAGATGTTATCTCTAGAATTTTGCTTCTAATGAAACATCTGCCGTTATCACCAAAAACCTAATTAAACTGATAGCTACACACTCATATA
>OU015767.1:20326259-20348032 GCA_907173295.1 Fagus sylvatica | reverse complement strand
GCTATCGCTATCTTGACCTTTCCACAAATCGTGTTTATATCTCTTATGATGTAGTGTTTAACGAGCAAGATTTTCTAGCCAAGTCAGTGTCCTCTGTACATGTCCCTATTGTGAACTTTGGCTCGGTTGAATCTGCACTTCTCCCACTTCGCACACCACCAAGTAACTCTCTCTCTACTGTCACTCCTCACTCTCTTGCACCAGCTGCTCCTATAATATCCCCCAACACTCCACTAACACTAGACCTTACACTTCCCTCACTTAATGCCACAAACTCTCCACCACCTGTTCTTCCCCTCATCACAGCACCATCTGACCCTCCTCAAGCCATTCACTGTATGATCACCCATTCCATGACTAGTACCCCACACCCCAAACCCTTTCTTGACCATAAACTTTATTACTCAACCTGTCACCCTCTCCAAGCCTTCCATGCCGCTGCTCTCCCAGCTGAATTGACCACATTTGCTCAAGCTACTAAAATTGTTGCATGGCAAGAAGCCATGGACGTTGAATTTGAGGCTTTAATGGCCAATGGCACTTGGTCTCTCTGTCCACGACCACCAAACCGCAAAATTATTCGGAATAAATGGGTGTATCGACTTAAGCAAAAGGTTGATGGGTCTATTGATTGTTACAAAACACGGTTAGTCGCTAAGGGCTTTAATCAAGAAGATAGCATCGACTATACCGAGACTTTCAGTCTTGTGATCAAGCCTACCACCATTCGGGTCCTTTTGGCTCTTGAAGTACAGTTCAACTGCAATTGGATGTCTCTAATGCCTTCCTCCACGACTCTCTCCTTGAAGAAGTTTTTATGGAAGAACCTAGTGGTTCACTGACCCCACTTATCCTGATCATGTATGTCGCTTACACAAAGCTCTATATGGCCCCAAACAAGCGCCTCGAGCCTGGTATACTCGTTTACGCCAATTGCTAGTTCATTTGGGCTTCATCGAGTCCTTGGTTGATGCGTCTCTTTTTACCTTCCACCAATCCAACATTCCTCTATGTCCTTATATATGTTGATGATATTTTGGTCACTAGGACTCACTCATCTCACATTGTCACTTTGATTCAGACTCTTCAATCTGAATTTCCATTGAAAGATTTGGGCTCTTTATCCTATTTTTTAGGTGTCCATGCTGTGAGAAACTCCCAAGGTTTCCACCTCTCTCAGTCCAAGTACATCTCTGAATTACTTCATCGGGCTCACATGATTGGTGCTAAGCCATACTCCATGCCTACTGCCTCTGGTTCAAAATTATCTCTTCCCGATGGTGCTGCCCTCACTAATGCCACTGAATAAAAAAAAAATTATTGGAGCACTTCAGTATTGCACCCTCACCAAGCTCGATATAGCCTTCCCTGTCAATCAATTATGTCAGTTTATGCATTCTCCTTCTTTCACTCATTGGACTGCTGCTAAACGCGTGCTCCGCTACCTTAAAGGGACTATCAACCATGGCTTGTTCTTCTCCAAAGGGTCTCTCTCCCTTAATGCATTTTGTGACTCTAATTGGGCTGGTGGCCCCGACGATCACCAGTCTACCACCGGCTTTGGCATTTTTCTCGGGTCTTGTCTCATCTCTTAGAGTGCCAAGAAGCAATGCGTTGTTGCTCGGTCTAGCACGGAAGCTGAGTACCGTGCCATGGCAATCACCATTGCTGACCTGTATTGGATCCAGATGCTACTCAAAGACCTTCAAGTTCCTTTGCCTTCCCCACCTGTGTTGTGGTGTGACAATGTTGGCGCTCTTGCCCTTGCCTCCAATCCGATCTTCCTTGCCCACACCAAACACATTAAGGTAGACTACCATTTTATTCGCAAAAAACTTGTTAACCGTGACATGTCTCTGAAGTTCATCTCTACTGGTTATCAACGTGCTGATATCTTCACCAAAGGACTTCTTACGCCACGGTTTCAGCTACTGCCTGACAAGCATTTGGTCACTTCTTGCCCCGTCAGCTTGCGGGGGGCTGTTAAGGAAATATCTCTCATTCATGAGCAAGTTGATACACTTCCTTCTATACATCACACAGCCCATCATCAGGGGTCAACCACTCATCCTAATAAGGAAACACATCTCATAGCAAATCAGACATGATACTGATTTGCTCACTGCCATATCAATATCACTGACTTGTTACTCATAAACTGTAATCCCATACGTTTAGTTATATTCCTTGTATAGGCAAATATGCAGCCTGCTATATATTGCTCCATGTACATCATATTTGAATATAGAGAAAAAGTCTTCTTTCATATACAAACTTCTTTATCTCTTTCAGTTTACATACAGTCGAATAATATACACTATTATTTCTAACACTGAATAAGGATACTCACATTGTCAATTTACCTCCAAACACTTTCACATCATGCTAATTACAATGCTCTTATCTACAGGCGAGCCTGTTAAGGGTGTGAATCCTGACCATTTTAGATGACCATTTGGATTTAAATTGTCAATTATATCATTTGTTTTTCTGAGAAAAGGTTTCTGTTACATTTGGATGTCATGCCATCCCTTAATATGATTCACAAGGGACATGACTCATGAGAGTGCTTGCTCAGACTTAAAGTAGTTTCATAGAAAATAAATGAGTCTCAGCATAGCATATTTCAAGAATAAGATCAAAGTGAAAGCAACATCTTTACTCTTTAGCTATTGAAGCTTCTGCAGCCGAGTCTATGCCATAATATTGAGGCCTCTGCCAATTTAAATGAATTTTAAAGTGGAAAATCAACTCTCGAATCAGAGATATATATAATGTTTGAAATCGGATAGTATAACGCCTAAACTGAAAAGTCTAGTTCTAGAAATTAGAAAAAGGCAACAAAGTCGACCAGGTTAGCACTATTTCTTGGGTATACACAGTAAATAATGTATTTCTGAATTTTTAAGTGATTGGTTACTTAAATTGATACAAAAGGACATTGCTCGATCAATGTGTACACTGATATTTGAGTGATAATGTGTCTATTCTTTGAGAAAGTTACTATATTAGTATATTGCAAGGGGATGCCATGCTAGCAAGTGATATAAATTTGTAGCTGCAACAAGTTTCCCAAGTCATGCAAAGCATTGCACATATTAGCAAAAACTTGAATTGGAACCTCAAACCTTTACTTATTTTTGGTCCCCTATCGTCTAAAGCTTCTCACAATCTACAATATATAGGCTAGACCTCCTTTCATCATCTGAGGTTTTAGACACAAAATACTGATTACCAACATGACCCAATATGTCAACAAAACTGCATAGGAAGTTTTTCCTTAAACTGGTTTTAACATTATTGAAATTGTAAACTTTTAAGTTCTTATTAATCAATTACTACTTAAAATTTGTGTGGTTTAACTATAAGCTATTATTATCACATATAAAACTTGGGTTTAACTTTCCATAAGATATATAGCACCTGCTTCCTAAGAAATGGTCAACCTTTACTGCTTGTTTTGTGAAGAAAATACAGACCACAATTGGCCATGTACAGAAAGGAAACCTGAATCTTGATCATCAACTAATGTCCAATAGCAAAAGACTTCTAACACAGTCATCAAATATAACCAAAAGTGTTGCTAAATGGATGAATAGATTCCCACATATACCACAATCCCATATTCATGGATTCACCCCATTTTTAAGACAACTAGTCGTAAACCCGTGCTATGCACGGGAAAATTGCTAAAGATAAGCTCTAAAAATAAAGTAAACATAGGGTAAAGTTATTAAAGTTCAAAATAAATGCATTGGTTATACGTATACCTATTGATGTTATTAAAGTTCCAAGAGCATGCAATTATTATTTTTTTATACCCCTGTTTGCTAGATTTTGTCAAACGAAATATAGTGTATGCTAAAATAAGAAATGGCTTGTAGACTTGTAATGATTTATATAGTTTTTCATGATTGCTTTGAATGCATTCGGTCCTTGCAAATTATATCTTCTCCCCCATAACTTAGTGTGGAGGTTTGAGGTAATTGGTTTGATCCATTTGGAAATGAGTTACCAAAAGACAGTGCAAAAATTACTATTATAGTGGCTCCAAATCCCTTATAATATTTTTGTCAATAGACTATCACCCATTAACTCTACAAACTAATTTTAGTACTACCAAATATTTCCATAGAATTAAGCACACCATCAATTTCCAAAAACAAATCCAGAGCATTACTACAATAAGTTAACCATTTAGCACAATATTCCACATAACACAATCCTTTTTAGGCATTTTATCAAATACACATCATGCATTATTGTTGCAAGTACTTCTTGCATATAAAGTGATCAAAGAACTACCTAAAAACACATTTCCAAATCCCTTGTAATATTTTTGTCAATAGACTATCACCCATTAACTCTACAAACTAATTTTAGTACTACCAAATATTTCCATAGAATTAAGCACACCATCAATTTCCAAAAACAAATCCAGAGCATTACTACAATAAGTTAACCATTTAGCACCACATTCCACATAACACAATCCTTTTTAGGCATTTTATCAAATACACATCATGCATTATTGTTGCAAGTACTTCTTGCATATAAAGTGATCAAAGAACTACCTAAAAACACATTCAACTCAAAATCCCTTCAACCGAATCCTTTCACAACTTTTATAAGGCAAATAGAATGTAATACAACCTAAAAATTGTTTCTCTAAAAAAATTATATCTTTTTTTGATAAGTTTAATTATTGTAATACTAAAAGAAATTTGGCTAGGCGTTATTCACTGCGCCTACAAAATACTAAGGCAAAGTGACTCAACATCTTTGCACAAAAACTATACCTCCTAATCCACAATAAGAATTATAGGAAACACCCTTTAATCCAAAGGGATTAGATCAAAGGAATAAATTAATGAGAGGAACTTTTTAACAATCACACAAAGACGATTTAAACACAGGTAAACAAAGAGATAAGACCCAGTAACCAAAAAAAAAAGATATGTGAAGCTTTGCTATCACCATCTAAAAAATATATATCTTTGAATTAATTTTATGGTATTTTAACATATACAGTATTCTAGATATAAAATTATATGTACATATAAATTAAAATCTTGGTAGCAAGATATATCAAGTCTACTGCTTCCATGCATCTTCAAGAGTGCCAATACTACTGGGAGTGTACTGGGCAAGGGGGGTTACGCTAGAATTGGACCTCGACATAGTAAAAAAAAACTATCTTAAGGGAACCTCCAACCCAAGCATCCGGAAAAGGACATTGTGGAACAATGGTTATGTACACTTATTCTTCTTGTTGTATCTAGAAAGGTACCTTGCTAAGTCATCCCAATGTTGGTTGGTGCCCCCTTCAAACTAACACCTCAACCAAGTCAATTTAATCATGCTAAATCCAACCTTTTCAAGTCCTGTTACTGAACAATAAAAGACACTGCCAAAATCCAATTATTTGCCTTCTTGAACTTCCACACAAACCAAGCAAAGGGGAAAAAAGGCACCTGAAATTTGAGAAGGAATTGGGACTATATTTATCCAAATTGTGTGTAAATATAAATAAATATTTTACTCAAATATTAAATAACCTTAAATCCCCAAAACTCAATCTTCTCTTTTTCTTTTCTCACAATTTATCATCAACCAAACATAGAAAGAAAAATAGAAAAGTGATATACCTACATTGAGCAAACCCAAAAGCTCTAGGCTGATACCATGGTAGGGGGAAGAGTGGCAGAGAAAGCCCTGGATACAGAGGCTGTGTTCAGATTAGGATTACTGGAACATGATGATGCTGTTGATGAAGGTGACCAAGAGAGTAGCGCTGAAATATGTGGAGAAACGGAGAAGATAATCCTTCTTGGGTGAAAAAGCTTAAATAAAGAATTGATGAGAGAAATATAGAAGTCAAAAGAGGAAAGGTCGTAACGGTTGATGGAATGAAGAGGCACTAATTAATTAAGGAAGAGAAAAGAAACTGCTGATTTTAGGGAAGTTATGGTGAGAATCCTTAACGGCTGGCTGATGACTGATGAGTTTATGATGGAAAAGAATAAATGGGTATTAATATATTGTCTCTTACCAATCCGGTTCTTTTTTAATAATATTTAGTGGAGGAATGTTGATTTAATTAGAAAAATTTAAGGGTAAATTAATGGGAAGGAAACAAAATAGGGAAAAAAAATTAATCGCGGTTGTAATGGAAAGGAATTAAATTAGGGAAAAGCCAAAAAATGGAGGACTTTTATGGAAAGAGTAAGTCTGACGTGGCAGACTTTGGAGAAGTCTAAAAACTTTCTCTCAGCTCCAGCTTTTAGTTTATACTAGTCGCAGACCCGCACGATGCGCGAAATATATAATTTGTGATGGGCTTAATTGATGATATTGTTTATGGTACTAAAGTTAAAAAAAAAAAAAAAAAAAAGTTGAAAGAATTGGAGAACATTGAACTGTGATGATATAATAGCTAACTTTATTATTAATTAGATTGAAATAAAAGTGATAAAATTAGCGATCTTGACTAAAATATATATATATATATATATATGAGATGGGTTTTTTAAACCGTTGATTTCTATTAAATCTGACGGTTAAAAAACACTAATGGCCATGTCATCATTTTGAATTAATTAGTGATTTAACAGCATTAAATGTCTTTAGCCTCCATCATCTTCTCTCTCCAAAATCCTTTTCTTCCTTGCTTACCGAAATTCTCTGCATCTTTTGTTTGTTTTCTCGATAAAACCTATAAGTTTAAGTTATGTTAAGGAACTATATTAGCATCCCTATTATTACTGGACTAAATTACTTAATCAGCTTCAATCAAATATTTCAACCGTATACCATTTTATTCCAATATATATATACCTATTATTAAGGAATTACAATTCCTTAATTTTAGGAATTACTGTGTCAGTTGTAGGTCTTTGACCTTTGCTAGAATTGTAGCCTTACTTGGGATGTTATATAAAAACATATTACAGTAAGAGAGCCGCATGTCCTTGAAGGTCTCTTCGTTAAAATATTCAATAAAATATAAAAATTCTTTAATTTGGTTTTTGGTTTTTGACAGAGGTTGTAAGAACAGAGGTTGCACCTACAAAGAGCCGAATAAAAAATTTGGTGATTATATAAGTATTTTTTTTTCTTTGTATATACTATATATATTCCTTTTAATATTTGAGAAAATATGTTCATTATATTTTATTAATTTTCAATTAATTTAATACAACTTTATTTATTGGGATTGTATTTAAATGGATATAAGGAAACCTTATACTTTCTTTTAAACATGATATATTTTATTTATAAATGTATAACAATTTTGTTTGGAAATCGGAAGGCATAATTATACATACTTAAATTTTTTATTTTTATTTTTTAAATTTTGGGATCATTTATATATACAAGTATATCTTTTTAAGAATTTTACAAAAATGTGTGCCATATTTGCAAAGATTTTGGAGAGAGAGAGAGGATGATGGAAGCTAAAGACATTTAATGTTGTTAAATCACTAATTAATTTAAAATGATGACACAGCCATTAGTGTTTCTTAACCGTCAGATTTAATAGTAATTAACGGTCTAAAAAAGGTGTAACTCTTGTAAAAAAAAATTAAATGGAAACATAAGTAAAGAAGGGTTTAAAAAAAAAAAAAAAAAACGTTGATTGACTTTGTTTTAAATAAAAAAGGAAAAAAAATAATTATTCATTGTTGAATTAACAAAATCCCTACAGATAAGGATAATCATAGATGGGAAGGAATTAAAATAGGAAAAACATTGGGAGGCATATTCTGGCGTGAATTGTTATGGAAATAGGAGTTTGAGGAGAGAAATAATTGGAAGCAAGGGGAAAGAAACGTTGGAGAGAGAAAAAAGAGGGGAAGGCAAAAAATAATAAATAATCAATTGGAAATTTGGAATAAATGTGGAGAGAAATAATTGGAAAAGAGAGAAAAGATGGTAAGGCAAAAAATAATAAATATTTAATTGGAATAAATGAGGAGAGAAATAATTGGAAGACAGAGAGTGATAAGTGGTAATAAATTGTCAGACGGTTTAAAGTAGCAATTAATACCACTCTTAGAGGAAATTTTAAATTTATTAAAAAAAATTAAATGGAAACATAAGGTAAAGAAGGGTTAATTATATATATATATAAAGATTAAAGTATAATTAAGAGGTTAAAGATAAAATGATATTATTTTACTTACAGATTTTAACTAAATATTTTCGTATCATTTAAAATATTCTAACAAATTTGTATACATGACAATTTTTAGGAAAGGCAAAAATATAGTAATTAAATTTTCCAGTCGTGGTAGACTTGGAAATGAATTTCCAATTGAAGTCCTCCACTAATGTAAATGGTAGTTCACCTCCTTTACGTCCTCTACAATTTGAAATGATTGTTGAAAACAATAATAAAAGACAATAATACTTGTTTCATTGAAAAAGACAAAATAAAATTATTGTTGATTTTATGTTGTTTCGATTTTCAACATATTGTTTTCAAATCATTTCAAATTGTAGAGGACAAAGGAGGTGAACAATTTACATTAGTGGAGGACTTCAATTGGAAATCTTTCCAAGTCTCCAATGAAATTTAATTACAATTTTTGTTTCCTAAAAATGTATTATACAAATTTGTTAGAATTTTTAAATGATACAAAATATTTAGTTAAAATCTTATATTATCATTTTATCTTTAACCTCTTAATTATACTTTAATCTTTATATATATATATAGTTTTCAATGGTAGACAATCATTTCAAATTGTAGACCTCCTTTACGTCCTCTACAATTTGAAATGATTGTTGAAAATAATATAAGTTGAAAATTGAAACGTAAAGGAGGTGAACTACAACAATATTTACATTAGTGGAGGACTTCAATTGGAAATTCATTTCCAAGTCTACCACGACTGGAAAATTTAATTACTATATTTTTGCCTTTCCTAAAAATTGTCATGTATACAAATTTGTTAGAATATTTTAAATGATACGAAAATATTTAGTTAAAATCTGTAAGTAAAATAATATCATTTTATCTTTAACCTGTTAATTATACTTTAATCTTTATATATATATATAGTAATTAAATTTTCCAGTCATGGTAGACTTGGAAATGAATTTCCAATTGAAGTCCTCCACTAATGTAAATGGTAGTTCACCTCCTTTACGTCCTCTACAATTTGAAATGATTGTTGAAAACAATATAAGTTGAAAATCGAAACAACATAAAATCAACAATAATTTTATTTTGTCTTTTCTCCAATGAAATTCAAGTATGTATATTCTTTTATTTTGAAATTCTATTATAGTTTTATCCAAACCCACCATAGTCTAGTTTATTATAGCTTGGGGGACATTGTTTAATATATATGAAAGATAGAAATTATTTCTGCAAGGAAAGCATATGAAGACTCTCTAGTTGGTTGGGTAAATCAACACTAACAAAGTCGAGCCAATTATGGCCTTGTTTAGTGGGGAGATTAGGGGACACCTCCTATTTATGCCGAACTTAGTACATTAGGTTGTCCTAAACCACTAAACAATCTAGGAGTAGGACTCACAACTAAACATATTACTTTGAGGATAACTTGTATTTCCTAATACTAACGTTAGTTCAAAACAAATGCTGTCATTTTCAACAATCATTTTAGGAAAGAAAATTTAAAAATATATACATTTATTATAAGTTTTTACCATAACTTTACTTCTATAAAAAAGGAAGAAAAAAAAAATACCTAGCTTTACAAAAATCACAACACGCCTCCTCCATTTAAGAGAATCTTCTCTGAATATCTCATTCTTCTCTAGCAAAAATCAAGGTAAATCAAAGTAGGAGATTGATTTTGTCTTATAAAGTCGATGGTGGAGCGGCAACAAAGTCTGAGTGATTGAGGAATGGATGGCGAAATCGATTGGCTTGGGATCCGGCGAGAGAGATCGATTTTGGCTTCCGAAAAAGCAGATTGGCTATCACTGCTGCCATTTTGAGGGAGAAATTGAGGGGAAAAGAACAAATCCGTTCGGTAGACCCATGAATCTGTTTCTTGGTTTATTCACTGGCCTAAAAACCGAATGTTCTTCCCCGGACTCTCATAGATATTGCCACTTTTTCCTTTCCTTTTTTGGTGGTTTTGCCATGAAATACATCCTTATATATAGGGATGCTATAAGTGACTGCTAGAATTTCAAAATTTGGGGTTGAAGATAAACAGTTATTACCCATTATAAAGCTGTTTCAAAAAATAAATGTGGTTCGACTATTAACTATAATTAGCTGTTTAAGGGAGACGAAGAGCTGAGCGGAAGAGAGAGTGGGAGATGAAGAGGTTAAGGAGATGAATAGGCAATGGGGAGAGCATTAAGAGATGAAACGTGAGAGAGAGAGTGAAAGATGAGATTGAAGTGGAATTGTGTGGGAAGGGGAAATCTGATGTGGCGGTGTTTGGAGGAGGGAAAAAAATTTTCTCTCTGCTTTGAGTTTTAATTTATATTATAGATTATAGTCTTGTTATTATCCACATTGTAAATAACGAAAAAGAATCTTCAAAATGTTAAATATAACATTCTAAAGGAGGAATGCAAACGAATTGTTTTTGCATCAGACAAAACTAATATATATATATATATATATATATAAATGAGGTGACAAGTAAAAAAGATAATTTAATGAGTTATGGGAAACATCAAAAAAAAAAAAATGTTTTTTAATAATTTGTTATCTAAAATAATTACTAATTTAATATGGTTGTAAACAAATGCAACCCATCTAAACTAATCAAGAATTAGCTTGTTAGAAGGTTAACCATCAAAGGTCTCCTTTTAATATAAAAACCTAGAAGATGATGTAGAGGTCACATATAAAAATTAGATCAACTCTTAATTACCAATTCAGATAGACCACTGACACCAAAGCCAGTCCTCCCATTCCTTATCTTCATGCAAGAGCTTTTGTTGAGCTTATGGGGTATTCCAACTTCATTCTAGTCATCTATTCTTTTTAAAGAGTGCCTTACAAGATGTAATTCATAAATCAGAAGGGTATTGGAGATAAAATGCATTTAAAAAAAATTGATAAATTCATACTAAAAACATCACAGTGATAACAAAACCAAAATAATAGATTTCAAAATGATGAGAAATCTATCCTGAAAATTGACTCTTATCATAGATTGTTGTGAATCAAAGTCTCACATCGGACATTTAAAACCTTGCATCTCTACATATAAAATCACCCATTTCCAATTGGTTTTGGGTTGGATTCTCCAAATTTAACATGATATTAAAGCAGGTTAATTCATCCACGTGTCTTGCCTAATGGTCACATGTGCTCCACGTCACCTAATATAATCAGTCCATGTGTTTGGCTGATCCTGCCGCACATGAGGGGACGTGTTGAGAATCAAAGTCTCACATTGGACATTTAAAGCCTTGCATCTCTAACATATAAGATCTTGGGGCCTCTCCACCCATTACCAATTGGTTTTGAGTTGGATGCTCCAAATCTAACATACATGGATACATTGCTCCAAGTCCATCAAACTCCAAGTCCATCACCACTCATCTCCATCACATCAAACACACTTGTTTGGGGGCCATAAATCTCAATGAGATATAGATGGCCTCCTGATCCACCAAATGACCAAAATATTTCAACCTTCTCCTTTCCCAACCCTCAGGAGTTTGGAGGCATAGGCATTGTAAGCAAAAGCTCTCTCTCAACATCGAAACGAAGTGATAACTCTCCCTTGCTAACCCAATGTATTGCACCCTTCCAAAAGAGCCTCTCTTTCAAACAGAAGCTCTCTCACACTTTTTAAAATTAAGGGCGAGCACATGCCCACCCTGGTCACTACGTAGATCCGCCAGTGGTCATATTTGACTTGGTTTCTTCATGACCTGTGGAGGCTATGTATGGAAGGGAAACCATTGTCTTGCCCACATGATCAATGGTGTCATCAATGGGGATTATTTCCTTAACACATGAATCTTAAGACTTCAAGCGTAGCCACCTGAGTATTTCAATTATGACTAGGTATGGCAATCCGTTTTCATGTGTCATGTTAACTCATTGGTATTCAACTATATGGGTCAACACGAACACGACACATTTATTAATCGTTCAAGCTCCCTCGATCCTAACACAACCTATTTATTAACCAAGTTGACATGACACGACACAACTCACATAACCCGTTTAATAAACGGGTCGTGTTAGGGTTGACACGAACCCATTTGATATAGGTGTGTTAAGTCAGGTTAACCTGGTGATCTGACACGAATTGACTTGTTTATATAAATCATATACAACAATTAAATATAATTACAACTAAAAATTTAAAAATAACAATAAAAGGTATTAAACGGCTAGAAGTACTTCCAAAAAATAAAATTACAAGCCAAGTTCCAAATTAGAAGTTCAACTTCATAATAAAAATATTACAACTCCAATACTAAGATAAACTAATCGAGGTCGAATAGATTATTACGGGTTATGCGTGTCAACCCAAATTGACCCGTTATTTAATCGTGTCTATTCAAGTCGACCCAAATCTGACACGAACCCATTATGCCTCAACCCTAACCTACCTCATGTCATGTTCGCGGGTCGTAACCCATTTTGACCACCCTTAATTAGGACATCATCATTGTAGTGCTCACAATTTATCAATGCTTGTTTCATGCCAAAACTTGAGCTTTTAGTCATTGGATTCTTCTGCAATAAGAAAGATACTAATTGAAAGAGAAAAAAGAAACCAAAAAAAAAAAAGGAAGACAAATCTCTCTAAGATCAGCATAATAGTGAGGGAAACAAATGGAAAATTGAGTTTCAAGGTGTTAAAGATATTTCAAGGACTATTTTTGGTCAAGACAAAGTCTAATACTTGGCGTGCAAGTAAAGCAAGTTACTTGTATTGCAAGTCTAATAACCCTAGTTTAATGTATTATTACTCTAGGGTTAAAAGAAAAATTAGACTGTCTTTAGGTATAATTGACATAACTCAAAAGAGAGATTGTCAGGTATATTTATATTGAAAAATTAGGGTTATAAAGTAAGATAAATGCAATAATAGGCCTAACTAAGAGCCTAAATAAAAGCCCACGTGATACATAAGTCACAGGATAATTATTCTAATTTCCAACACTCCTCCTCAAGTTAGGAGCAAAGATGTCAATCAAGCCTAGATTAACAATAGACAACTGGAGTAGAGAATGTCCCATAGGTTAAACACACGCCAAAGTGCAAGAGAGATGGAGTGAATAGTTAAAAATCTAAAAGCCAACTACCTAAACACGTGAAGGGCAGCAGGCAGCGACACATCAACCAAAAAGAAAAAAGAAAAGCCAACATAGGCAGCAAGGCAGCAGGCAAGGCCGGCCGGAATGGCCGAACCTTACCGAAATGGATCGAAATGTTTTTCGAGATAGGATAGGGGGGTTTCTGGTTCCGGTTTGTACACCAGAACAGGTATTCACAACATTGCTTGTAACAAACCATCTGTACATCACTATCTGAATGAAACAAACTCTTATAAATAAATACAAACACCCCTGTTATTCATGCGAGAGAGTCAAACAATTCCATTGTTTTATTGTTCTTTTTTTTTTTTTTTTTTTTTTTTGATGGAACATTGTTTTATTGTTCTTATAACCTAAAGAAACATGTTGCTGATTTTTTTAATTAATACCTTACTGCAACAGCATGGATAACTACAATCTTAGTGCATATTTAGATTGAATAAAAACTGGAATACTCTCTTGTTTTAAAATTGTTTAAAGCTATTTCAAAGTATGCCAAATTGACTAGTTGGATGATTGCTGATGTTACTTACCTATAAGTGGTAGATGAAGGATGATTCTGACTTATCCCTCAGGCTGAGTGAAGCTAATGGTTCAACCAAGACGTTTGTAATAGCCTGAGCCTGAGCTTGAGCCAAGCTGTTGTCTTCATCGGCATTATAGAAACATCCTCGTTTCTTGGCATCAATGACTAATTCCTTCCAAATAGAGTTCCTTTTAGTTAAGGTATCTGCATTTCCCAATATCCAAAGGCAATGCCTGCAAATGAAATAATGCCTATTAATTATAAAAACCACCAAAGCCTCAAGACATGTTTGAGCTGCACCATGGTGAAAGTTGATACATTATCTGTTACCTTGCACGGGTTAGTGCCACATTTGTTCTTTGATGATCTTTAAGAAAACCCACAACTCCATTCATATTAGATCTGACAGTAGACATAATTATCACATCCTCCTCACCACCCTGGAATCCATCGACAGAGCGAACACTAATTGAGAAGTTACTATTAGAATCAGCATTGTATTTTTTCACCTTTTCTTCAATTGCATAGACTTGAGCCTTGTATGGTGAGATGATACCAACTTTAACTTTCTTCGTGCGAACGGATTCTTTAGTAGTGGCTATATTAACAAAAAGAAAAGAGAGTTATGGAACTCGATTACTTAATTATCATCAAGCTAACCAAAATTATCATTAATATATTAGCACATCATTTCAGCAAAACTTAAACTAAGATTAGTTGCAAGTTTAGACATACCTTTGAAAAGGCTTGCAACTATCTCAGACGCCACAGCAACCTCAATCATATTTCTCAGACTATGGCTTTTATCGAATTCCTCTGTTCCATGTGCTACATTTATGAAAGAGTAGGATCCGTACATATTTCCCTGAAGGAAACGCCTGTCGTAGCTTCTTTCTTTGACATTGGGGCCATCCAAAATCTGATTTTCATAGAACATCCTATTTGGAAATAAGCTTATGGATCTGGATGCATCCTATGCTGAACATTAAGCAGGTCTTTCTTGTGTCCTAGCAATGCCAGCCTCTGGAACAAACTTCTTCCAAATTCAGCTTCCTCAGAAATCTAGGAATAGCAAATTTTAAAGATATTACATTGATAATTCCTAAATACAAACAAGGACAACAAGAGAATCATAATAATTAAACTCTAAAATCTAAACCTTGCTTTTAACCATCGCAGGCAGTTGCCGTTCATCCCCAATGAGAACAGCATGGCGGAGGCCAGGAAGTTGTAAAGGAATGATTGATTCACATTCCTTAATCTGAGAACCTTCATCTATAACCAGTAGGTCCCATCGAGCCATTACTTCATGCAATTTAGCAGAGCTTGATACAGTGCAGAAAGTTAGACATGAATTTTCCAGGCAGAATTTTTTTATCTCCCACACATCTTTGAAATCTGGAGCAGGGAATTTTATAGGAAGTGATCTAAGTATCTGAAGGCACTCATTTGTCAACTGCAAATTTTCACTGAAGACTTTTCTTTTTTTTTTGGTAAATTTTTCACTGAAGACTTGCTCTAGACAATCAAGAGCTTTGATAATCTTCTTTACCACTTCTAATGAAATAAAAGAAGTAGGTAAGTGTGTATACATATTTTTAATACAAGTCTTCAAAAGCTTTGTTTTTCTCTGTAATAACTCCCCAAACGTCAAAGGATTATCACATACACTCAAGTACAAATGATATTGCGTTTTAGGGTCCTCCAGCAAACATATCATTGATAGTAAACTACCTTTCCAACCAGATGATGAAACAAGGCAATCATATAGTATACAAACTCGGTTATCAAGGAATATATCAAGAAGGTCATGACGATCACCAATCTTCATTCGCTCTTCATTTCCAAATAAAACTATATCTCCAAGCCCATAAGTATCATATTCAAGTGACTCTGTCACATTCTTTAGAAGCCGCTGTGTCACTTCCAAAACTGCAGTATTTGGTTGGGGCACATGTAAGAGTTCTGCATTTCAATCTAAGCAGAGAGAATAATAACAAATCCAACTGTCTTGGTTTTCCCAGTTCCCGGAGGGCCCCATATTAGTCTTGACAGTATTCTGATGATTGCATTCCCTAGTGACCAAACAGCTAAGAACTGCATCTTTCTGTGAGTCATTTAAATCAGAAGAGCAGATTCTGGACCTCATATCTGCAGAGGCAGTACTGCAATTTTGTTCAGAAATGCAGGTAGTACAATTTCTAGCTTCCTACAAGAAGTAAATAAAAGGTACTGAGAATTATTTCCTAAAAACATCAATATGCAACACTATAAGTAAGCAATGCTTAAAATTCTTACCGCAGATTTAGGTTGCATCACATTTCGA
Organism: Fagus sylvatica; assembly: GCA_907173295.1. Taxonomy (NCBI): domain Eukaryota; kingdom Viridiplantae; phylum Streptophyta; class Magnoliopsida; order Fagales; family Fagaceae; genus Fagus; species Fagus sylvatica. The sequence continues at coordinate 20,331,896 of OU015767.1, read as the reverse complement.
ATGATGTTTAAGTTCCCACCTTCCAGCTCAGAGTTCAACGCTCTCCATATACGGATATTTGTGGTCATGTTAATCAGGACAAATGGCATAAAGAGTTTCCCTCTTCTTGTTCACTTGTTGCTCTTCAGCCAAGATAGGCTTTGAGGCTAATATACTAAGAGTATTGTCGGGTTTCGCCTTTAAAACATAAGCAACAAGATAGGGTCTGTTGGGTCTGTCTAAATCCTCAATGCTCTTTGGTCTTACATCTGTCAAGGCAATGAGGTCTCCAACCATTGGTTCATATGCCCCTTCAGATTCACTCATATTTTTAAGTGTAACATGGTACAAAAAGTCTTTGGGTGGTTTAGATTCATTGGTTTGTTTGAAAGACCAATATTACGCGCCTAGGCGCTAGAGGCAGTGTTGATATGCTTGATAACAAGTCAGCATGTGTTTCCTCAATAAGTGGATAAGTGAATGAGTTCATATATTCTGTCATGGAAGAGAATGTCTGTGGGATCTCTCTCACCTGTTAGTGAATAATTTCAGAGTTAAGATTGCAATTTTCATGAGAGGAAAGTTAAGTACATGTACAAGTGTGTTCAAAATGAACTGAACATTATTTTAAGGCTATCTCTCTCCCTAGAAATGGGAATAAAAAATACTATGTAACAAGGTCTACTACATAAATGAACTATGTGCCATGGCTAACAATTTGACATCATACACTATTTCAAATCACATTTAATGTCACCTCAACGTGACAACATACTTTCTATTGATATATAAAACAAGTCAACAACAACAGCAAAAAATTATGTGAAATTAATAATACCCCTTTTGCTCAGATGTATGTATTCATTTTGTTATCCACATTTTTTGACATTTGGCTAACCAACACATTATAATTAAATCAATAATAACCCATTTGTCTGAAATGAGGAGAATGAGAGGTTCATGGTGGACAAACCTTGTTTTTGTAAAGATTTTCATTGAGAATATCCTTGATAGACCAAGAGAATACCAAGTCTACTAAGCTTCTACCCGGAAATTCTTTCTTCTTCGCCTTAGTTTTCTCCATTCTTTTAGCTCCTTGATCTCTTGTGTATAATCAGTGAATGACCAAAGTCTCATACACCCTTAAAAATAAAGATCAAAAGATTGTTCGCTTAGCATCGAAGGAAGCAACTAGGAAAAATTGTACCAAATAGAAAGACCAATACACAGGTTATTCTGAAAGAAAGAAAGAAAAAGTGAGATTCCTAACATGTTAGCTTTTGGGTTAAGATTTTCCATTGCCATACTTAACAAAAAGCATATAGACGTACACAACATGATTAAAGAAAACGTTAGAAAAGAATTAAAGAAAGCATATTCAATAGAAAAAGAAGACATTGACTTCAAGTCAAATGAAAGTGACCCAAGTAGTAGGAATGGAAACTACCTTTCTTCCTTCTTTCCCTTCTTCCTTCCTCAAGTAGTAGGAATGGAAACTACCTTTCTTCCTTCTTTCCCTCCTTCCTTCCTTCTTCCTTTAACAACGGTGGTATTCGATTCTGTCGTAGGTACAACAACTATACCATGCAATATACTTGTTGTAGTACTATTGTATGTACATCCCAATTATTTAACCTTTTCATGTGCTTTTTTTTTACCCCCGAGAATGTATACACTCGTAGTAGGTTAAAAAAAGACTCATGGTAATAGTGACATAGCAATTGCAAAACGAGACTTCAATGGTGGGTTTGCTCCACTTGCTATGAACTACACTACAACACTCCATCTTTTGTCCAAGTAAGAAACAGTGTTTATGAATATAGCTTTTTATTAAATTAAAAAAAAAAAAATGCTCAATGGTTTGTTAAATATGAACAAAATAGCAATGCGTCTCCCATAATGTGGGAAAAGGAGAATGCTTTATTGTTGCCTGATCTAAAATGTATGTCATATATCATTTAGAACATATAAAAAATAACCAATTTTTAATCATTAACATATTATAACTAAAAATGTTAATCAAAACATAAGAAATTTAAAAGAGTTTGAATACTTATGATTAAATTGAAAAAATAGATCCATGTAGAAATTTTTTTTTTTTTAGAATTCGATAGTTGGAAAAGTGGAATATTTGAAGTTTTGAACCCATACTTGAATAGGAATACAAATCTTTTATATTCCATTTTATGCTTCACAAATCAGAGTGTATGGTTTTTTTACATTTTAAACTTTAGTCATTTTATAAGAAAAGTGAAAAGAATGCATGGAAAGTTGTGATTAGTGGAGTATATAGTGAAACATAAAAAGTGGGATAGAAAATTCTTAATAAGATTTTTATTAAATCTTAGTAATATTTGTATTTTTATCATTGTGTGTAAGATAATATTTGAATTTGAAATCATTGTGGGTAAGATGTTATTTCAAATTCATAACAAAACTACTTTTTTAAAACAAAATCCTAAATGCTCAAATGACATGTGTGTAATGTAAGTAGTATTTTCCCTATGATTTTTGTTTTATCAAATATATTTTTTTAAATAAAAAAAAAAAAATTCTCTATGACACGTGATGGAGCTGAAAACCTTCCCATGCAACCTAACACCCTTCGTTTTCCTTATAAAACCAATGGCTAACTTGTATAATGCACCGAAAAAGTTCAACAAAGAATATATAGATATGATACAAATTTTATTAATAAGAATTAATAAATAAAAAGGTAAAATAGAGAATTTTTTTTATAAGAACTTACCTGATTTAATTAAAATTTATTCAAAAAAGATTTAAACTTAATATAACAAGAATTTATTTAATGTTCGGTTGCTTTATCCAAAAAGACGTAACATGTAAGTTCTATTTGGTTTAAATTAACATTTGAATTTTATAACTTACCACTATTTATAACCCTTAATTTCAAATGAAAAATATATTAATAGCATAGAAAAAATGTGAAATTTCAAAATATTACATAACAATATTAGAAGAAGTCAACAAAAAATAAATAAAAATATTATTTTGTATTAGTATATAGGTTAGATTATAATTAAATTATGTTATTAATCAAACTTTTTTTTCTTTTTTTCTTTCTTGGATAATTTAACAGTTGTGAGAGAGAGCATTTGAACCTTGGATATCTTTATTACGAGAGATTACTCTCTCTCACTACTCTCGTCCTCTACAAGAAGAAAAAACGAAAAAGCTTGCCACTTGGGATGCGGTAGCCTCCATGGCTGCCATGCCCCCACTCCCCTCTTTTTTCTTTTTTTTTTCAAAGGGTTCTCATCCCCCTTTTGATACTTCCTTTTGGGTAGCTCAGAGAAATTGAGGTTTCTCTCCTCTCCTGTAGGGGTTTTTTGTTCACTTTGTCTGGTTTTTTTCTTTTGTAGGTTGTTGATGTTCTAGATCTGGACCTGTTGACTCAAATTTGGACTCTTAATGTTTTTTTTTTTTGGTTAAATCTAGTGTGTCATGTTCAAGATCTGGCCTTTTGTGTTTCTTGGATTCCAGATCTGCTGTTTTTTTTACTCAGATCCTGACCTTGTGCTGCTCTGGTATGGTTCCTCCAGCAATGTTAGGATTGTTCCAAACTTGACCAAATATTGTTGTCTCCCTTACTTAAGCATGATATCAATCCAGATATTGTGTTCAGATTGCTGTTTATTGACCCATGGCCCCTGCCACCGCCAGTTGCTACTCCAACTGCTGTGTCGAGTCTGTTTTCTTTATTTGTTCTAAGTTCTGTGGTTTGGTTATGTAAGACTTGCATACAAGTTGTCATCTTTACATCTATAATCTTGGCTTCATAATATTAATAAATCTCTATTTTTTTATAAAAAAAAAAAAATACATTAGAAAGATCATGAATGTGAATGAAAGTTTTACATAAAGAAAAAAAGCAAAGAATAACATAATTAAAATTTAAAACAAACCTAATAACAAGGAACTTTTTGACATATCAAGTGATTTTTAAAATGATAGAGACTATTAGGAAACATTCGGTAAAGGCTGAGGACTAAATTTATAATTAAACTTTAAAATAATCATATTGAATCTTCCCACGCATTGTGTGGGTCAACTAGTGCCAAAATTTTTAGTTTTTGATAAGAATGTTCAAGCACTACGGAGAGGTGGTTCTCGGGCTTTGGGAAGCATAAGCATTTACGCAAACACCTTGCAGGCAAGCTTTCAAGAGGTCATTCCAAGGGTCTAAGCCAATCAATTTAAACTTCCATTTAAACAGATGGTTTGTGACTTATTTCTAAAGTAGATGTTTCGTTTGCCTCCAAAACAAGATCATGTTTCAAAACATTACCATTTCTTTTCTTCTATTTCTTGTTGAGATAACAAAACGTTAACATTTCATATGGGTATAGAGTCTATAGACTACAGACGATGAACAAAAATAAAAAACAGATAAGCAAAAGTAAAAAATAATACTATGTACTACTTCAAAACCACGTCGTGTTGGAGGAAAAAAAAATATTAGCCTTTTAGACTTTTCCATAATTGACTGTCTTCTCAACTCCTTCTAAACTCTATATAATCAGCTTTGTGCAAATCTAACCATAAAGCAGATTTGATGAATTTTCACATTGATTGCTGCCAAAACCCAGTATTGATTCTATGCTGTCAGGAGGATCGTTGTATAATAGTGCCATAAGTTCTTGAGCATCGAACATTTCAACCATAGACGAATCTTGCAAGTAGACATGTCCATTATCCCCAAAATAGTTTTGCTCATCCTTTACTTCTGTCTCCACAATGCTACTTGTTGTGGCAACTTCAGTGACTGTACAATACATTGATTCACCTTCCACAATAGGCTTAAAATTGATCTCCTCATTAGCACAAGCCTCTGAGTGCCCCAAATGTTCTTCCACCTCCAACCGTTCATCTGTAGAAACATCATCCAGCAAGGACACCTGTCCATTATCCTTAAAATAATTCGTCACAACAGTAGGGTCATCTTTTGTCTCAACCATATTACTTGTGGTGGCAGATTCAGTGACTTCAGTGTGGTTCATTGTAGTTGAAAAATCAGGAAAGTTGAGACGAGCACATGCACCATACATAGCCCTTGCAGCATTCATAGCCCTTGCAGCTTCATCATAAGCAGAGGCAGCAGCAACTGCATTATCAAATGTACCGAGCCAGAGCTTCTTTCCCCTATTTGGCTCCCGAATTTCCACAACCCATTTACCCCAAGTCCTCTGCCTAACACCTCTGTAATTACACTTGAGAATTGTCAGGCCCTTCCTTTTCCTTTCATACATCCCTTCTTCGACCCTTTGGCTGGAACTTTACGAAGGGCATTTAGTCTGATCAGCACCGCAAGAATCAAACTGGGCATTATGTTCTTTCCACTTGGCAAGGGTCTCAGCCACAGACAGAGATCCATCGCCTCTACCCTTCCTCTTCCTGCAAGAATTCAACTGCACAGAGCTGACATTAGCAGCTTCATCACAAATACCCATCTTTGCAAAGATGATGACTCTGAACTCAACAATGAATGAAATCTATCTGGACTCAACAAAAACAACAATGAATGAACTCTGGACTCTTTCTTTGCAAAGATGATGAACTCTCTCTGGACCCAATAATGCCAAAACTCTCTTAGACTCAATAATCTGGACTAAAAAATGAAATCTATCTGGACTCAAT
>OU015767.1:20269927-20326159 GCA_907173295.1 Fagus sylvatica | reverse complement strand
AATCTACCCTTAAATGTTCAAAAACAAGAGATTGAGTCATAAATTTTTTTTAACCAAGGACAAAATATATATAGCAAAAATATTTTAAATCCAAAAATTATCCTATCACACACACATGGTATAAGAGTAATAAAAGAAAAGCAAAAATTGATATACTAGTCATCATTTCCAATGTTACATGAATGTAATACAATTTTTTTTTAAAATAAATAAATCTAAGTGGGACAATTGCTAAAATTTTATATAACTAAATAAATATTTTTTCATAAATATATAGAAGCTAAAGGGGAAAGTTTAAAAACTAATGGGGTCATGGCCCCCCAAAGTTTTTTTTTTTTTTTTTTTTTTTTTTTTTTTTTTTTCTGTCTCTTTTAAGAAAACTTGTTGTTTTTTTAATAATCATTATCATGATATCTCACTCTTTGGATTTAGCTTTTATCACATTATACCAAGTATAGCAAAAGCTAAAAGTATATATATCTGAAATGGGTCACGTATGTGAGATGAGAATATATGATTTAGCTATATTGTAATTTAAACCCTTAAAGTTCTGGATAATATTGTTTTTTTTTTTTTTTTTCTTTAAAGTTTCAAACTGGATCATGCTTCTAAGTTCTAACCTTACACAGCCTTTGGAAAAAATTTACATTAAAATTACGACGTTTTGTTCACATAAGTGAAAAAAAATTATTTAACACTTTTTTGTTCCTTTTTTTTCATTTTACTTTCTTCTCTTTCCCTTCCTCTCATTAAAATTTCTCTCCCTCTCTGTGTACCAAGTGCTCTATCTAAATCAGCCACTCAAGGCAACACTTTGTCTTTCCTAATCTGTGACTTCATCTCCATTCCAAGTTTCCAACTGTCCTAGCCTTAGCTAGGTGAGACCACTGCATATGGCGACATGTAGGGTTTTAGAAGATGAATTCTTGGGTCACAGCAACTTAGGTCATCGTATAAGGCCCCCAAATATTAGTCTATTAAATTTAATTTAAAAAAAAAATTCTAATTATAAAATGATATAGAAAAAGGCAATAGAATGTGCACTCAATGTAACTTTTTATTTCAAATTGTTCAAATTCTTTCATATAACTTTAGGTTCCTTATTATTTTTTTTTTCTTCCGATAATTCAATAGTTGGGAGATGCGGAATTTGAACTTTGATGTCTCCGTTTGAAACACCAGGAAGTTTCAGTTAAACTATAAGACTCTTGGCGGTTTCCCAATTAAATTCAAACAAATAGTTTTGAAAAAGAAAACATTGTTTATGTTTGAATTTAATTGAAAACTCTAATATATTGTACCTAAGAATTTTTACCTACATTTTGCCAACAAAAAAATATATTAGAGCAAACTCTGTCTTCAAAAAGAATTTGACTAACAATACCAGTTACAGTTGCTTTGACATAAATAAGTTTTTTAAATCAAAATTGATAAAATTCTATCTAAGATTGACTATGTCACAAGAAGGATTAAGTGAACTAGTCATAGTATCAATTGAAAAATAGATGTTGGTAGAACTTGATCAATACAACAACTTAATTAGTAATTTTACATCTTTAAAAACAATAAAAACATTAAATAGATTTTTTTTTTTTTTAAAAAAAAACATTGTTTGAAAAAGGCATTATTTAAAATCTCACCTTAGGTCCCAAAATCTCTTAAGCCGATATGACGAAGTGTAAGACTTAGGTGATTGTATCCTAAAGTGTTGTATTAAGGCATCAATTAGAGTTTCTCCAAGATGTTATCTCCCCAACACGATGATGGGTTTCTATGGGATTTTGGGTGGTTAGGTCGCAGGGTTTCTCTAGGGCTTCAATTTGTTCCTAGGGTTCCCCAAATTGTTTGCTTTGTTTGTTTGTTGTAATATAAAGTCGAAGGAGTCAAATCTAGGTTCTATTTGATAATCTGGATATAAATTAGATGATGTTTATAATTAGAATTATGGCTCAATTCTTGTGAATTTCTTTGTGTTCAATAATTGTACATCTAATTCAAAGCTTTTATTATTTTTTTTAATTGGGTAATAATAAAGGGCAAAAAATAATAGTCTGGTTCGCTATGAACCTATGGCTTTCCCAAATAATAATTTGCAATTTTGCATTCACAATTCGATATTTGCTCAAAAGAGTCATTTTTTGTATACCTCTCCATGTTAGACTCAATGACTCCTATAGTCCTATGCTTGTTATGGAATCTGATTCCACTTGAGTCTGTCAAACTAAGAATCCAAACCTTGTAAAGGGTTTGTGAAAAAGAATCAGAAGTTGGTTTGTGGAGGCACCTTGACTAGTGCTTGACAAGGTTGTTAATCGGGATCCATCTGGAGGGACTTTCTGTAGGATTTTCATATATTTGTCAAAAAGTGTAAAAACCTTTACTTAATTGTAAAGTTTTGCTTCATAATGTAATTCAATACATGTTGTATTTCACTATTTGACAAAAGATATATGTATTCTAACACAATATAAATTAATAAGAAACTAATTAGAGCAATTAAATACAAAATAAGAAATAGTGAATAATTATATTAAGTAGCAATCACACATACAGTTCCTATCATCATAATCATCATAATCTGTCTAAAGTTCATTTCATCATCATTGTCTTGGCCAATCAACATCCATAGGAAAAAAAATCAATCTCTCATACTCCATCATCATTAGTTCGTCATAACTTGGCTGCCACATTTTTCCTTTTTCATAGTTCTAATGCCCTCACATAAACTGGCATCATGTGTAGGTTTAGGGATTTTGGTATTTAGATTTTGGGAGCAATTTTGGGGTTGGTTGGATTTTAATTGAGAATAGAGAGAGTTTTTTTGTCATTTCACAAGTTTTTTGGGCTAAAAAACTGGTTTTATATTTGGGTTGTTTTTATATATTAGTTACTTCTCATTATCCCATAATTTAAATTGCACATGCAATGAATAGTCCTATTCTTGTTATGGATCTCTACCAGTATGAAGGTTTTTGGTGTGGTCCATATGCCTTAGAAGGAATGTAATAAGCTCAAGACCACTTCAAGCCTCAACCCAACCACGTCATCTTGAGTAGTGCACCAAAATCTAGCACAACTTGGCTTAAGGCTCTCAGTTTTGCCATTATGACACGATCTCATTTCAATGAGTCTACAAGCCCTTTACTCACCAGACTAGCACATGATTTGGTACCCTTCTTGGAGTTCAAAATTCTCTCAAACCCACAAACGTTGGATCCGGATTTTCCACTTGTGGCTACACACATTCCATACACTTCCTTACCAAAATCCATTATAAATTATGGTTGTAAAATTGTTTACATATGCAGGGATCCAAAGGATGTGTTTGTATCTCTTTGGCACTTTTTACACAAGTTGGATGCTAAGGCCGTGAAAGCCTCGGTCATGGAAGATCTACAGTTGAAGGATGCATTTGAGCTCTTTTGTGAAGGATTATCCCCTTCTGGACCTGATCGGCCTCCAAAATATCGATCTTTAATGGAGTCTAATCAAATTTAATATGTATGAATATGTAAATGGATGTATAAGGTAAAATGGTAGTATATATGGTAAGGTGGGTTGTCGTATCACGGAGAGAGGTGTTTTAAAATAAACACGAAATAATAAGAAGATGAGAACAATCAAATGAATAAAAGAAGATCAATCAAATAAAAATCTTAAACATTGAAACTCAAAATGGATTTAAAAGAAATTAGTTTACCTTACAAATTTGGATTCCCCCTTAGCCCAAGCTAAAAGTCTAGCCAATCATGACCAAGAAATTACAAAAAGAAAACTAGAGAAATAAATGCTAGAGAGAAAAAAATGAAGAAATACTCTCAAAATCCCATCTGCTCTTCCCAGGCGGCTGCTCCACTAGTTACTGCTTGCAAGTAGTTGTTTTAGGGATTCCTTTGGAGCTACAATCCGGTGTGATGCAGACACATGCAACTTACAGCAACTACTGGCCAAAGAAACCCACGCAAATACATTTGCAAGCTCCTTTGGAGCAAAGATCCAGTGTGACGTGGGTAGGAGTGAGTACCATGCAATCCGTGGGACACACCAGCCAAGCTTCCCACGTGAATTCAATTAGGAGCTCTCTTTGAGGAGTGATCTAGTGTGATGCGGTTAGAAAGGAGAGTGTGAGCTTATAGGCCTTGTGGGCTTTGGGTTCTGTGTGGGCTTGTGGCCTTGTTTTCTTCTTTTTCTTTTTCTTTTCAAAAAATTAATTTACACCTAAAACAAAACATAAAATTTAGACTTTATAAAATTAAAATAATGCATAAATTATTTTTATACAACGCAATAAATTATTTTTATACAACGAAATAAAAGAAATGCAAAGATTTGCATATAGCTAAAAATAAAATGCAAAATAATTCTATTAAAAACCTTAGAAAATGAGCTTAATAAATCATATTTCATGACTTATCAGGACCCTATTGGGATCATGTATAATTTAGGGTATTGGAGAGCATGTTAATTTGGAATCACCGGAAAGGATATTGTTTTTAAAGTATGAAGATTTGAAGAATGAGACTGCACATGGGGTGAAGAAAATTGCTGAGTTCATAGGTTACCCTTTCTCCTTGGAGGAAGAAGATAAAAGTGCAGTGCAAAAGATTATAAACCTATGTAGTTTTTAGAACATGTTGAGTTTGGAGGTGAATAAAAGTGGGATCACACAACGCTGGTGGCAAAGCACAGCTCATTTTTTAGAATAGGTATAGTTGGAGATTGGAAGAATCATCTTACACTAAAAGTGTTTTTAGGAGAAAAGGTCACACAACGTTGGTGGCAAAACACAGCTCATTTTTTAGAAAAGGTATAGTTGGAGATTGGAAGAATCATCTTACACCGAAAATGGCAACCCAACTTGATCAAATAACTGAGCAAAAACTAAAGGATACTAGCTTGAAATTGCACTCCTCATCCAATGCATGAGCGAGCGATCTATACTCCTTTCATGGCAACCAAAATAAAATATGGGACCTAGGCTCTTGTTTTAGCATGTCTTTTCTTCTTCTTGTTGTTATGAAAGTTAGTTTTAGCATGTCAAACACCATGACTTATCGTCATTTTGGTGTAAGTTAGAAGGTAAATATGGTGAGGATAATGTCATTAAGTCTTAATGTATTTCTGGTGTTTTCTAATGGTTTAAGCTTGAAATTTCAATCTAGACCAATGTTATCATTTTTTTTCCCTTTTGTTTTTTTGGCTTAATTATAAATGATGTAAAAGTTTTACTGATATATTCAAGAAATAAAATCTTAATCGTGAAATTGACAAAATATAAAAGATTTAAAATTGAGAGGATCATGTTATGAAACCAATGACCGCTACAATATACACATAATTAAAAATACTCCTCTACAAACAATAAAAAGGAAGAAAGCAAGTTTCGCCAAAAAAAAAAAAAAAGCAAAGCACCAACTTGTGAGGTGGCATGAATTAGTTGACTAGGTGCATGGAACATCATGCACAACACCTACACTAAAGTAATCCGGCCCTTTGTTATAAGTCTGTACAACTTAACCAATTTTTATTGTTATTATTATTATTATATTTATGAAAATGTTGATTGCTATTAGGGGATTGAGATCCCATATAATACTTTTTGTATTGCATGGGGTGCAATTCCTTTTTAATGGTTGATGTTGAAAGTTACAAAAGTAATTTTCAATCTCAATCATTCATTTAAAAAACTAAAAAAGCTAAAAGTTAAACTTTCAAAAAGTTAAAAAAAAAATGAACTATGCAATACCCTGGGATCTCAATCCGTTATTAGGAGTCTCATTAGTCGACTATGTGTTCTACGTAAGAGCTCTCCAGAATAGCCAACAAGTTTTTTCTTGCCATGTGTTGGGGTATTTTTAAAAAAATTATATACATATTTGTAATTTATATTCCTTAATAATTGAAAAGTTAAAATTTGATTATGAAATTTCACTCATTGATGGTATTTATTTAGAATTATAACAATACTAATCTTACAATTTTTGAATTTTATACCCATTATTTCATATATAATTGAACTAAATATATTTAGTGTTTTTGTAATTCACCAATTCAATAAGCCTATAAATAGGTTCTCCTCCACTTATTTGAAAAAGAAAAAGAAAAAGAAAAAGAAAAAGAAGAGGCTATTAGTTTAATGTGAGTAATGTCTAATGGTTAGAAAAAGTTTCTTATCATTTTATGTATTTTTCACTCTCATTCTATATAAACTTAGTTGTGTTTTTCTATAACTATACTATATGTGTACTGAAGGAGGGTACTATATTAGAGCTTCCTATCTTACTTAGTAATAAAGATTAGTAAGATATAACGACAAGCGTGCCTAAAATGTTTAAGTCAAATGTTTAAAAAATAAAATATCCCGCAAACGGTGTTGATAAAAAACAATATAGTATCCCGCGTCTCAAATTGGTCATGCTCAATCTAATGGAATTATCTATTTTATATTATGGAATTAACGGTAATATGTTCAATAATTTTTTTCTTTTTTTTTCTTTTCATTTAATAAATGAAGGAGGGTACTATATTAGAGCTTCCTATCTTACTTAGTAATAGATTACAACATAACGACACTTGAGAAATATCATTGTTTAATTCATAATTTTGTAAAATTCAATTTTTATTACTTTATGATCATAGGAACAACACTATCTTATGTGAGAGAGAATCCGTTTGAAGTATTAGGGGTTTTAATTTTGAGAGAGCATTTGTGCCTCTTGTTCAAAGCCGCCGCATGTGGACGAATGTTTAAGGTGGACGAATGTTTAAGATTGAATCACGTACATCTTTGTGTTCATTGTGTGATTGTTTATTCCTTTTTTCTATTATTTTATTTCACATAAATAAATTATAATCAACTACAATCACAACAAACATTTATTAGAATTTATGTTTTCTCAACAAATTGGTATAAAAGGCATGGATTCTTTTTGCTTTGGGGCTATTTCAGTTTTTCTTTTAGGTTTTTGACTTTTTTTCTTCAAGCTACCGATTGTTCCTATAGCTTCTAAATCTATATGAGTGTGTAGCTATCAGTTTAATTAGGTTTTTGGTGATAACGGCAGATGTTTCATTAGAAGCAAAATTCTAGAGATAACATCTAGTGAGAAGAATAGTTTCAGTTAATGGTTGTACGTGAACGCTCGAGGTGAATCAAAACAATCTCGCGCGCGTGTGTTCATCCTACATATGGATACATGAGAGAGTAGAGTCACCACTTGGTTAAGGTTTAAGAACCAACTTGACCCTTAGGGAAAAATCTAATTCGACATAAGCAAAAGGGTTCAGAGTCAAAATTGGTCAAAAGGTGTTTTTTTTTTTTTTTTTTTTCTTTTTTTTTTTTTTTTTTTTTTTTTTTTTTTTTTTTTTTTGTTAAAAAGAGAGTAGAGTCCATAAAAATTAGGGGTTGATAATATATTTAGGGGTTGATAATATATTCATTAAATTCTTCAATTTGACGTCTCCAAATTTAGGTTCCAGGTGCGACATTTTGATGAAACGTGACTTTAGGGTTCTCTTGGGCCGGAATAAAATAATTATTTTTTGTTAAAATTTAAGAACAGACAAAATACAGTATTGGCATTGTGTGTGAGAACTAGGAGTCTAGGAAACAAGCATAAATGAGACAAAACACAGAGATAAAAAGAAAAGATTGAAGCTGATGAATATGATGATATATGATCAAAAGAAGACACACCAACACGGCACAGACAACCATGGGCTATTGGCTTGTTATGGGTCTTCTAATATGAGGTGTACATACATGACAAAATTTACATCGGCTAACACAAAAGGAAACTCTTTGAAGTAAATTTAACAACAATGTCAACAGATAAGATCTACATACATTGAAAGTTTCAGTAGTTTGTAATCAAATTATCACAACAGAATACTTGAAAATTATGTTTAAGCATTTTGTTATCTCAATTTGAACTAGAAACTATCTCCTACGAGAAAGTAAAGATTATGGTGTATCCGTGTATATGCCCATAGTCGACTTGAATGAAATGAAGTATTGGAATTAATAGAGCCTAATGATATTATTGTAATTGAATGTGATGAGTGATCAGCACTTTTATCAAATTTCCCGTTTTGTTGACTTCATTTTGAAATAGAAGTTTTATTTTTGGTAACTTACGGATTTGTCCCAAAAATTTAAGCTTATAAAAAATATATATATATATATATATAATTAATAATTAACAATTATTCTTACACTTTTGTTAATATGTTTTTGTGATTTTGAACTGGGTTCGGAAGAAGAGAAGAGATCAAGGAATTTTCTAACTATTGATAGATAATTAATGATGTATATTGTACATAAACACAATATCATGAAAGAATAATCTATACCACCTAGGTCCAAATGATAGCTAGTTATAATGTTTGAGGTTGATATTCATTATCTAATGGAGGCAACGGTTACATTGTTTTGAAGGTTGTTTCATAAGTAGTTTAGGATTAAAACAATTAATTTTAAATTTTTGGATATGTGAGTCTAGAATTATGTGAATTTTTTGTAAATAGCCATGTGATTTAATTTTCTACAAGTTATACATAATTTTTTTTTTAGTCTCACATAGGATTTTTTTCCTTTAATTTGGTTGGATAATTTTAACAAGAGCCATTTCTTTTTGAGCATTAACATTTAGTCTTCATTGGGTACGTATTTTCCTATTTTGGTATGGAACTTTGTGAGACGTTATGTTTTGTAGTGTGTTTGAAACGGCTACGTTAGAATAAAAGTAGGTCATTTTTAAAATGCAAGCCATATCTTTTTAAAACATAAAAATAAAATAAAAAATCAGAAGCGGTTTAATATATAATGTATAATAATTAAGAGAGAAGGCCAAAAGAGTGGTGGGTTTTTGGTAAGTGTTAGTGATCTTAAGGTTTGTTAAGGATAACTCACAGCAGCTAGCAGATCAACATACTTTGGGTTCAAGATAATCTCATCTTACCTCATACTTGTAAATAGATAGTTGATTAGAACTCAAACTCTGTACATGATAGAATAAGAGTTCCTCTCCAACACTATATGTATTGAACTATCAATATAAATACAACACAGCACACATGATTTCAGTGTGGCTGATTATTCAATACTTGAGTTCTATAATCCTTTACATGGTATCAAAGCTATAAGACTCACGTCACCTTTTTTTTTTTACCTCTCTTCTCTCAGCCACATTTTAACAAACACCATTGTTAGCCTCAAGGTTTCAATGCTTATTACTCGGCTAATTAATCCAAGAACATTCATGTAGTTTTGATGATAACCATGATTTTAAGTTATTCATAAATGATATTTTCATATGAACTAATGATTTATGTTTAAAGCATAATGTTGACTAGTGATTTAATTGGACCAACATGGCCAATTCAAATATCAAGCAAATGCAAAGTCAACAAGTTGCAAATTCTCTGAAGAACAAAGTCATCAAGTCTCAAGACAAAGAAATCAAGCTCAAGAATCATGTTCCGAGACATATGAGAAATAAGAGTTAAGTTTTGTAAAGTTTATTAAGATTTGATCTTTAAGGCTCAACTTTAAAACCAACTTAAATTGATTTTCAAAAATAACGGCTAGTTTGATTGCAATTCAATACAAATAAATCAATTACAGCTGAAAATTTTTTTGAAGCAGAAAAGTTTTCAAAATATTGACAAAGTCAATATTAATGGCTAGATATTTTGATATTTAAAGATAGCCATGTGAATACAAAGAAATCTCTTACGGTGAAAAATTTATGAAATAGAAAAATTTTCAAAATATTGACAAAGTCAATATTAATGTCTAGATTGATTGATATTTAAAAATATCCAATGTGAACACAAAGAAATATCTTACAGTGAAAATTTTCTGAAATTGAAAAACTTTCAAAATCTTAACAAAGTCAAAGAAAATGGCTTGATTGATTAAGATTCAAAAATGCAAGACGAACATATCAATTACGGCTAAAAATTTCTTAAACAGAAAACAAAGTCAAAGAAAACAATTTGATTCATTGAAATTCACATAAGCTTACTACACTACACAATATATATGGTCTAAAATAAATACTAATTTTTTAAGTCTGTGTTTGTTGGAGAATCAAAGCTCTGCCAAAGACTTGCAGCATCTCCACTATACTTTATCTAGTATTCACATTAATGTATTAGGAGAACCCACCCCACGCCAATAATTCAAAAAGCAAAAAGACTTATTGCCACTAGAAGTTTGGTGCAGATAAGCAATGAATATAGGTTGGCATGTATTGGCACCGTTTATTTGAAAAGGTTATTTGAATTTTAAAAAGTCACGCCAATTATTCAAAAGGCTGATTGCCATTTTCAATTGTCGGTTAAAGCCATCTTCTGACATTGGCATCGTTTATTTGAATTTTAAAAAGTCACGCCAATTATTCAAAAGGCTGATTGCCATTTTCAATTGTCGGTTAAAGCCACCTTCTGACATTGGCACTTTATTATTTAAAATTATATAGAATCATGATTGTGTTTTCTAACGAACAAAAATTTTCAATTTCAAATTTCCTTTAGTCGGTTGATTGAACTATATATAAAGAGAATAGAAGAGAGAAACTATGACAACAAGAGCATACAAGAGAAATCAGAGAAAGAAAAGAAAATATCTTTTACATCAATCCATCCTTTCTCAAGCTTTTATTTTCATATCATTCAAAATCCTTGATTGAAAATCAAAGTCTTCTAAATACTCTTTGAGCCGTATTAATCAAATCTTTGATATACTATTAGAGTGAGCATATTGTGTACAACTACTCTTTGAGAGAGCCATATTTTGTACAACAATCCTTTGTTGAAACTATTGAGTGTTTTTGTTAGGGTTTTGGTATAAATCCTAAGTAGTGAAAAGGATTTTTCACTGGGTAGTTACTCTTCACCGTGTAAGGAAGATTTGTGGGTTTTAGTATAAATCCTAAGGAGTGAAAAAGATTTTTCACTCGGTGGTTACTCTTCACCGTGTAAGGAAGATTTGTAACGGTTTGATCTTCACCCAAAAGAAGATTGTCAAATAGTGGATTTGGGAATCCTCAAGAAGTGTTCTTGAGGCGGGGACGTAGGCGGGGAAGCCGAACCTCGATAAAAATCATTGTGTTTGATTTTCTCTATCTCTATCTCTTACTTATTCAATTGCTTATATATGCTTGTGCTTGATTTCCTATCATATCTATATTGCAATTGAATTGTGTTATTAAATTTGTTTAATCAATTTTTGCTAATTGAAAATAGTTTTTAATTCCGCATTTAAATCGAAAAAGTTTGCCTCAACCTAAATCACCCCCCCTCTTAGGTTGATATTTGGGTAACAACCATGTCTTCATCAACCGCCCAATCTGCTCTCATCTCCACCCTCGAACCTCATTCCACCCGCCTTACAACAGTACACCATCTCATCACAATCAAGCTTACCTATGAGAACTATCTTTTCTGGAAAGCCCAGGTTGTCCCCTATCTTCGTGGGCAACATCTATTTCAGTTTGTGGATGGTTCTTTTCCCATTCCGCAACCCATCATCGCTGCTCCGTTAGACAGTGCCTCCACGACTCTCATTAATCCGGAGTTCACTCAATGGCAACTTCAGGATCAGATCGTGCTTAGTGCGTTAATATCTTCACTTTCGGAAAAAGTGATCGCACATGTGGTCAAGTGTATCACTTCCCGAGACCTCCGGGCAACTCTTGAATGGATGTTCACTGCTCAATCTCAGGCTCACCTTATGCAGATCCATTACCAGCTTTCTACTCTCAGAAAAGGAAGCACCTCCACTGCCGATTTCTTCCATACCTTCACCGGTTTGGCTGACACATTGGCTGCCATTGACCAACCTTTGCCTGAATTTCAGTTGGTCTCTTTTCTTTTGGCTGGACTTGGACCCGAATATGACTCCTTTGTCACCTCCGTTCAACAACGGACCGAGCCCATTACTCTTGATTATCTCTATGGGCATCTCCTTAATCGTGAGATTCGGCTTGAACAGAGTCAAGCCCCTGTTTCTCTTGAGACTGCCAGTGCCAATTTTGTTTCTAGAGGCACTTTTTCCTGTAGTGGTCGAGGAGAACGCAATCAATCCTCCTCATCTACTGGTCGTGGTCACTCCACCTCTCCATCATTCAGATCTAATAGTGGCAGGGTGTCACGCCCCAAACCCAACAGGGTCTAGTGCATGAGAAGACTACAACCCAAACACCTGTAAACTTTTCTTCAACTATTACATAACTGTATGTCAACTTATAATATCCAAAGTCCATTATCAAAAGTTCGAGTACACTAATCCATAAGTTCATACATTAAGCCATTTACATATATGTACGTCCTCAAAATATAAGTCAGAGCTTTATGACCCTTACATTGACCACTGGCCACAAAAGAATGGAGGTCTGTGCATAATTACATAAAATTACATATCAATATTCCTATACAAAAAATATCTCTTAGGATGTGCAACCCCAGCAACAACTCTGGGTCTAACACACCTAAGGTTGAACTACCAAAAATACAGCCTCCACAGAGTGGTTGTCTAACTACTGCAAACCCACAAAAATTCAACTTGCTGAGTCTCTGCCTACTTTGTAAAAATCATAATTGAAAGGAATGAGCTAAAGCCCAGTAAGTAGCATAAATAATGGGGTTAGGGGAAATGCAAGTTTATTGATAATAAAGCATGTTACAAAACATAACGTAGATTTGGAAACTTTTATACAAATTCTCTCAAAATCATCTTCCTTGCAATAATCTGAAATATTTAGAAGGATAATGCAATACCAAGCTTTTCAAGATATAAATAATGAAACTACATAATACACCATGTGAGCCATATAATTTTCCAATACATTTCAAAAGCATAAAACCACAAACAAATACCCAAGGCCATGTGACAAGGCTTCTACTAGGAGCTTTGTTAGGCCCACAAGTAAAAGACCACACAACTAGGCTTCTACCAGGAGCTTCGTTAGGCCCACAGGTAAAAGACCTCATAACTTGGCTTCTACCAGGAGCTTCGTTAGGCTCACAGATAAAAAACCAAACAACTTTATTTCTACCAGGAGCTTCGTTAGGCCCACAGGTAAGTTGTGTTACTACCAGGAGCTTCGTTAGGCCCACAGGTAGATTGTGATTCTACCAGGAGCTTCGTTAGGCCCAAAAGTAAACGGCATCCAGCTGGGTAATCACCATATAATCACAATTGTCATGGTACAAGGGTAAAACAACAAAATAGCTCACAGGTTAACATAATAAAAATACATAGTTCATTTCCAAGTGGTTGGATAAGACCTTTCAACATTCAAAGTATTCACAAAGCTTGTCACTTATCCAACTAATTCCCAAACATTTAAAAGTTTCCAAAACATATCTCAAACCACAAAATCAATGATAAAGCATCTTTAGAAAATCGCAATAATCGAATAACTTTATCAAATAACTCCCCAAGGATTAATCAAAGATGCTTATAAAATTTCCAATCTAGCAAATCATGCATTTCCCCAAATGCAATATCAAATATAATGCATTTTCTCGTAAATAAATAAATACTAAGGTTTATACACAAAATCCTTTAGGAAAAGTATAATTTCACAATAATTTCCAAAATGTGTTTATAAACCTTAAAATAAATCTCATATGCAATTATGATTATTTTTCCAAAAATCCCATTAAGAAGCTACTTACCTGCAACTCCGCTCAAAATCCTAATCTCCAATGCTCCTAGGAGATTAAATAGAACCTATAAAAGACAGGAGCAAGCCTATCAAGACAAAAATCATCTAGAACCTCAACTAACCCAAATACACTAAATGATATGGAAAAATTAGATCAAATCACTATTAACATTAGGAATCCAAAATCCCTAAATCCTCACCATAGAGAAACCACCATAAACACTTTTATCAAAAACCCTTAACTATTCCTCAAATAAATCCACCAAAATCAAAAACCCATTTTCTTAATCACATAAATATCATTAAGATTGCTCAAATTAAATCACATATAACACTAAGGTTACTTAGATTTGGAAAGAAACTAACAAAATATAAAAACCTTAACTTAGAGTTTTTACCTTAAAAATATTGGAAGCAAATGGAGCCTAGAAAGTCTCCTTTGGATTTTCTCCGGAAATCCTATCGGAAATTCCGCCGGTAATTATGGTGGTTAACCGGTGAGAGAAAGAGAGGAAGTGACCGAATGGGAGTGTAGGAGAGAGAGTATGTGTGCTGGTGAAAAAACAAAAATAGAAAATGAAAGAGTGAGAATGAGGGAGAGCTACGGTGAAATATAGAGAAATCTAGAAGACAATTGAGTGGTGGGGACTTATGGGGGTAGGTGGGCACGTGAGGTGGGGAATGGCTTCTAGAAATATCTCTTTTGTCTTTTTTTTTATTATTATTATTTTTATTATTTTGTTTTGGGCCACTACAATCTTCCCCCTTTATAAAAATTTCGTCCTCGAAATTGTACATACCTTGATTATGAAATAGATCTGGGTATCTAGATTGCATAATGTCCTCACGCTCCCAAGATGCCTCTTTCAACGCATGATTTTTCCAGAGTACCTTTACTAGAGGTATCGATTTGGTGCGTAGCATATGCTCTTTACGATCTAAAATCTGAATTGGAACTTCTTCATATGACAAATCATCTCTTATTCGAAGTTGATCATAGCTCAATATGTGAGAAGGTTCAGGAATGTATTTCCTTAACATAGAAACATGGAAAACATTATGAATTCCTGATAAAGCTGGCGGTAGAGCAAGTCTATACGCAACTGGACCAATCCTCTCCAAGATCTCAAATGGCCCTACGAACCTAGGGCTCAACTTACCCTTCTTGCCAAATCTCATTACTCCTTTCATCGGTGCAACTCTAAGGAAGACCATGTCTCCAAGTTCAAACTCTAAGTCCTTCCTTCGTTTGTTAGCATTACTCTTCTGTCTACTTTGGCCTGTTCACAACCTCTCATGAATCAGATCAACCTTTTCACATGTTCTTTGAATAATCTCTGGCCCCAAAATCTTTCGTACCCCAACTTCATCCCAACAAATCAGGGATCTACATTTCCTTCCATACAAAGCTTCATAAGGTGCCATCCCAATACTAGATTGGAAGCTGTTATTATAAGCAAACTCTACTAAACACAAGTGATTAGCCCAACTACCTTTAAGATCCAGTACACAGGCTCGCAACATATCTTCTAGAATTTGGATAGTTCTTTCTGATTGTCCATCAATTTGAGGGTGGAAAGCTGTGCTAAAATTTAAATTAGTACCCAAAGCTTTGTGCAAACTCTTCCAAAAACGTGAAGTAAAGCGTGGGTCTCTATCTGAAACAATTGAAACAGGAATACCATGAAGCCTCACTATCTCTTCAATATAGAGTTGTGCTAGTTGATCAAGAGAGAAATTCATTCGAATGGGAATAAAGTGAGCTGATTTTGTCAATCTATCAACAATTACCCAAATAGCATCGTGGCCCTTAGGCGATCTCGGCAATCCTGACACAAAGTCCATGGAAATATGCTCCCACTTCCATTCAGGGATGGAAAGTGATTGCAACAAACCCGAGGGTCTTTGATGCTCCACCTTGACTTGTTGACAAGTCAAGCATTGCTCCACAAATTAGGCAATCTCTCTCTTCATGTTATTCCACCAAAAGGTTTCCCGAAGGTCACGGTACATCTTAGTACTACCCGGGTGAATTGTGTAAGATGAACGATGTGCTTCCTCTAAAATATCCTTTTTAATTGATGGATCATTAGGTACACACAATCTATTCCCAAATTTCAAAACACCATCATCAGAGATATTAAACATAGGCTTCTTTCCACTCCACACCTCATCCATGATTTTTACCAACTGTGAGTCACCACTCTACGATAATTTAATTCTCTCGATCAAGGTTGGTTGTACACTCAAACTTGCCAAGTAGGCCCCAGAATGGCCCATCACAATTTCAATCCCCATTCTCTCCAAATCATTAATGATTTCCTTTTGAGTTGTTAACAATGCAGCTGAAAAACCTGAAGACTTTCGACTAAGTGCATCGGCCACGACATTAGCCTTACCTGGATGATAATTAATGGAGCAGTCATAATCCTTAATTAATTCAAGCCATCTCCGTTGCCTCATATTTAACTCTTTCTGGGTAAAGAAATACTTTAAACTCTTATGATCCGTGTAAATTTCACATTTCTCACAATACAAATAATGCCTCCAAATTTTTAATGCAAACACAACTGCAGCCAACTCCAAGTCATGAGTAGGGTAATTTTGTTCATAATTCTTCAACTGGCGAGAGGCATAAGCCACAACCCTACCATGTTGCATTAATACACAACCAAGGCCCTTGTGAGAAGCATCACTATATATAACAAAACCTCCTGAACTCGAAGGAATAGTTAACACCGGGGCCGTGACTAACTGCTGCTTTAACTCTTGGAAGCTCTTTTCACATTCCTCCTTCCACTCAAACTTAGCATTCTTCCGAGTTAAATGAGTTAAAGGAGCTGCAATGCGGGAGAATCCTTCTACAAACCTCCTATAGTAACCTACAAGGCCCAAGAAACTCCTTACCTCGCTTACATTAGTGGGTCTATCCCAACTAACCACCGCTTCAATCTTACTAGGATCCGCAGTAATTCCATCCATAGAGACCACATGACCCAAGAATACCACTTGATTCAACCAAAATTCACACTTCTTTAGTTTAGCATATAACTTCTTATCTCTTAGAATTTGCAAAACAATCCTCAAGTGGTCCTCATGTTCTTCCAGACTCTTAGAGTACACCAAGATATCATCAATGAATACAATGACAAAGCGATCCAAATACTCATGGAATACCCTATTCATTAAGTCCATGAAAACAGCAGGGGCATTGGTTAGACCAAAAGGCATCACTAAAAACTCATAATGACCATACCTAGTCCGGAAGGCCGTCTTTGGTATGTCCTCACTCTTAATCTTCAATTGGTGATAACCCGAACGAAGGTCAATTTTGGAAAAGACTTGTGCACCTTGCAATTGATCGAACAAGTCATCAATACAAGGCAATGGATATTTATTCTTAATAGTAACTCGATTTAGCTCACGGTAGTCAATACATAACCTCATAGACCCATCCTTCTTCTTGACAAATAAAACTGGAGCTCCCTAAGGTGATGCACTAGGACGAATAAACCCTTTATCTAGTAATTCTTCTAACTATCCCTTAAGCTCCTTCAATTCTGCTGGTGCCATTCTATAGGGTGCCTTGGAAATAGGTGCAGTACCAGGAACGAGGTTAATAGAAAATTCAACCTCACGATCCGGGGGTAATCCAGATAAATCCTCAGGAAAAACATCCGGGAATTCCCGCACCACGGGAATATCTTCGATCTCCAATTCCTTCTTTTACAAATCTACTACACTAGCAAGAAAGCCTCGACATCCTTTCCTAAGCAAGCGGTTTGCTCGTAGGGCTGATATCATATGAGGTAGAAAAGGTAAACGTGAGCCCTTAAATCGGAATTCCAACTCACCTGGAGGCCTAAACACAACCTCCTTCTCAAAACAATCCACACTAGCATGGTAAGCAGCCAACCAATTCATGCCTAGAATGACATCAAAATCATGCATTCCTAACAACACCAAGTCCGCTGATAACTCCCTACCCTCAATGCAAAACATGCAAGACTTGAGTACAAGATTAGACATTAAAGTATCACCCAAAGGAGTAGAAACTGACAACTCATATTCAACAGGCTCAAGACTTCTATCAATGTTTCTCACAAATCCACACGAAATAAAAGAATGCGTAGAACCAGGATAAAAAAGAACTCTAGCAAGTGTGGAGAACAAAGGAAGTATACCTGTCACTATAGTGTCTGTGGCCTGAGCATCTTGAGTAGTCAAAGCATACACTCTTCCTTGGACTCTTTTCACACTAGCATCACTTTTCTGTGTCTGAGGTGAGGAAGAGGAACCTGAGCCTTTAGTGGTGGGACATACTCGAGTATAATGACCAGGTTGCTTACAAGTGTAGCATAACTTTATAGCACAAGGTTGACCCTCATGACTCGTACCACAATGAGGGCAAGGTTTCTTCTCACTCGAATGAGAAGAGGCAGGCTTATCATGCATAAAAGACTATTGTCTATTGCCAAACTTCTTAAAGAATCCTTTCTTAAACTTCTGCCCCTGACCTTTACCATGATGAGAACCAGATGACCATTGCTTCTTTCCACTCTCATCAAAACCATTATTGTATTTAAAGTCTTCTTCAAGATGCATTGCCCTCTTCACAATCTCAAAAAGAGTGTTCACTCCAGCAGCTAGGATGTGAGGACGAATTTTATCATTTAGACCTTTTTGAAACTTCATTACTTTCTTATGCTCATCAGGAATTAAATGGGGGGCAAAACGAGACAGATCAATAAATTTTGCAGCATATTCTTCCACAGTCATTGACCCCTGAACTAAATCAGAAAATTCTCTTTTCCTTCTTGTCTCTCACTACTTCTGGGAAATAAGTCTCATTAAAGACTTCCTTAAACTCGTCCCACGTGATACGGTCATTCTCACCCAATTCCTCTTTCAATAGAACTTCAGTACCAGCCCACCATCTCTCAACAGGGCCCTCAAGAGCAAAGGTGGCATACTCCACCTTTTGGGAGTCCGTACAATGAAGAACTTTCAACAATTTCTCCATTTTTAGTAGCCAGTTCTCTGCTACCATAGGATCAGTTGCACCAGCAAAAGTTGGGGGGTTTTGCTTCCTAAACTCCATAAAAGAGCAACCCTCCTTTTGACCCTCACCATGCCGAGCAGCTTGAGCAAGTCTAGCATAGATCTTATTTGCCACTTCATCAACCTCATTAATCTCATTAATGACAGGAGTGGCAGATCTCTCACGCTCTTGGTGTGGCCCAGCATCAGATGGAGGAGTCACAACCTTATCTATGTTCTTTAACTTACGTTGTCTCTTTGCTGGTGGCATAGTGTATCAAAATACCTATACCTACATCCATTGCAATAGAGGAAAAATAAGTCACCACTACAGTCAACTAGGAATTAAAATATTATATACGGCTAAAATACATACAACATCAAGGTAGAAGGATAAGTTTCATATTCCTAGTGCTCTGACTTAAATCTAGATCAAACCTATTCATAAAGTCTACAGAATCATAACCTAAGCTCTGATACCATAACTGTCACGCCCCAAACCCAACAGGGTCTAGTGCATGAGAAGACTACAACCCAAACACCTGTAAAATTTTCCTCAACTATTACATAACTGTATGTCAACTTATAATATCCAAAGTCCATTATCAAAAGTTCGAGTACACTAATCCATAAGTTCATACATTAAGCCATTTACATATATGTACGTCCTCAAAATATAAGTCAGAGCTTTATGACCCTTACATTGACCACTGGCCACAAAAGAATGGACGTCTGTGCATAATTACATAAAATTACATATCAATATTCCTATACAAAAAATATCTCTTAGGATGTGCAACCCCAGCAACAACTCTGGGTCTAACACACCTAAGGTTGAACTACCAAAAATACAGCCTCCACAGAGTGGTTGTCTAACTACTGCAAACCCACAAAAATTCAGCTTGTTGAGTCTGTGCCTATTCTGTAAAAATCATAATTGAAAGGAATGAGCTAAAGCCCAGTCAATAGCATAAATAATGGGGTTAGGGGAAATGCAAGTTTATTGATAATAAAGCATGTTACAAAACATAACGTAGATTTGGAAACTTTCATACAAATTCTCTCAAAATCATCTTCCTTGCAATAATCAGAAATATTTAGAAGGATAATGCAATACCAAGCTTTTCAAGATATAAATAATGAAACTACATAATACACCATGTGAGCCATATAATTTTCCAATACATTTCAAAAGCATAAAACCACAAACAAATACCCAAGGCCACGTGACAAGGCTTCTACTAGGAGCTTCGTTAGGCCCACAAGTAAAAGACCACACAACTAGGCTTCTACCAGGAGCTTCGTTAGGCCCACAGGTAAAAGACCTCATAACTTGGCTTCTACCAGGAGCTTCGTTAGGCTCACAGATAAAAAACCAAACAACTTTATTTCTACCAGGAGCTTCGTTAGGCCCACAGGTAAGTTGTGTTACTACCAGGAGCTTCGTTAGGCCCACAGGTAGGTTGTGATTCTACCAGGAGCTTCGTTAGGCCCAAAAGTAAACGGCATCCAGCTGGGTAATCACCATATAATCACAATTGTCATGGCACAAGGGTAAAACAACAAAATAGCTCACAGGTTAACATAATAAAAATACATAGTTCATTTCCAAGTGGTTGGATAAGACCTTTCAACATTCAAAGTATTCACAAAGCTTGTCACTTATCCAACTAATTCCCAAACATTTAAAAGTTTCCAAAACATATCTCAAACCACAAAATCAATGATAAAGCATCTTTAGAAAATCACAATAATCCAATAACTTTATCAAATAACTCCCCAAGGATTAATGAAAGATGCTTATAAAATTTCCAATCTAGCAAATCATGCATTTCCCCAAATGCAATATCAAATATAATGCATTTTCTCGTAAATAAATAAATACTAAGGTTTATACACAAAATCCTTTAGGAAAAGTATAATTTCACAATAATTTCCAAAATGTGTTTATAAACCTTAAAATAAATCTCATATGCAATTATGATTATTTTTCCAAAAATCCCATTAAGAAGCTACGTTACCTGCAACCCGCTCAAAATCCTAATCTCCAATGCTCCTAGGAGATTAAATAGAACCTATAAAAGACAGGAGCAAGCCTATCAAGACAAAAATCATCTAGAACCTCAACTAACCCAAATACACTAAATGATATGGAAAAATTAGATCAAATCACTATTAACATTAGGAATCCAAAATCCCTAAATCCTCACCATAGAGAAACCACCATAAACACTTTTATCAAAAACCCTTAACTATTCCTCAAATAAATCCACCAAAATCAAAAACCCATTTTCTTAATCACATAAATATCATTAAGATTGCTCAAATTAAATCACATATAACACTAAGGTTACTTAGATTTGGAAAGAAACTAACAAAATATAAAAACCTTAACTTAGAGTTTTTACCTTAAAAATATTGGAAGCAAATGGAGCCTAGAAAGTCTCCTTTGGATTTTCTCCGGAAATCCTACCGGAAATTCCGCCAGTAATTATGGTGGTTAACCGGTGAGAGAAAGAGAGGAAGTGACCGAATGGGAGTGTGGGAGAGAGAGTATGTGTGCTGGTGAAAAAACAAAAATAGAAAATGAAAGAGTGAGAATGAGGGAGAGCTACGGTGAAATATGGAGAAATCTAGAAGACAATTGAGTGGTGGGGACTTATGGGGGTAGGTGGGCACGTGAGGTGGGGAATGGCTTCTAGAAATATCTCTTTTGTCTTCTTTTTATTATTATTATTTTTATTATTTTGTTTTGGGCCACGACACAGGGGGCGAGGAAGAAATTCTCCCAATGATGCTCGCCCAGTTTGTCAAGTGTGCAATCGTGCTGGTCATGTGGCTCTTCATTGTTATCATCGCTTCGACAATAGTTACTACAGTGAGAAATCTGCTACTATGCAAGCCTATTTTAGTACTCAACAGGCTCCTACTGATCCAAATTGGTACATTGACACAGGTGCAACCAATCATCTCATATCAGATCTTGCAAATCTCAATGTTCACTCTGAGGAATATTTAGGCTCAGATCAAATACGCGTTGGAAATGGTAAGGGGCTCTCTGTTGCACACACTGGTACCACTAGTCTTTCCACTCCACACTCTTTCTTTCTTTTAAAAAATGTTTTACATGTTCCTAAAATCACCAAGAATCTTATATCTGTTCAAAAATTCACTCGTGACACTGACACATTCATGGAATTTCATCCTTCTAATTATTTTCTTGTCAAGGATCGGCCCACAAAGAAACTCCTTCACAAAGGTCCGAGTAAGCATGGTCTTTATGCGTTCACCACATCCTCAAACTCCACCAGTCCACTTGCTCTCATTGGTGAACGTGCTTCCATTGATCGTTGGCATTCCAGATTGGGACATCCAGCCTTCAAAGTCATGTCTAGGATTCTCTCCAAATTTAGTCTTCCAGTTGTTAGGAACAATAATGGGCATATGTCTTGTCCTGCCTGTCTCTCTTCAAAAAGCAAACAGTTAGCTTTTTCCCCATCCCCTCACTACAACAAAAAAAGCCTTTTACAACATGTAAAAAATGTTGTTAAAACGATTCTACAACATTTTAGCGCATGTTGTAGGATGAGGTGTTGTGGAAAGTGTCAGACTTTCAACAACTTTCAATTAATGTTGTCTAGTATGTTGTTAAATATCTAATTAAAAACATTCGAAAAATGTTCTTATAGCATGTAAAGATCATACTTAAAAAATGTTGTTAAAAGTCTTTTTACAACTTTTACTGAATGTGGTCTTTATATGTTATACAACATTTATTATACATTGTCTATACATGTTAGTACAACATTAAATAATGTTGTCTGTTTGTTCCTTTCACAACATTTTCTAAACGTTGTAAAAGAGTGCTTTAAATATGTTTTGACAACATTCAAAGAACGTTGTGTTATATACTTTTTTTTTTTGGGAAGAAGAAGACATGTTTCCATGCTTATATAAATCATAATCCAAACATTATATCAACACAAAAAGCAACACAAGATTACCAACACACATACACTTTATATAATTAAACTTCAAAGTCTAATTTCAATTAGAATGGTAAACTAGTTTTAATTCAAATAGTACGCTGCGAGCTAGTTTCGCTTCAAAAGAAAAAAAGACATAATATTCAAAAAATAAACCAAACTGTCTAGATGATCTTTAACTTTAATCAATCAATGTTTAAACAATTTTCAATTCAAGAAGTAAAGGGCTCCCAACTCCTACGCAAGCAACATGTCTCCATGAAATCCTCTTTCTTAATTCCTTTCATACTGACTAGCACCTGCAAAATGAAGCATAAATCCATAAATTTAATGATAGTAGGATACAAACAATAACATTAACTTAGAATCACAAATATCTAAGAAGAGAGCTTAAATTATTACCTCAATTACAGCAACTTAATGAATTTTTTTAGCCAAGCAACTATACTTCCTACTGCTTCATTGAGCGATGAGAATTCACTTGTAGACCAGTACAATGGTACATTTGAATCTTTCACTTCATCTATCCAGACTTTCCAACAATCAATTCCAAGAGGCACATGATGCACTTTTGAATAAGAATTTGTTGTTGCAATTTTTCCTTTCGTAACTACTTCTTCCTTCTTAAATAAGCACCATTCAATAGTTCACATTGTGCATTTTCAAAGTTGGCATCACTAAATATAGCATCCGCTGCCCTGTTGTGACTGTCATCAACATAATGATTAATAATGAAATAAAAACATTTTTTTTTCAACAAAAGACATAATATAATTAGAAAAATGTATAAGTTTTTACCTGAGGGATATGAGGAGTTTCTATAGGAGTATTACTTTGGCTATCAAAAGGAGTACTCATGCCCTATAAAAGTAACAATTGAATGATTTATCAAATATATACTAGAAACATATATAACAAATACTTATTATAGATATATTTGGGGTCCAACCTGCTGTGACTGACTGAAGACCATAGCAATCAATTTTTCAATTTGTGCTTCAAGATTTTTCATTCCATTTGCTTGTTCATTTAGCTGGAATTGAAGTTGTCTCACCATCTTGTTGCCACATTCTTCTACAAGTATTTGGGATGGTGTAGCCCTGAATCCAAGTCCTATTACATAACCTCGACGTCCAAGTCCAACTACCTGCGCTATAGCATAATCTTTTATAGTATTCCCCACCGGTTGAGCAGTAGACGATTGAGTACATTCTTGTATTTTTTTCTGAATACACAAACATTATGTACTGATCAGAAATGATATAAAAGTAAGTTAATTAATGAAATAAACTTTTGTAGTGTATGATTCGTCATGGCCGGCCCAGCCTTGAAGCGAGGTAAGCCGTCGCTTGAGGCCCCCAGAAAATTGAAAAAAAAAAAACTTATAAAACAAGGCTCCCAAATTCAAAAAAGAGAATCTCATAGGTCCCAGTTTAAAGAAACTTTGAGATAAGATAAAGAAAAAAGAGAAGCCCAGCCTTCAATTTCATTTTTTTCCTCTACGTCTCACAGCATAGCACGGCACAGTTACAAAGCCGTCATCTTCTTTTATGTCCACTTCTTGTATTTTCTCTCTATCTCTCTCTTTTCTTTTCTTTCTCTCCCTCTCTCTTTTAAAATAAACCATTTAAAGACCTGTTTCTAGAGCCCCTCATCTCACCTTTTTTTTTTGCCAGCATAATCCCTCCCTCACCATTTTTCTATTCTAGAGCCCCCCACCTCCCACGTTGTCAGTTAACTTGTTTGACCTTTTTTAATTTAATTAATTTTTTTGTTTTTCACTTTTTTTCTAATAAGCATCAAAGATTTTTTTGTTTTTCACTTGAATCATATATTATTATTATTATTATTTTTAAATCTATTACTTTTCTTTTTGCTGAGATCCACAAAGTTTTTGGATGCCAAATTGTAGATGTAATCAATAATTAGCGAGAATAATGAAATATCAATAAAAATATTAAAAAATATTAATTTAATTTAGTATTGAATGGTCAAAAGCCCAATTTGAAATTTCGCTTGAGGCCCCCAAAATAATTGGGCCGGCCCTGTGATTCATGTCTACCAAAGTTTCATCAACTGCCTTATTAACTGGCTCACCATTCTTCTTCAAGTGTCCTTGTGTCCAAACATCTACTCTTGTAACTGCTGAAGGTGTTTCACTCACACATATCTACAAAATAACATATCCAGCTCAAGATTAACTATCTTATTACATTATGAAAACTAAATCAAATTAATTTACAACAAATCATATACCATCTCATCCTCTAACCGGGCATAGCCTTTCCGACTCATTGTATGCAAGAGTTGTTGCTTCTTTCTCATTGCGCTAAATTTGTCACTCTTTACCTATAACACAAATACAAGAAAACCTTTCAAAACAATACGTATGAAAATTTTTTATACTCATTTACTAATAAAACTTCTTTACTTACTTTAAAATCATTAGAAAGTGTATATCTAACAAATTCCACCCATTCCTGAGGAGATTTTACATTCTTAGGCCTAATAATGGAGATGCGACATGACATGTTACTATGTTTGGCAGCCGCTAAGATTGCTTTAGTTATTTTTTTATTTGAACTGTCTCCACCTTTCACCCATCATTCTTAATGTCATCTTTCTATGGCATTCATTGATAATGAATTTTTGCTGTGTTGGCATATAGAAGAAATAAGTTAGTAAAATTTGAAAAACGAGAAGCAAATCATTTGTAATGTAACATATTATATAAATTTTTTTATATACCTGAACTAATGTCCATAGATCGTCCCTAGTTCGTGAATTAACCTTTGTCCAATTTTTAATTATTACAGGCACATGTTCATGCACTAAGCACCCGAGATGTGTTGAAAATTTGTCTGAATTGGTCCCAGCTACTTGATCTCTTCCATTGTGTCGAAGTTCCAAATGTGGGCTTTGACTTGAGGCATATCCTTTCAATTTGTTTGCTCCCCGTGTCTTCTTCGGTGTTTTAGCATTCACATTAGATGATTCAGGGATTGCTTGAATATCTAAGGATGGAGTGAGAGAAACAGATGAGCTTGAGCGTATGTGTGTTAAGGGAGAGAATTAGGGCCGGCCAAATAGTTAGGTTTGTTTAGGTGTTTTAAATTTTTTGGTTCTTTTGACTTTGGCTTCCCACGCATGAGGGAATTGTTTCTCAGCAAAAATTTTATAGCATTTTTTTTTTTCTTTTGAGAAAATATAGCACCTATACTTGTCACAACAAGCATTAAATATTATAAAAACCTTTAAATTAACAACTTTTTTTAAAAGTTGTAAAAACTTTTTAATTAACAACTTTTTTTTAGAGGTTGTAAAAACCTTCAAATTAACAACTTTTTTTAAAAAATGTTGTTATTATTTGTTCTAACAACATTCTCAAAATAGCACGTGGTAAAAGGGAGTTACTGTAATTTACATTAACAATATGCCTAACATGAATATTGTTAAATCATTCTTCCACAACATTTTATTATACATGTTGTTAATCTAATGTTGTTAATACCCTTTTTTGTTGTAGTGGCCTACTCGTGTAAACAATCCTCTAGAATTAATTTACATTGATGTATGAGGTTCATCCCCTATTACTTCGACTAATGGTTTTAAATATTATGTCTCATTTTTAGATGCTTATTGTCGATATCTCTGGCTCTTCCCTATGACATGCAAAAGTGATGTTTTTTCTATTTTTGTTACGTTTCAAAAAAGAATTGAACGACTTTTTGATTGCAAAATCATAATATGTCCAATTCGATTGGGGAGGCGAATTTCGCCCTCTCCCCAAATTTTTTAATTCGCTTGGCATCACACATCGCCTATCTTGTCCTCATACTCATTAACAAAATGGTGCCATTGAACGTAAACACCGTCACATCGTTGAAACTAGTCTTGCCCTCCTCTCCCATGCCCATGTTTCCCTCCAATACTGGGATGATGCTTTCTCCACTGCCTGTTACCTAATAAACCATCTTCCTACTCCACTCCTAAATTACAACACTCCCTATGAAACTCTTTTCCATACCAAACCCAATTATCCCTTCCTTAAAGTTTTTGGGTGTGCTTGTTGGCCAAACTTACGTCCCTACAACAAACATAAACTCCAACCTCGCTCTATCCACTGTGTTTTTCTCGACTATAGTCCTCTTCACAAAGATTATAAATGTCTTCACCACCCCTCCGGCCGAATTTACATATCTCATGATGTCATCTTTGAGGAAAATATTTTTCCCTTTCAAAATGGGCCTCCAATACCCACTACACCGACCCAACCCACTCCCACTCCTCCAGGCCTGCCTCTTCTTATAACTCTCATTCTACCACACCAAACCCAGCCCAATAACCCACCTCCTCACATAATTTCTTCTCCTTCTTCCCCAATCAGTCCAACCGCCCCTATTATCTCCACACCAGCACCGTCCCACCCAACCTCCACTCCGACTTTTCCTTCCCAATCCCCTACTCCGATTGACCCCTCCCATCCCATGGTAACCCGATCCAAAGCCAATATCTCCAAACCCAAATAGTTCCATGATGGTACCGTGCGTTATCCCTTTCACCATGCCCTTCTCGCCAAAATTGATCTCTCTCTCTCTGAGCCTACATGCTATTCCTCAACTATGAAGGTCCCACAATGGCGTGAGGCCATGAACACCGAATTTGATGCTCTCCTTAAGAATCAGACATGGACTCTTGTCCCAAGTACTCAAGCTCGTAATCTAGTCGGCTGTAAATGGGTGTTTCATGTTAAACGCCGAGCTGATGGTTCGATCGAACGCTACAAATCCCGCCTAGTTGCAAAAGGCTTTCACCAGCAACTCAGGGATCAACTACACTGAGACCTTCAGTCCGGTTGTCAAACCCACAACGATACGCACTGTTTTATCTCTTGCACTCTCTAAAAATTGGTTTGTGAGACAACTTGATGTGCAAAATGCTTTTCTCCATGGCTGTTTATCAGAGGAGGTCTACATGACCCAACCTCCAGGATTTAATCATTCCCAATTTCCCAACCATGTCTGCAAGCTTCACAAGGCACTCTATGGCCTTAAACAGGCTCCGAGAGCTTGGTTTTCACGATTGACCACGTGGTTGTTTCAATTTGGGTTCACTGCCTCACGGTCTGACTCTTCTTTGTTAATTTATCATCACATGAATTACACTATGTATTTTCTTATTTATGTTGATGATATTATTATCACAAGTTCACAAGCCTCTGCTATTGATTCTCTTCTTCATCAACTTGGGTCTGAATTTGCCGTGAAGGATTTGGGTGACTTGAATTATTTTCTGGGTATTGAAGTTGTTCCCTGCACTCCAGGTGTTTTACTGTCTCAGAAGAAATATATTCTAGACATTCTAACCCGTACAAAAATGTCTGAAGCTAAACCTGTTAGCTCACCCATGGCCTCCTCTACTCACCTCTCTGTTCTTGATGGTGATCCCTGTGATGACCCCACACTCTATCGCAGCACTGTTGGTGCACTCCAATACCTCTCCATCACAAGACCTGACATTGCGTTCTCTGTCAATAAGCTCTCTCAGTTCATGCACAATCCCACTACACTGCATTGGCAATCCGTCAAACGTCTCCTTTGCTACTTGAAACAAACCATTCATTTTGGTCTTCGCATTCAACCTTCTTCAACCACTGTTCTTCAAGGCTTTACCGATGCAGACTGGGCTAGTAATCGTGATGATCGCTGGTCTACTGGTGGTTATTGTATTTTTCTGGGGTCTAACTTAGTTTCTTGGAGCTGCAAGAAACAAGCTACAGTTGCAAGATCAAGTACGGAAGTTGAGTATAAAGCACTTGCCAATGCAGCAGCTAAGATTAAATGGTTTACAACTCTTTTATTTGAACTTGGTGTCTCACTTCAATCTTCACCTATAATATGGTGTGACAACATTGGTGCCACATACTTGTCCTCTAATCCAGTTTTTCATGCTCGAACTAAGCATGTCGAGATTGATTTTCATTTTGTCCGAGACATGGTTGCTTCTCAAACTATTGACATTTGCTTTCTCTCCAGTAAAGACCAGCTGGCTGACATCTTCACTAAGCCACTGTCCACAGCCCGTTTTGCTCTTTTACGAACCAAGCTCAATGTTGTTCCTCTACCATTGGGCGGCTTGAAGGGGGGTGTTAAGGATAACTCACAGCAGCTAGCAGATCAACATACTTTGGGTTCAAGATAATCTCATCTTACCTCATACTTGTAAATAGATAGTTGATTAGAACTCAACCTCTGTACATGATAGAATAAGAGTTCCTCTCCAACACTATATGTATTGAACTATCAATATAAATACAACACAGCACACATGATTTCAGTGTGGCTGATTATTCAATACTTGAGTTCTATAATCCTTTACAAGGTTGTACATAATTTTTCAATTAAGTTGCCATATATGTATGAAGATCAGTTGCTTGCCTTAAAGGCAACTATTCAACAAATTAATGCCTTAGAATTCACTACAAAAAACACGATTTGTAGAGGCGGTTTTTTCAGAGGCGGTTTACTAAACCGCCTCTATAGACAGCTATTGAGGCAGTTTTCTTGACCGCCTCTACACTTTTTAATCTATAGAGGCGGTTTATTAAAACCGCCTCAATATTATTATTATATAGAGGCGTGGAAATAAAAACCGCCTCAATAGCTCCATAAAACCGCCACAATAGATAGATATTTTACTAAATAGTAATGAGTCACTATTCTCTCATTCCAAATAAATCCCACGTAGCCTCCCTTTTTCCATTTGAATCACACTTTAACCCCCTCCCCCCCTCCTCTTTCTCAATTTCTCTCTAGCTCTCTCTCACTCTTCTCTTTCTCAATTTCTCACTAGCTCTCTCTCACCCGATTCTCTCTCAATCTCACCTGAAAATCCCTTGCTCCAAATCTCCATTATCATCTTAAGGAAATCAACTTTTCATCAAGAACAAGATTGAGAATCAATTGAGGTAAGGATTGATGAAATTAAATTAGGGATTCTCTCTCACACTCTCACACTATCTCATCCGAATTTCCTTGCTCAAATTGCTCTCCAAAATATCTTAGTTCCTTCATGGAAATCACCATTCTCACAGCAAGAACAAGATTGATAATCAATTAAGGTAAGAGCTTATGATTTTAATCAAGGTTTAGAAGTGGGTATGATTGAGATTGTTTGATTGATGAAATTTAGTTAGGGTTTTGATATTGGGGGTTTAATCTTTGAGTTTTGTTAATGGAAGTTGCTGGGTTTTTATGTTTATATGTGAGTTTGCTTATGGGTTTGATATTCTTCTTGGTTCTGTTTCTGTTTTCTGCAGTGAAGAATACCCTCTGTTTCTGTTTTCTGCAGTGAGCAGAAAGTTGCATGAAATTCTGGGATTTTTGTAAAATGTAATTTGGGAAACGGTTTGTTGAAGATTGATTTATTATATGTCTAGTATAAGTGTTTAAAATCTCACTTGAAAATATGGTTATTTGAATACCTTTTGAGAATTTATAAGAAAATCCTACAAATCTGTCAAATGGACAGTGTCTGTGTTTGTAGTGATTAAATATTCATAGTAATTTATATATGTGGAATCTGGATACAAAAGATGAATATAATGAAATTTAACACACAGGGCTTGAGTTTAGAATCAAGAATTATAGTATTTGGATTGATATTGAAAGAGTTATTAATTTTCTTATGAGACACTAAATCTGTCAGTACAGATTCGTGTTTACCATATGACGAGAATTTTAATAAATTCTAGAGATGTTATCTTGATCTGAATTTTCTGTGGTAGCTTGTACATATATATGAGTTCATCCCTGTTAAATTTCAAGTTATTTTGATAACTTTAAGTGTTCCAAATAAAATTTATAAAATGACTGATCTGCAGAAATCTGCTTAATGTTAAGCTGAAAATACTGGAACTTTGGGGAATTAATTATTGAATTTGATTCATTGATTTGAGTTTTAATTTGGTGTGAGTATTGTTTGGCATGTATACTACTTGGGTGAATTTTATCATGCCTTGGTTTTGTTATTTGAAACCCAAATGAAAAGTATGAACTATGTAACCTTTGTTTGTTCTAATGTTTTCTGGTTTAATTTTTTTACTCTGATTATATTGAGTTAAAATTATTCTATAGACATGATTTAGTTCCTAAATTGATGTTAATTTAAATCCTCTGCATTTTCATGTTATGTAGCTTGTCATTTTCGTCACTCACTTTTATCGGTAGTACAAAGGTATAATCCTCTACATTTTCATTGAAGATAAACTTATTATGGCTTTGTGTCATATTTGTACTGAGTAAATCAGCAATGATTCAAGGAAAGTACTATGAATGCGCATGCTTTTATATATTATCATGATGTGTATATGTAAATATCTCTCTTCCTCTCTTATAGACACATACACACACACACACGATCTAAAACATATATGCACACATTACAGTGTATACAAGATCAAGTCAGTATTCTATTAGTAGTTTAAGCATTCTTTGCTATGCATTGAGTTACATTAGTTACACAAGTCTTATATTTTTCTCATTCTTATTATCTGTTGTGCAGCTGTTACTTGCACCAGAATTATTTGGTCACGTTATAGCATAGTAATTACTCCGGTAAGTTTAAATATTTAAGATTACCTGACTTTAAATATGTTTGAATTTCAATTGATAGGTCAATTTCATTGTGTTGTTCTTTTTTACTATTATAGGAACTTATAAACTATTTTAATTTGTATGTAGGGCAATGTTGGTGTTCCGGATCAACAATCTCCAATTGGCCAAAGATCATCTGTTGCATCTCATCAATCAGAAAACTTAGGAGAATTCTAGTTTTGAGGATTAGTTGTACTAATTAGTTTTTTGAAACATTTATGTTCAAGTGAAGTGTTGTACTAAAATTATCAAATAATTTGAAACTTTTAATATTGTAATATTGTTTTAGTTTGTCCATTGTTTTGAAGACTCTTTAGACAATACCTTATTTGTGTTATACATATATGATGATGGTATTATAGATATTTGTTCTGTTCTAGTTTAGAATTTTGTATTGTGTATTAGGAGAATCAAATCAGTGCAAAAGCAAATTAAAAAAAAAAATAAAGATCTATAGAGGCGGTTTTCAAACTGCCTCAATAGACAACTTTCAAAAATAGATTTTTTTTTTTTAAATATTTTATCTATAGAGGCGGTTATATAACCGCCTCAATAGATAAATCTAAGGCGATTTTTAAACCTATTAGAGGCGGTTTGAAAACCGCCTCTATAGATCATATTACTTATAAAGGTGGTTACATATGATCTCTGGAGGCGGTTTTTGAAAACCGCCTCTATAGAGCATTCATGTCTATTGAGGCAGTACTTATAAAGGCACTTTTGAAATTTTTAGAGGCGGTTTGAAAACCACCTCTATAGAGCATTCATGTCTATTGAGGCGGTTTGATAGTCTATTGAGGCGGTTTTGAGCTTTTCAAAACCGCCTCTATATGCTGATTTTTTTGTAGTGATTAGTGCCCACTGCCCAGCCACCTTGACTAGTGCAGTAGTGCTTGATAATTATCTTGGTGACTATATTATTATTCCATGCAGTGTAGTGATGCCTGATTGGATGCCAATTAATTAAGAGTGTGAAACCCTAGCCAATATAGTCAAATTAATATGTCAAGCCCACTTTACCCATTTGTTTTTTTCCCTTTTCTAGAAGTAATTGATTGAAGAAGAAGAAGAATTGAAACGCATTAAGAGGATATCATCATAAGTTGAATGCGATTTTGTAATGACTGATGACAAACCTTCCAAATTTGTTTAAAGTTTTATATAGATAAAAAGATAGTGCTCATAACGTACCATATGTCCATATCCTTTCTTGCCCATATCGAAGATTAAATCTAAACCATCCATTTGCAACCCCCATACTCTATTAATAAGTTTCTCTTTGTTAATTGTAGGAGTACCTTTGTGTAATAGTTTGAGTGAATCATCGTATTGCAGCAGTGTTGCAAAATTATTCCTTTAGAATTCTGTGGAAGTCCTTTGTAAGTATATTATACTTTCTCTCCAGCTTTTTTTTTTTTCCCTCGAATTATTATTTAGATATCTTCTTCATAATTATCCCTTCTTTTTAATTGTCATTTTATTCATTTTAAATATTAGAATTGAAAACTTAAAGCCTTTGTCATTTTGACATTTAAAGAGAGTACTTAAGAGTGGTTTTCTTTTTTGAAATTATATGAAATACAATAGATGTCATTTAAATGAGATGCCTCAAATTATTTGAGATTGTAAATTAGAGTCTTATCTATTTCCTTTATATGTTTAATTTCCTTCTAGAGTTGAATTAATACTTTAGATTGCCAAGTACAATGAGAATATTGCTCATCTTTATGGATTATGGTTAAATATAATTTTTAGGTGGTATGATATCACAAATTTTAGATAAAATACTACATCTCCTATACATGTTTATTCTATTGAGATTGCTTAGATTTATTTATATGTTTTTTCTAATCTCACCCTTTTGTAAATCACTTACCGTACGAATGATTTATTGACCAATAATATCATGTCATGTGATCAATCAATTTCGAAATTTCTTTTTTGAAGACAACTCACATAACAAATCTAAAAACCCCTAGTACTTCCACAACTTTTAGTGTTCTTCATGAAGTCATTTGCTTGGACCATAAACACTATTTTTGAATAAAATAGTAGATTGGACCATAAACACTAGATATACCCTGTACCCTCCAAAATCATTTACAAGTCTTTGGTTCTTCTCTTTCCTTTTCAATTTTTTATCTCCCTCTTTTTGGTATATGCGTGGGTTTGTTTCTTTAACTAATCCTCAAATTTTGTTACCCACCAAATTAAATTCACAATGGTCATAAATAATGATGGCTTGAATCACTAGATAGCTAGATTGATTGGATCTCAAATTTACAATGGTGGACAAGAAAAATTCTCAAAATTTTTTTACAATAAGATGAGGCGTCAACCCATCATAATTCAAAATAATATAAAAAAAATATTATACTAAGATCCACTACAACTCAAAATAAGTTTGTTATGAAAATATTATGAGATTTTGTTGTACCCCTAAACTTTCTTCATAAATATTGATGACTTGGTTGATAGAGATAGATTGATTGAATCTTTTTTTAAAATTCATTTAGTACAACCGAAATATGATTTTATTTTTTGAAAATATGATGTAAAATAAGTTTAAAAATTAGTCACTTCATGATATTTATTTTCATTAATTAGTATTTAGATGGGGAGTGAATGGATATATCTAATACTATTAAGAGGATTGATGCCCTCATGTCCACTTTAATGTACTGTCAAAAGTACCCCTCACATCTTCCAACTTTCCCAATTTAATCATTGATTTCAAATAATAATGTGTCTTCAAAAAATTGATATAATAATCACATCCTTATATAGAAAATTGTCCACTTTAGTGCATGCTAAAATACCACATATTTAAAATCTATTGATTTGCTTTTAAAATAAAAAATAAAGGTTAAAAAAGTAATTTACTATATTTTAGGATCAATAGAGTTTGAAACAACTCCACGTTCACGTTTCAGTTTTTTTTTTTTTTTAAATGGTGGTTTGATTGTCCTTTTTTCTCTCTCATTGTCCCTTATCCTTATAACTGCTTTCTGAATTAAAAAAAAAAAAAAAAAAAAAAAACTTCATATTTTAAATCTATACGTAAATGAGATTAAATAGGCTAACTTACTACTTTTTTTTTTTTTAATAACAGAGGAGAATTTAAATTGTTGTCTCTTTTTTCTTCTTTTTTTTTCTCTCTCTCTCTCTCTCTCTCTCTCATAATATCCATATTCA
Source organism: Fagus sylvatica (assembly GCA_907173295.1). Taxonomy (NCBI): domain Eukaryota; kingdom Viridiplantae; phylum Streptophyta; class Magnoliopsida; order Fagales; family Fagaceae; genus Fagus; species Fagus sylvatica. The sequence continues at coordinate 20,291,608 of OU015767.1, read as the reverse complement.
ACTTTTTTTTCTTTCTCATTTGAATTGAACAACTCACGCCACTATTTAAATGTATTTTTCTTTTAGTTTTTTATTTGAATTCAAACTCTTATCCCATACAAATATAGTTAATAAAAAAAAAAAAAAAAAAAACCTAATCTTTATCCCATTCCATTTACCTAAAAAGATAACTATAAAATATTTCAAACTATTATTAAAAAAAATTTAGGACAGATAAGAAAATTCATTAGAGTAAATATCAATCCAAAAAAATTCACCATTCAACGTAACAAATAAGAAAAATTACATTTAAAATTCCACTATTTCATTTTTTTTTTCAAATATTCCACTCCACGTTTTTTTTCTTTTTTTCTTTTTATGACTCTCCCTTTTTTTCCCTCACATCTCCCATTTTCTAAAAACCCTATTAAAAAAATTAAAAAAAGCAACACAACCTTATCTTGAAGTTATATGATAACCAATCAAACATTAAGTGATAAATATTCGGTTTTTTGTATCAAAACAGTTATCACCGGTTTTTTTAAAAAATGTATATTTAATGGCTTAGGAAAAGAAATGAGCAATTTTTAACAGTTAATGTTTAAAAAAAAAAAAATTCATCCTAATTTTAAGGATATGGCCGTACGTGACTGAGAAAAAAAATGGATATAATTTTAAAGAGAGAACGTGCCTGCGAGGAAAAAAAAAAAAACTAATCTTTCAAATTCTTTCCCAACTTCCACTTCACAAATATTCTACCACTACACAAATCTTTTCCCATCTTCCATTCTCTCTCTCTCTCTAAAAAAAAAAAAAACTTTCCAGTAACAAAATTCAAAATTTAAATTATGCATTTAAGTCCTATTAAAGTTCTTATTCAAAGTTTGTTTAGAATCAAGATTCCGTTATAATTTTTTTCTTCAAAAAAGTGTGTATCTCAACTCTCAACTCTCTTCATAAAAGATTAAACTCTCAACTCTCAAATCTTACAGATAAACTTTCACTGTTTTTTTCTATATTATGTCTATAAACATCGTTTTTTCATTTTTATTTTTGAATATTAATGGGGTTGTTTTTGTTGTATATGCAGGATTGTTGAAAACATAGATATGGTTTGCAATGGACATACATAGGGATTTACTATGTGTGTTTTTTTCAATATAATGTCTATAAACATCGTTTTTTCATTTTTATTTTATTTTTGAATTTTTTTTTTTTTTTTTTTTTTTTTGTATATGCAGGATTGTTGAAAACATAGATATGGTTTGCAATGAACATACATAAGGATTTACTATGTGTGAAGAACTACAAGGTTAATACATGAAACACGTATATTCATTTTGTTTTTAATTTTAGGTCCTTATTTACGATTCTACTAATATGCCTCACAGTTTACCTTTTTTTTTTTTTTTTTTTTTGGCTTCTTTTACGAGCAAGTCTCCATTCTTTTCCACCACACCGAAGACTCGGCCATTCCTCTTTACCGAAAAGAGGACAAGTAAGAGATCTGAAAGTTGGTTGAAATTTTTACAGGCAAGTTTGCCTATATGGCTATAAATTTCATGTCGAAAACAAATTGAAGAAAAAACAGCATAAATATGTGGTTGTGAAGGGGGTCGAATGGTGGATAATTAAGGAAATTAATTGTGGAGGTTACCTCTCTCTCTCTCTCACTCATTGATGATTGGGTAGTTGTAGTTGGATTAGGAAATTAATTGTGGAGGTTACCTATCTTTCTCACTCATTTAATATTATTAAGAGGATTGATACCCTCATGTCCACTTTAATGTATTGTTAAAAGTACCACTCACATCTTCCAACTTTCCCAATTTAATCATTGATTTCAAATAATAATATGTTTTCGAAAAAATGATATAATAGTCACATCCCTATATAGAAAATTGTCCACTTTAGTGCACGCTAAAATACCTCATATTTAAAATCTATTGATTTGCTTTTAAAATAAAAAATAAAGGTTAAAAAAGTAATTTACTATATTTTAGGATCAATAGAGTTTGAAACAACTCCACGTTCACGTTTCAGTTTTTTTTTTTTTTAAATGGTGGTTTGATTGTCCCTTTTTTCTCTCTCATTGTCCCTTATCCTTATAACTGCTTTCTGAATTAAAAAAAAAAAAAAAAATGACTTCATATTTTAAATCTATACGTAAATGAGATTAAATAGGCTAACTTACTACTTTTTTTTTTTTTTAATAACAGAGGAGAATTTAAATTGTTGTCTCTTCTCTTCTCTCTCTCTCTCTCTCTCTCTCTCTCTCTCTCTCATAATATCCATATTCAACTTTTTTTTCTTTCTCATTTGAATTGAACAACTCACGCCACTATTTAAATGTATTTTTCTTTTAGTTTTTTATTTGAATTCAAACTCTTATCCCATACAAATATAGTTAATAAAAAAAAAAAAAAAAAAAAACCTAATCTTTATCCCATTCCATTTACCTAAAAAGATAACTATAAAATATTTCAAACTATTATTAAAAAAAATTTAGGACAGATAAGAAAATTCATTAGAGTAAATATCAATCCAAAAAAATTCACCATTCAACGTAACAAATAAGAAAAATTACATTTAAAATTCCACTATTTCATTTTTTTTTTTCAAATATTCCACTCCACGTTTTTTTTTTTTTTTTTATGACTCTCCCTTTTTTTCCCTCACATCTCCCATTTTCTAAAAACCCTATTAAAAAAATTAAAAAAAGCAACACAACCTTATCTTGAAGTTATATGATAACCAATCAAACATTAAGTGATAAATATTCGGTTTTTTGTATCAAAACAGTTATCACCGGTTTTTTTTTTAAAATGTATATTTAATGGCTTAGGAAAAGAAATGAGCAATTTTTAACAGTTAATGTTTAAAAAAAAAAAAATTCATCCTAATTTTAAGGATATGGCCGTACGTGACTGAGAAAAAAAAGGATATAATTTTAAAGAGAGAACGTGCCTTGCGAGGAAAAAAAAAAAAACTAATCTTTCAAATTCTTTCCCAACTTCCACTTCACAAATATTCTACCACTACACAAATCTTTTCCCATCTTCCATTCTCTCTCTCTCTCTCTAAAAAAAAAAAAAAAAAACTTTCCAGTAACAAAATTCAAAATTTAAATTATGCATTTAAGTCCTATTAAAGTTCTTATTCAAAGTTTGTTTAGAATCAAGATTCCGTTATAATTTTTTTCTTCAAAAAAGTGTGTATCTCAACTCTCAACTCTCTTCATAAAAGATTAAACTCTCAACTCTCAAATCTTACAGATAAACTTTCACTGTTTTTTTTCTATATTATGTCTATAAACATCGTTTTTTCATTTTTATTTTTGAATATTAATGGGGTTGTTTTTGTTGTATATGCAGGATTGTTGAAAACATAGATATGGTTTGCAATGGACATACATAGGGATTTACTATGTGTGTTTTTTTCAATATAATGTCTATAAACATCGTTTTTTCATTTTTATTTTATTTTTGAATTTTAATGGGTTTTTTTTTTTTTTGTTGTTGTTGTATATGCAGGATTGTTGAAAACATAGATATGGTTTGCAATGAACATACATAAGGATTTACTATGTGTGAAGAACTACAAGGTTAATACATGAAACACGTATATTCATTTTGTTTTTAATTTTAGGTCCTTATTTACGATTCTACTAATATGCCTCACAGTTTACCTTTTTTTTTTTTTTTTTTTTGCTTCTTTTACGAGCAAGTCTCCATTCTTTTCCACCACACCGGAGACTCGGCCATTCCTCTTTATCGAAAAGAGGACAAGTAAGAGATCTGAAAGTTTGTTGAAATTTTTACAGGCAAGTTTGCCTATATGGCTATAAATTTCATGTCGAAAACAAATTGAAGAAAAAGCAGCATAAATATGTGGTTGTGAAGGGGGTCGAATGGTGGATAATTAAGGAAATTAATTGTAGAGGTTACCTCTCTCTCTCACTCATTGATGATTGGGTAGTTGTAGTTGCATTAGGAAATTAATTGTGGAGGTTACCTATCTTTCTCACTCATTTAATACTATTAAGAGGATTGATGCCCTCATGTCCACTTTAATGTACTGTTAAAAGTACCACTCACATCTTCCAAATTTCCCAATTTAATCATTGATTTCAAATAATAATGTGTCTTTGAAAAAATGATATAATAGTCACATCCCTATATAAAAAATTGTCAACTTTAGTGCACACTAAAATACCTCATATTTAAAATCTCTATTGATTTGCTTTTAAAATAAAAAATAAAGGTTAAAAAAGTAATTTACTATATTTTAGGATCAATAGAGTTTGAAACAACTCCACGTTCACGTTTCAGTTTTTTTTTTTTTTTTTAAATGGTGGTTTGATTGTCCCTTTTTTCTCTCTCATTGTCCCTTATCCTTATATAACTGCTTTCTTAAAAAATAAAAAAAAAAAAAAAAGACTTCATATTTTAAATCTATACGTAAATGAGATTAAATAGGCTAACTTACTACTTTTTTTTTTTTTTTTTTAATAACAGAGGAGAATTTAAATTGTTGTCTCTTCTCTTCTCTTTTCTCTCTCTCTCTCTCTCTCTCTCTCTCTCTCATAATATCCATATTCAACTTTTTTTTCTTTCTCATTTGAATTGAACAACTCACGCCACTATTTAAATGTATTTTTCTTTTAGTTTTTTATTTGAATTCAAACTCTTATCCCATACAAATATAGTTAATAAAAAAAATAAAAAAAAAAACCTAATCTTTATCCCATTCCATTTACCTAAAAAGATAACTATAAAATATTTCAAACTATTATTAAAAAAAATTTAGGACAGATAAGAAAATTCATTAGAGTAAATATCAATCCAAAAAAATTCACCATTCAACGTAACAAATAAGAAAAATTACATTTAAAATTCCACTATTTCATTTTTTTTTTTTCAAATATTCCACTCCACGTTTTTTTTTTTTTTTTTTTTTATGACTCTCCCTTTTTTTCCCTCACATCTCCCATTTTCTAAAAACCCTATTAAAAAAATTAAAAAAAGCAACACAACCTTATCTTGAAGTTATATGATAACCAATCAAACATTAAGTGATAAATATTCGGTTTTTTGTATCAAAACAGTTATCACCGGTTTTTTTTAAAAATGTATATTTAATGGCTTAGGAAAAGAAATGAGCAATTTTTAACAGTTAATGTTTAAAAAAAAAAAATTCATCCTAATTTTAAGGATATGGCCGTACGTGACTAAGAAAAAAAATATAATTTTAAAGAGAGAACGTGCTTGCGAGGAAAAAAAAAAAAACTAATCTTTCAAATTCTTTCCCAACTTCCACTTCACAAATATTCTACCACTACACAAATCTTTTCCCATCTTCCATTCTCTCTCTCTCTAAAAAAAAAAAAAACTTTCCAGTAACAAAATTCAAAATTTAAATTATGCATTTAAGTCCTATTAAAGTTCTTATTCAAAGTTTGTTTAGAATCAAGATTCCGTTATAATTTTTTTCTTCAAAAAAGTGTGTATCTCAACTCTCAACTCTCTTCATAAAAGATTAAACTCTCAACTCTCAAATCTTACAGATAAACTTTCACTGTTTTTTTTCTATATTATGTCTATAAACATCGTTTTTTCATTTTTATTTTTGAATATTAATGGGGTTGTTTTTGTTGTATATGCAGGATTGTTGAAAACATAGATATGGTTTGCAATGGACATACATAGGGATTTACTATGTGTGTTTTTTTCAATATAATGTCTATAAACATCGTTTTTTCATTTTTATTTTATTTTTTATATGCAGGATTGTTGAAAACATAGATATGGTTTGCAATGAACATACATAAGGATTTACTATGTGTGAAGAACTACAAGGTTAATACATGAAACACGTATATTCATTTTGTTTTTAATTTTAGGTCCTTATTTACGATTCTACTAATATGCCTCACAGTTTACCTTTTTTTTTTTTTTTTTTTCTTTTTTTTTTTTTACGAGCAAGTCTCCATTCTTTTCCACCACACCGGAGACTCGGCCATTCCTCTTTACCGAAAAGAGGACAAGTAAGAGATCTGAAAGTTGGTTGAAATTTTTACAGGCAAGTTTGCCTATATGGCTATAAATTTCATGTCGAAAACAAATTGAAGAAAAAGCAATATAAATATGTGGTTGTGAAGGGGGTCGAATGGTGGATAATTAAGGAAATTAATTGTGGAGGTTACCTCTCTCTCTCTCTCACTCATTGATGATTGGGTAGTTGTAGTTGGATTAGGAAATTAATTGTGGAGGTTACCTATCTTTCTCACTCATTTAATACTATTAAGAGGATTGATGCCCTCATGTCCACTTTAATGTACTGTCAAAAGTACCCCTCACATCTTCCAACTTTCCCAATTTAATCATTGATTTCAAATAATAATGTGTCTTCAAAAAAATGATATAATAGTCACATCCCTATATAGAAAATTGTCCACTTTAGTGCACGCTAAAATACCTCATATTTAAAATCTATTGATTTGCTTTTAAAATAAAAAATAAAGGTTAAAAAAGTAATTTACTATATTTTAGGATCAATAGAGTTTGAAACAACTCCACGTTCACATTTCAGTTTTTTTTTTTTTTTAAATGGTGGTTTGATTGTCCCTTTTTTCTCTCTCATTGTCCCTTATCCTTATAACTGCTTTCTGAATTAAAAAAAAAAAAAAAAAAAAAAGACTTCATATTTTAAATCTATACGTAAATGAGATTAAATAGGCTAACTTACTACTTTTTTTTTTTAATAACAGAGGAGAATTTAAATTGTTGTCTCTTCTCTCTTTTTTTTTTTTTTTTTATGAATTGAACAACTCTATTTAAATGTATTTTTCCAAACTCTTTCCCATACAAATTCCCTCACATCTCCCATTTTCTAAAAACCCTATTAAAAAAATTAAAAAAAGCAACACAACCTTATCTTGAAGTTATATGATAACCAATCAAACATTAAGTGATAAATATTCGGTTTTTTGTATCAAAACAGTTATCACCGGTTTTTTTTAAAAATGTATATTTAATGGCTTAGGAAAAGAAATGAGCAATTTTTAACAGTTAATGTTTAAAAAAAAAAAAATTCATCCTAATTTTAAGGATATGGCCGTACGTGACTGAGAAAAAAAATGATATAATTTTAAAGAGAGAACGTGCCTGCGAGGAAAAAAAAAAAAACTAATCTTTCAAATTCTTTCCCAACTTCCACTTCACAAATATTCTACCACTACACAAATCTTTTCCCATCTTCCATTCTCTCTCTCTCTCTAAAAAAAAAAAAAATTTCCAGTAACAAAATTCAAAATTTAAATTATGCATTTAAGTCCTATTAAAGTTCTTATTCAAAGTTTGTTTAGAATCAAGATTCCGTTATAATTTTTTTCTTCAAAAAAGTGTGTATCTCAACTCTCAACTCTCTTCATAAAAGATTAAACTCTCAACTCTCAAATCTTACAGATAAACTTTCACTGTTTTTTTCTATATTATGTCTATAAACATCGTTTTTTCATTTTTATTTTTGAATATTAATGGGGTTGTTTTTGTTGTATATGCAGGATTGTTGAAAACATAGATATGGTTTGCAATGGACATACATAGGGATTTACTATGTGTGTTTTTTTCAATATAATGTCTATAAACATCGTTTTTTCATTTTTATTTTATTTTTGAATTTTAATGGGTTTTTTTTTGTTGTATATGCAGGATTGTTGAAAACATAGATATGGTTTGCAATGAACATACATAAGGATTTACTATGTGTGAAGAACTACAAGGTTAATACATGAAACACGTATATTCATTTTGTTTTTAATTTTAGGTCCTTATTTACGATTCTACTAATATGCCTCACAGTTTACCTTTTTTTTTTTTTTTTTTTTTTTGCTTCTTTTACGAGCAAGTCTCCATTCTTTTCCACCACACCGGAGACTCGGCCATTCCTCTTTACCGAAAAGAGGACAAGTAAGAGATCTGAAAGTTGGTTGAAATTTTTACAGGCAAGTTTGCCTATATGGCTATAAATTTCATGTCGAAAACAAATTGAAGAAAAAGCAGCATAAATATGTGGTTGTGAAGGGGGTCGGATGGTGGATAATTAAGGAAATTAATTGTGGAGGTTACCTCTCTCTCTCTCTCACTCATTGATGATTGGGTAGTTGTAGTTGGATTAGGAAATTAATTGTGGAGGTTACCTATCTTTCTCACTCATTGATGATTGAACATTTGAACTGCAAAATATCTAACCGGATAATAAATAGTTAAAATGGGTAGTTGCAGTTGGATTAGGAAATTAATTGTGGAGGTTACCTATCTTTCTCACTGGAGCATATCTGCAATCTTTGAATATACATTCCCAACAATATGTAAGATGTGGCCCAATAAAATTAATACATATCAATTAAAAATACCAACTAAGCAATTGAAAGCCAACTCAGCAATTACATCTCACACTAAACAAAATGTGTTTTACCTTATACATGTAACCAAGCAGTAACACATCTCTCACAAAAAGCAGTAACACATCTCTCACAAAATGTGTTTTACCTTATACCTGTAACTAAGCAATTGAAAGCCAACTCAGCAATTACATCTCACACTAAACAAAATGTGTTTTACCTTATACCTGTGGCGGTGGATCTCTTCAAATAATTTTTTTTCTTTTCTTTTTCACAATGTCAATTAGATAAGCTTTAATTTTATTTGCTCATTCAAGTTAACTAAGTTATATAATATCACGTTTATAATAATAATAATTTTTTTCTTAGATTTGTCTTTTCTTGACTTTGGTCTTCTCGGATTGTTTTTGTTTCTATTTGATGCAATTAGAATCAATATTAAAGTGTAATTTTCAAATTGAAATTCTAATTTATAATGGCAATAAAATTAAATTTATTTTTTTCTTTTTCGTTTTTTATTCGTCACCAGATTAACCTACAATTTGCCCAAAAAGTAAAAAAGAGCCTCTGAACAAGCGCGGAGCGCGTGTGAGGAGGCTAGTAGTTTATTAAAACAATCAAAGTTTGAAGAAGGGGTGAAAAAAAAAACTTCTAGGAATCTTAATAAAACACAGTCAAAACCAAGAGGGTGTTGATGCATTTTAAATTTTTAATTGTTTGAATTTTAAGTAATCACATATTCATTTTTTTCCCCTTTTCTGGCTCTCAAAATCAAATGAATTTTAAGCTGTATACATATTTTAAAAAATATATAAATTATTAACAAATTTTCATTTGATAAATATTTATTGCTTCATTAATGCATATCAATCACAATGTGTATGATGGACTAGTATACAAAGGACACCAAGATGAAGGATGACAAAAATTGGTTGTACGAAATTTTGATATTTGTAAGGCTTTTAGAATATTACTATATAGTACATGTACATGTACATTTCTTTCCCATTTGCATTCGTTTTGTAAATTTCAAGAGGCAGTCACAAATTTATAAATATCCATAAATAAGCTAACTATTATTGTAGTTATTCTTCATCTTTGAATAAGTATCAAATTTGCCATATTTTAGCAAATTTTGGAAGATTATAGTTGAAAGAGGATTTTACTCGAGAAATATGGAAGTAAACGTCTATAATTTTAAGCTAGAGGAACATGTATAGAATATAGATTCCCAGTCTTGAAATGTGAATATCTTCATTTACCCATACTTAAAAATTATCCATAAGTTTTCCTGTAAATTTTGAAATAAAAACCTCTAAGTTTTAGCATTCTTGTTTACCTCAAAATAAGAGGAGCTTTGGTATTTGAAACTCCATCTTTGATGTTAGCACGTGTTCTTTGTCCAATCTCTAATTTTATCATTGAAACAATTAATTCAGGAAATTATCTCTTGAAAATAAACTACTTCTCATGGTAACTATAAAGTTATTTGTGCTATTCAATTTTTTTTTTTAATGAAAAAAGATAGATTTAAAGAGTTGATGAATGAAAATTTGAGAATAATATATAACTGCCTTGTCTTTGTATTGGCCGAATGAAATCATAAATCATTGTTTTGTATTCGATATCTATAATATAAATTAATAACTGAAGCATATAGGATTTTTTTTGCCTCCTCCAAATGCTACCATATCAGAATCCCTATTGCCACAAAATTTCACATCATCCTTCTCTTTATTTCACTCTCTTTCCCCATCACCACTTCATCTCCACTCTCTCTCCCCATCGCCTCTTCATCTCTCATTGCCTCTTCATCTCCCCCTCGCCTTTTCATCTCCAACTCTCTCTCCACTCACCTCTTCATCTTCCTAATTGATTGTTCCCCTAATCTCCTATTTAAACCATGTGCTCGAATTTTATTTTGGTCCCCTTGTGGTTCTATTGTGGTTCATGTTTCAAATGTGCAATATTTTTCTCTCTTTGCTTCTTGATTGGATATATTTGTGGATTTAGGTTTGTATTTTTTTTTTTTTTTATTGGATTTGTAGGTTCTGAACCATGGGTTGTGGTTTTTTTTTTTTCCCTTGCCTTTCTAATTGGATTTGTGTGTTTTGTTTCAGCGTAATTGCCATTGTTCCATCCAATATCTTATATTAACTCACCAAATTGTTTTTTCACTTCAGGCCTTCATGCCAGTTGTACCACAAGCTAGGGTTGAACCAAGTCATTCAATTGAAGAACTCACAAAAAGTAGGATTAGAGAGGCTAAGAAGGGTAGGTTGACTTTCAGAGTGATATGAACTTTCATGTATAAAACATTTTGGTACATCTTCAAATAGATTATTCTAAAATCGATTTTTCTTTAAAAGGGAAAAATTGAATCGAAATCCTTTGGTCATAGCATAAGGCTTTTTAAGGACATGGATAAAGATTGTTTGGAACTATTACGTAAAATTCTTTGTCAAACTTCTTTTATTTATTTATTTTTTCTTATACTATCGTTTGATAACAATTGAATATATAGGTTAATTTAATATATTGATAACTAAGACATCAATTATTTATATTTCATTTTTAGTAAGTTTCTCGTGCATCGCTGCACGGGTTTGCGACTAGTAGTATATAAAAGCAGAAGACATAAGCGTTAAAACCTAAAATGTCTCACATTATGACAAGTGGCATGTCTATCTATTGTTTAAATTTCTGAAGTGATACGTTGTTTAGATTTCCTAAGTGGTTTGCATGTCTATCTATCGTTTAAATTTCTGAAGTGATATGTTGTTTAAATTTCCTAAGTGGTTTGATTTAATAACTGCCAAACACTTTTAAATAAAAATAGATAATAACAAATTCTTGATAATAAGTCTTCTACTACTAAAAAGATATCTTGATAAAATATCATAATAAAAATCTTTAAAATAAAACAGATAATAACAAATTCTTTAAAATAGGTATCCTATTACTAAAAGACATCTTAATAAAATATCATATTAAAAATCTTACAATTATGACCATTTCCTAATACTAGAAGACTTCTTAAAGATTATAAAAAAAAAAAAAATTCATACGTTATTTAAATTTCTTAAGTGGTTTGAATTAATAGAAGGAAGATAAATAGAGCACGTTAAATTGAAGGTTCCTCATTCTTCCATAATCTGCTTACGTAACATCTAAATAATGATAATGTGGTACAAGTTTTGTTCTTCTACTTCTTTTTCTTTTTTATTTATTTATTTTTCTATCATGATCTGTTTTTATTTTTAAGTTTTTGTAGGTTTATATGACTACAAGAGGTTTTAAATAATGGTAATCTGGTACAAGTTTTGTTCTTCTACATCTTTTTCTTTTTTATTTATTTATTTTTTCAAACATGATTTTTTTTTTTTTTTTTTTTTTTTTTGTTTGTGTGTGTGTGTGTGTGTGTGTGTGTTTTTATACATTTATATGACTGCAAGAAGATCTAAGAGGTAATTGAAGTAGGGTAGTCTTTTATTTTATGCTTGATTCTAACTTATTTTATGTTTTATCAATTAAAGATAATCATTTTTTCTCAATTATTATACACTATCTAATTCCTTTTATTTTTCTGTTGTTGATACAATTCCATCTATTTGTTATTATCAGTTTTATTTTTTTATGGAACATATTTTTCATAAAATAATTCTGAATATATATTTTGATCATATACACATTATGTGTTTATATAGAGTTTTTTCCGTGTATTGCATGGGTTATATGCTAGTCTTATTATAATATTATAATCAAAAAAGTTTTTATAATAGCCAAAACCTTCAAAGAATTATATTTTCACTCTTACATTTACCAGAAATTTTTTAAAAATATGGATAAAGACCCCTAAACTCTTTATATTACTTATATGACCTTAATTGATTAAATTTTTATACTTGTTATTACTTTGACCCCATCATTTTTTTAATTATAATTTCCCCATTCGGCTCAATGATGTTGTATGCTTTTTTTTATGAGGAGAGAATTAGGGTTTAAATCTTTTTCCTCCCATTGTTGTAACTATTGAGAAAAAAAAAAAAATGTTTTTTTTTAGTAATACAAGTATACAACAAATGAAGAGAAGCTTATTATCTACAGAAATCAAAATTTCAAATACAAAATGCTACACCAACTATTATGCTTATCCATTATCTTTTGAATTCTTTTCTAGCTTTCTCATTTATTTTTGAATCCTCCAATATTCCTCCTTATGAGCATGTGAGTTCTGAATAAGATTTTGGCCTACATAAACAATAATTATCACTACTTCTATTTCATTATTTGCTTCTAAACAATGTTCTCTACAGGTTGTCTAACCACAAAATGATCTGTTGTGGGCGTGGTGCATTTATACTTCTTACACTTTCATGTTTGATTGTTGTTGAGAGCCTGAGTCCTATCAAATTTGCATCCAAGTTACCATCAGAAGTACATGATTTCAATGATGGTGATAGCAATGATAGTGATAAAACTAGTCGCCCTGGAAAGAGATGGGCGGTTCTAGTTGCTGGGTCACGAGGTTTTGATAATTATAGACATCAGGTATATATTTGGAAAAAAAAAAATTTTTATTTATACTAGTTTCTGATGAACATGTTGGTCAAGTTTTTTTCATTAGCAAAAATAAAGTTAAATTTAAATTTTGGAAATGCAGGCTGATGTATGTCATGCATATCAAATATTGAAGAAAGGAGGGTTAAAAGATGAGAATATCATTGTTTTCATGTATGATGATATTGCATTCCACAAAAGCAACCCCAGGCCTGGTGTGATTATCAACAAACCAGATGGTGATGATGTTTATGAAGGAGTGCCCAAGGTGTCTTTTTTATAATTATACCTATACAATTTCAATTATAAGCTTGTTATAAGATATATTAACATTTAACCATACTTATATATATGTGTGGCTTTAATTTATATTTCTTCTTGTAGGATTATACAGGAGATCATGTTAATGCAAAAAACTTTTATGCTGTTCTTCTTGGAAACAAAAGTGCCCTCACTGGTGGTAGTGGCAAGGTTGTAAATAGCAGACCAAATGATTATATTTTCATATACTATGCTGACCATAACAAAAACAGAGTAAAACTAAATTGCAAAGAAAAGACTAAGTGTTTGTAAAAGAGACTCTGCAGATTTATTGTATATTTCTTGATGCGGATTACAGAGGGATTACTACTATTTATACACTAGGATTACCTACAGATAAGCATTGAGCCAATCTGTTCTAATTACAAAACTGAATTAACAACTTTCTTAACTGCCAGCTTTCATCTAACTAACTAACTGATTATATCAGTGGCTAATCAGAATGTAACATCTGTTTAAGTAAACACGTGATCTCCATGTGATCAGTTCTTTTATTATTGCTTGAGCTGCTGAGCTGCTGCCGTTTTGTTCTTCTTTCTCTATAAGCTACCTGCAGCTTTGTCTAGTTTTAACAGAGTTAATTCAAGTTTGAAGGTTTTTATTATCAATGACTAAGATAATTAATTAGTCCAATAAATTGTGTTTTAGCAATGGCTTCTGGTAATTATGTTTATGCCAAAGATCTTATCGATGTGTTGAAGAAGAAGCATGCAGCAAAAGCTTACAAAAGCATGGTATGTTATTGACTTATTGCGATTACTTCAAAAATGATTAATTTAAAATGTTTAGCTTGTTTAATATTGATCTTTTTTGGGGTTTAATTAATGCTTCAATCACTTAATATGTTCTTATAGGTATTTTACCTTGAAGCATGTGAGGCTGGAAGTATTTTTGAGGGCCTTCTTCCAAGTAATTTGAACATATATGCAACTACAGCATCAAATGCAGATGAGAGTAGTTGGGCAGCATATTGTCCTGAAGACAGTCCTGGTGCTCCTCAGGGATATGACACATGTTTGGGAGACATATATAGTATTTCCTGGATGGAAGATAGGTATGCAAATTTTGTTATCATTATCATGATCATTTATTCTAGTAGCCTCTTTCAAAACATTGTCTCAATCAAATATACATTAGTTCTAATGATTTTATATTAAACCCGACACTAATTTTTTTTCGCTGCGTGGCTAATTTTTGGAACTCAAAAATTTGGAGCAGTGACAAGCATGATTTGCGCAAGGAAAGTTTGAAGAAGCAATATGAAGTGGTAACACATTAGCTCTTGTTTATTATTAAATGTTTTACAAAACCTTAATATTAACAATGTGATTTATTAGTGTTTTTAAGTGATGATATATTGAATTTTTCCTAGATGATTTCTAGTCTTCTAGATCTTCTTGTTAGCTAGGCCTTGTAATTGCTATGTCTCTTTGACCAATTGAACAAAAATCTTGTGGTGCAACTACAGGTTCGAAGGAGAACAGCAGTAGGTATGTCAGATCGAAGTTCTCATGTAATGGAATATGGAAACCAAAACTTAGTAATGATAGCCTCTTCACTTACATTGGTACAAATCCTGCAAATGATAACTATGCTTTTGTTGAATATACTTCTTCAACATCAACTGTGAGGGCTGTTAGCCAACGCGACGCGAGTCTCCTTTATTTCTGGCACAAGGTTTTTTGTCTTTAAATCATTTGTTACTGTTAATTTCTTATAGTTTCTCTAAGTTATATGTGTTTTTACACACTTCCAATTTTTTTTTTTCTTTCAGTACCATAAAGCCCCAGTTGGTTCTCATAAAAAGCTTGAAGCTCAAAAGCAACTACATGATGAAATTTCTTATAGGAAGCATGTGGACTACAGTGTAAATCATATAGGAAAGCTTTTGTTTGGAAATGGTAATAGCTCAAAAGTGTTGGAGACTGTTAGGCCAACCGGGCAACCTGTTGTGGATGATTGGAATTGTTTTAAGATGCTTGTAAGTCATTCTTGCTTTCTTTCTGGTTTAGAGTGTTTGCATAAATTGCTAACCTCATGACTTTGATGTTAATATTTTTTTTTCTATTTTCATGCTGCAGGTAAGAACCTATGAGAAATATTGTGGATCATTGTCAAAGTATGGGATGAAATACATGCGAGCTATTGCAAACATGTGCAATGTTGGGGTTACCATGGAGCAAATGGTTGCAGCATCAAATCAAACTTGTTTTAAGATACCACCTACTTATTAGCATTAATTCCAAAATGTTCCCGTGAAACATTCAATTTCCAATTCTTTGACAATTATATATAGGGGAATATTATATATCCCCCCTTTAACTATCACGTCCATCTAATTTGCATATAACCATTTATCTATAAAACTGAGCAATGTCCCCCTTTATGTATTGAAAATATGCAAATAACCCCCATTGTCTAATTTTATGTTAAATTTCAACAAAATTAATGAAATATTTTTATGTATTTTGTCAATTTCTAGTCATAATATTCAAAACCTATCATTATATATTAATATACTATAAAAATATTCCATTATTTTGGCTTGGATTTAACATAAAATTAAACGGTGGGGGGCGATTTGCATATTCTCAATACATAAAGGGGGACATCGCTTGATTTTATAGATAACGGGGGGAATTGAGATAACCCAATAGATAAAGGGGGAAAAGTGCAATTTGCCCTTATATATATTCAACTATTATATATTATACAGACTAGCATATAACCCGCGCAAAGCGTGGGATCATCTATATTAATTTCGCTAATTCAATTACTCAAGTAAAGAATATAATCAACCCTGAGGGGTAGCTCAACTGGTCCGATTTTGGGTGTGCTCCCCAATGGTCACTAGTTCGAGTCCCCTTAGAGCTACCTACCCAATGCAAAGCCTTGCGTCTATCGTGGTACACGTGCTAGTAGGGTGTTGCGTGTCCCCCTGGGATTAGTCGAGGTGCGCGTATCTACGGAACGCTGGCCCGGACACCCAAGGTTATCAAAAAAAAAAAAAGTAAAGAATATAATCAAATACAAACATGATATATTATTAGCATCATATTTTAACTAAAGAATATCTTAATCATATAAAAGAGAAAGCAAGATATTTTTACACAGTATAAATTAATTCAACCACTTCACGTAAAGAATATAATCAAATAATATAAAGCATCATATTTTTATTTAACGTGTAATCACATAAAAGAGAAATCATATAAACTAAGAAGTATATTTCAAGAAACCACTTTGCACTTGAAAGATGAAAAATTTAAAAGAGAAATATTTTTATTATAAAGGCTTTTTGTAAAGTAGTATTTGGTCTATAAAATAGTATAATCACATACAATGGAAATTTTAGAAACAGAGAAAAAAGAACAACAAATGTATCAATTATAATTTGACTTGGATTTTTCTTTTCTTTTCTGTTAATTATACGTGCATTAACAAATATTAGAAAAACAAATAAGTTTGCCTAACCTTTCAATTTGCTTGAGTATTTGAACTTGTTTGGATCTCTTCTAACTCTACTTGCAGAAAAACAAAGGACTTGCTTCCTTGAGTAAATTGGTTTTGCAGAGAAAACTATCGTTGTTTTTTCTGTAACTGATTTGCAAGGGAAGAGAATGAATAATAAAACAGTTGTTTTTTTTCTGTAACTGATTTGCAAGGGAAGAGAATGAATAATAAAACAGAGGTAGCGTTTCAAATAATAAAACACACGCGTATAACGCAGAGATTGTTAATTTAAAAAAAAAAAAAAAGATTTAAAAAAAAATAATAAAACACACGTTAAAACATATTTTAAAAAAAATTAAAAAAAATAAAACACACGTTTAAAAAGAAAAAAAAAAAAAAATTGGTGTTGATCATTAAATTGAACTAATCTAATCCTTTTCTTTTTTAAAAAAAATAAATAAAGTAATTTTTAGATAAGTATATTTTATTAAGATGTCTTTTAGTAGTAGGAAATTTATTTTAAAGAATTTGTAATTATCTGTTTTTATTTAAAAGGTTTTTGGCATGAATTAAACTATTCTGTGTTCATTAAAATATATATATATATATATAAAATATATATATAATAAATATAAACACGTTTAAAAAAAAAAAAAAATGGTGTTGATCATTAAATTGAACTAATCTAATCCTTTCTTTAAAAAAAAAAAAAAAAAACTAATTTTAGATAAGTATATTTTATTAAGATGTCTTTTAGTAGTAGGAAATTTATTTTAAAGAATTTGTAATTATCTGTTTTTATTTAAAAGGTTTTTGGCATGAATTAAAATTAATAAAAACATACAAACAAAAAATACACGTTCAACTTTTTTTTTTTTAAGATATTCTTTGTTTACTGTTTGATAATCACTTGGGAAATAAAAACAATTGATAGACATGTCACTTGTCATGATGTCAGACATTCTTGGTTTTAACGCTCATGTCTTCTGCTATTATATATATATATATATATATATATATATATATATATAATAAAGAAAGAGAACACAAAAAAAAAATTATTTACATTTTAAATTATTTTTTTGAAATAATGACTAAAAAAATCATTTTGCTTTTTTGTTTACATTTTAAAATACGACTTGGAAAGAGATTTGGATTCTATTAAAATTTCTTGGGTTACTTTATCATAAAGTTCTTAAAATCATATCAATTTATTTTGAAATGAGTGAATTGGATTTTGACACATCATCGCTAGTTTAAATAGATACTAAAATAGGGATATATAGTATTATTTTAAATATTAATGACGTGATAAAATCTAATCTCCTAATTTTAAAATACATGAGTAGGATATTAAGAATTTCATGGTGGAGTCATCCTAAGTGCCCTTTTGGGATGAGGGAAAGGGATGGAAATGAATTTTTTAAGAATAATCTTTTCATTCCTTTGTTTGGGAGTTTAAATGAAAAGAAATAGAAATATCATTCCATTGGTTACATATTATGTTATAGACATTAAGCCCTATTTCAAAATAAGATTTTTATTTTGATGGAATAGTCATTTACAACATAAGAGTGCGTTTCTCTTTTTTTTTTTAAAAAAAAAAATTTGAATCCAATGTCTTATCATCTCTACTCATGGAGAAAGTATCTCCTATTTCCGAAATACCAGCTCACCACCGTGATTTGGTATTTCAGTCCAATGAAGGAATAACACCTGTATTAATAAAGCCAAATCAACTTGGGAGTTTGAAATTTTTGAGGAATTAAATTATCATTTTAGCTGTAGCAATAAGTTGACTTGGCTTTACTAATACAGGTGTCATTCCTTCATTGGACTGAAATACCAAATCACGGTGGTGAGCTAGTATTTCGGAAATAGGAGATACTTTCTCCTACTCACGACGAGATTTTTACATGTATGAAGACTATTGTATTGTGATCTCCCAAAATCAATGCTTCTTGGGTTTGCATGCCTGGAGTTTCCACATAAGCAAGAAATTTCCTATTTTACCAAGCCTGACTCGTTCACTTTATACTTTTGGTTACAAACCCTTACTGCATACAACTATTATATCTTTCCTCTAGTTTAAATTCTAATCATATTTTATTCTTTTTCCATTCCTGATCTACAGCAATCTGTGCTACTTTTCTTCCTACAATCTGCTAGTTTTCTATTAGACCATGTAATGCAATATGTTTCTTTTTTCACAAACCCCATGAGACTTAAACCCATGACCTCACCCACCACCACATTCCTGTTGGCAATGCAATATTGTTCTCTAAAAAGTTACAACAATAACCATCACCATGATCACATTCACAGTCAGGTAACACAACACAGCTCCATCATACCAGTCACAAATCATAGGTACAACAAAGGGAGAAAAATCATAAACTTACTCCACTAAGAATCAAAAGCATACATGAATCTTACACCCCAAGAAAAACACATAATCTTTGCTACAACGAGACCAATGCGCACAAAAATGAACATATAAAAATAGGGGTTGAATCCCATAAAAAGTGTTTTGCATTGAATTGTATTTACCAATGGGGTGTGAGCTTTACTACGCATGTTGGGGAAAGTCCTTGGCCTTTCTGCAAAAGGCCCAAGAGAACCATTCTCAACATCATCCGCGATAAACATTGTCAGGGTGTTTGAATTCACCCTCCGAACCTGGGGCAAGTCGCCCCCCGAGCTTGGCCGCTGAATTTTGATTGACCTAACCAGACCAACAATTCAAAATCAACAATCCAGAAAATCATGAAAATTCACAATTAAATTAAAATTTAATCTACTTTGAATATCAAAATTCTTCTTCTGAATTTTTGGAACAATGCAATGTATCAGCTAAATGTTGCGAAATTAAAACTTAAATTCAATAATCACAGAATCAATAAATTACAAAATAATAATACAATCGAACTAGATTTAATGTCAATTTGATGATGAAATTAACACTTTTGGAATTCACACTTGCATTCACTAATTTGAGAATCAGTATCAATGATTTGAAAGCTCCTTTTGGTTCCCGAGAAAAGAAGGAAAAATAATAATACATTCTTCATTCAAATGATGAATGATGAATGATCAGTCGCTAAAACCTCATTTTCTGAGCAAGCAAACAAGAACCCTAAGAGATCCGAAATGGGAGTAGAGAGGTGAGATAAAGAAGCAGCAGATCTAAAAAGAAATGCAGAGAGAGAATGAAAACGACAGCGTATGGGAGAAGTACCTTTCACAAGTCAAATGGGGAGAGCGCAGAGCAGAAGCAGAGAAATCGACGAAGAAGATTTGTTTGCACCTAAAATGGTGTGATGCGGTTAGAAAGGAGAGTGTGAGCTTGTGGGGCTTGTGGGCTTTGGGCTTTGTGTGGGCTTGTGGCCTTGTTTTCTTCTTTTTCTTTTTCTTTTTAAAAATTAATTTGCACCTAAAACAAAGTATAAAATTTAGACTTTATAAAATTAAAATAATATATGCAAATAAATTATTTTTATACAACGCAATGAAATAAAAGAAATGCAAAGATTTGCATATAGCTAAAAATAAAATGTAAAATAATTCTATTAAAAACCTTAGAAAATGAGCTTAATAAATCATATTTTATGACTTATCAGGACCCTATTGGGATCATGTATTAAGGTATTGGAGAGCATGTTAATTTGGAATCACCGGAAAGGATATTGTTTTTAAAGTATGAAGATTTGAAGAATGAGACTGCACATGGGGTGAAGAAAATTGCTGAGTTCATAGGTTACCCTTTCTCCTTGGAGGAAGAAGATAAAAGTGCAGTGCAAAAGATTATAAACCTATGTAGTTTTTAGAACATGTTGAGTTTGGAGGTGAATAAAAGTGGGATCACACAATGCTGGTGGCAAAGCACAGCTCATTTTTTAAAAAAGGTATAGTTGGAGTTTGGAAGAATCATCTTACACCGGAAATGGCAACCCTGTTGGCGTGAGCTGTTAGACAAAACAATCTTGTTGGCATGAGCTGTTAGACAAAACAATCTCTGCCAACAAGATTGTATTGACTAAGATATTATAGGAATCTGCTTTAATGTGAAATCCCATACTTCAAGGGTCAACTACAATCTCTGCCAAAGATATTGTATTGACTAAGATATGGTATTGTCTAGAATAGCTCCCTAAAAAGTCCTCTTTGTAGCTATATATTATTGTACTCTATTCTGAAGAAAAAATATACGGAGAAGAAAAAATCTTCCATTACAACATGGTATCAGAGCAGGTTCTTAGGACCTCTGCTCAACACACCTCGTGACCAGAAAAAAAAGGGCTCAGATCCATGGCAGAATCCACTGATCTGATGCAACAACTCAACCCCCAGACCGAATCACTTCTTACCAGCCTGACGACCAAAATGACAGAAGTCTTGACCAGATCCCAGACCTCACCACACCCACTGCCTGCTGATTCTTCGACTGCTCCAATCGGCATCAAGTTGGATGGCTCCAATTATGCCTTATGGTCCCAAGTTGTTGAGATGTATATCTCTGGCAAAGACAAGTTGGGATATATCAATGGAGACTCTCCCCAGCCTCCGGAAACCGATCCATCTTTCAGGAGATGGCGAACTGAAAATGCCATTGTAAAGGGATGGTTGATCAATTCAATGGACTCTTCCTTGATTGCTAATTTCATTCGCTTCCCAACTGCAAAACAGGTTTGGGATTCTGCTGCTACAACCTATTTTGATGGGACAGATACGTCTCAAGTTTATGATCTCCGACGTCGTGTGACTCGCACGAAACAAGCTGGCGGATCCATTGAAAAATACTACAATGATCTTCAAGGCTTATGGCGAGAAATCGATTTTCGTCGTCCTAACCCAATGGAATGCGCTAATGACATTCAGAAATACAACTCAATTCTACAGGAAGATCGAGTTTATATCTTCCTCGATGGATTGGATGACCGGCTAGATAAGACTCGGAGTGATGT
>OU015767.1:20062427-20264927 GCA_907173295.1 Fagus sylvatica | reverse complement strand
TCTCATTAGTCGACTATGTGTTCTACGTAAGAGCTCTCCAAATAGCCAACAAGTTTTTTCTTGCCATGTGTTGGGGTATTTTTAAAAAAATTATATACATATTTGTAATTTATATTCCTTAATAATTGAAAAGTTAAAATTTGATTATGAAATTTCACTCATTGATGGTATTTATTTAGAATTATAACAATACTAATCTTACAATTTTTGAATTTTATACCCATTATTTCATATATAATTGAACTAAATATATTTAGTGTTTTTGTAATTCACCAATTCAATAAGCCTATAAATAGGTTCTCCTCCACTTATTTGAAAAAGAAAAAGAAAAAGAAAAAGAAAAAGAAGAGGCTATTAGTTTAATGTGAGTAATGTCTAATGGTTAGAAAAAGTTTCTTATCATTTTATGTATTTTTCACTCTCATTCTATATAAACTTAGTTGTGTTTTTCTATAACTATACTATATGTGTATGAAGGAGGGTACTATATTAGAGCTTCCTATCTTACTTAGTAATGCAGATTAGTAAGATATAACGACAAGCGTGCCTAAAATGTTTAAGTCAACGGTTGATAAAATATCCCGCAAACGGCACATATTATCTCAAGAGAACAATATAGTATGCGTCTCAAATTGGTCATGCTCAATCTTATGGAATTATTATTTTATATTATGGAATTAACGGTAATATGTTCTAATTTTTTTCTTTATTTAATGGTGGAATACAACACTTGAGAAATATCATTGTTTAATTCATAATTTTGTAAAATTCAATTTTTATTACTTTATGATCATAGGAACAACACTATCTTATGTGAGAGAGAATCCGTTTGAAGTATTAGGGGTTTTAATTTTGAGAGAGCATTTGTGCCTCTTGTTCAAAGCCGCCGCATGTGGACGAATGTTTAAGGTGGACGAATGTTTAAGATTGAATCACGTACATCTTTGTGTTTATTGTGTGATTGCTTATTCCTTTTTTCTATTATTTTATTTCACATAAATAAATTATAATCAACTACAATCACAACAAACATTTATTAGAATTTATGTTTTCTCAACAAATTGGTATAAAAGGCATGGATTCTTTTTGCTTTGGGGCTATTTCAGTTTTTCTTTTAGGTTTTTGACTTTTTTTCTTCAAGCTACCGATTGTTCCTATAGCTTCTAAATCTATATGAGTGTGTAGCTATCAGTTTAATTAGGTTTTTGGTGATAACGGCAGATGTTTCATTAGAAGCAAAATTCTAGAGATAACATCTAGTGAGAAGAATAGTTTCAGTTAATGGTTGTACGTGAACGCTCAAGGTGAATCAAAACAATCTCGCGCGTGTGTGTTCACAATCCTACGTATGGATGCATGAGAGAGTAGAGTCACCACTTGGTTAAGGTTTAAGAACCAACTTGACCCTTAGGGAAAAATCTAATTCGACATAAACAAAAGGGTTCAGAGTCAAAATTGGTCGAAGTCCATAAAAATTAGGGGTTGATAATATATTCATTAAATTCTTCAATTTGACGTCTCCAAATTTAGGTTCCAGGTGCGACATTTTGATGAAACGTGACTTTAGGGTTCTCTTGGGCCGGAATAAAATAATTATTTTTTGTTAAAATTTAAGAACAGACAAAATACAGTATTGACATTGTGTGTGAGAACTAGGAGTCTAGGAAACAAGCATAAATGAGACAAAACACAGAGATAAAAAGAAAAGATTGAAGCTGATGAATATGATGATATATGATCAAAAGAAGACACACCAACACGGCACAGACAACCATGGGCTATTGGCTTGTTATGGGTCTTCTAATATGAGGTGTACATACATGACAAAATTTACATCGGCTAACACAAAAGAAAACTCTTTGAAGTAAATTTAACAACAATGTCAACAGATAAGATCTACATACATTGAAAGTTTCAGTAGTTTGTAATCAAATTATCATATCAGAATACTTGAAAATTATGTTTAAGCATTTTGTTATCTCAATTTGAACTAGAAACTATCTCCTACGAGAAAGTAAAGATTATGGTGTGTCCGTGTATATGCTCATAGTCGACTTGAATGAAATGAAGTATTGGAATTAATAGAGCCTAATGATATTATTGTAATTGAATGTGATGAGTGATCAGCACTTTTATCAAATTTCCCGTTTTGTTGACTTCATTTTGAAATAGAAGTTTTATTTTTGGTAACTTACGGATTTGTCCCAAAAATTTAAGCTTATAAAAAATATATATATAGATAAAATTAATAATTAACAATTATTCTTACACTTTTGTTAATATGTTTTTGTGATTTTGAACTGGTTTTGGAAGAAGAGAAGAGATCAAGGAATTTTCTAACTATTGATAGATAATTAATGATGTATATTGTACATAAACACAATATCATGAAAGAATGATCTATACCACCTAGCTAGGTCCAAATGATAGCTAGTTATGATGTTTGAGGTTGATATTCATTATCTAATGGAGGCAACGGTTACATTGTTTTGAAGGTTGTTTCATAAGTAGTTTAGGATTAAAACAATTAATTTCAAATTTTTGGATATGTGAGTCTAGAATTATGTGAATTTTTTGTAAATAGCCATGGGATTTTCTACAAGTTTTACATAATTTTTTTTTAGTCTCTCATAGGATTTTTTTTCCTTTAATTTGGTTGGATATATAATTTCAACAAGAGCCATTTCTTTTTGAGCATTAACATTTAGTCTTCATTGGGTACGTATTTTCCTATTTTGGTATGGAACTCTGTGAGACGTTATGTTTTGTAGTGTGTTTGAAACGGCTACGTTAGAATAAAAGTAGGTCATTTTTAAAATGCAAGCCATATCTTTTTAAAACATAAAAATAAAATAAAAAATCAGAAGCAGTTTAATATATAATGTATAATAATTAAGAGATAAGGCCAAAAGAGTGGTGGGTTTTTGGCAAGTGTTAGTGATCTTAAGGTTGTACATAATTTTTCAATTAAAGCTGCCATATATATGAAGATCAGTATGAAGATCAGTTGCTTGCCTTAAAGGCAAATATTCAACAAATTCAACAAATTAATGCCTTAGAATTAGTGCCCACTGCCCAGCCACACCTTGACTAGTGCAGTAGTGCTTGATAATTATCTTGGTGACTATATTATTTTTCCATGCAGTGTAGTGATGCCTGATTGGATGCCAATTAATTAAGAGTGTGAAACCCTAGCCAATATAGTCAAATTAATATGTCTAGCCCACTTTACCCATTTGTTTTTTTCCCTTTTCTAGAAGTAATTGATTGAAGAAGAAGAAGAATTGAAACGCATGCATTAAGAGGATATCATCATAAGTTGAATGCTATTTTGTAATGACTGATGACAAACCTTCCAAATTTGTTTAAAGTTTTATATAGATAAAAAGATAGTGCTCATAACGTACCATATGTCCATATCCTTTCTTGCCCATATCGAAGATTAAATCTCAACCATCCATTTGCAAACCCCATACTCTATTAATAAGTTTCTCTTTGTTAATTGTAGGAGTACCTTTGTGTAATAGTTTGAGTGAATCATCGTATTGCAGCTGTGTTGCAAAATTACTCCTTTAGAATTCTGTGGAAGTCCTTTGTAAGTATATTATACTTTCTCTCTAGCTTTTTTTTTTTTTTTACCCCTCTAATTATTATTTAGATATCTTCTTCATAATTATCCCTTCTTTTTAATTGTCATTTTATTCATTTAAATATTATAATTGAAAACTTAAAGCCTTTGTCATTTTGACATTTAAAGAGAGTACTTAAGAGCGGTTTTCTTTTTTGAATTTATATGAAATACAATAGATGTCATTTAAATGAGATGTCTCAAATTATTTGAGATTTTAAATTAGAGTCTTATCTATTTCCTTTATATGTTTCATTTCCTTCTAGAGTTGAATTAAATTCTTTAGATTGCCAAGTACAATGAGAATATTGCTTATCTTTATGGATTACGGTTAAATATAATTTTTAGGTGGTATAATATCACAAATTTTAGATAAAATACTACATCTCCTATACATGTTTATTCTATTGAGATTGCTTAGATTTATTTATATATGTTTTTTCTAATCTCAACCTTTGTAAATCACTCGACGTACGAATGATTTATTGACCAATAATATCATGTCATGTGATCAATTAATTTCGAAATTTCTTTTTTACATAATAATAATAATAATAATGACATAGAAGCTTCTTCTTTGAAGACAACTCAGATAACAAATCCAAAAACCCCTAGTACTTCCATTTCTTGGACCATAAACACTAGATATACCCTGTACCCACCAAAATCAGTTACAAGTCTTTGGTTCTTCTCTTTCCTTTCAATTTTTTATCTCCCTCTTTTTGGTTTGTGGGTTTGTTTCTTTGATTAATCCTCAATTTTGTTATCCACCAAATAAAATTCACAATGGTCATAAATAATGATGGCTTGAATCACTAGATAGCTAGATTGATTGGATCTCAAATTTACAATGGGGGACAAGAAAAATTCTCACGATCTTTTTACACTAAGAGGAGGTGTCAAGTGTCAACCCACCATAATTCAAAATAATATTAAAAAAAAAAAGATTATACTAAGACCCACTACAACTTAAAACAAGTTTGTTCATTGTTGTGAAAATGTTATAAGATTTTGTTATACCCCTAAACTTTCTTCGTAAATATTGATGGCTTGATTAATCATTAGATAGAGATAGATTGATTGAATCTTTTTTTAAAATTCATTTAGTAGAACCGAAATATAATTTTATTTTTTGAAAATATGATGTAAAATAAGTTTAAAATTTATTCACTTCATGATATTTATTTTCATTAATTAGTATTTAGATGGGGAGTGAATGGATATATAGTTTATTAAAACAATCAAAGTTTGAAGAAGGGGTGAAAAAAAAAACCTTCTAAGGAATCTTAATAAAACACGGTCAAAACCAAGAGGTGTTGATGCATTTTAATTTTTTTTTATTAGTTTGAATTTTAAGTAATCACATATTCATATTTTCTCATTTTTCGCTCTCAAAATCAAATGAATTTTAAGCTGTATACATCTTTTTAAAAAAATATGAATTGTTAATAAATTTTCATTTGATAAATATTTATTTCTTCATTAATGCATATTAATCACAATGTGTATGATGGACTAGTATACAAAGGACACCAAGTTGAAGGATGACAAAAATTGGTTGTACGAAATTTTGATATTTGTAAGGGCTTTTAGAATATTACTATATAGTACATGTACATGTACATTTCTTTCCCATTTGCATTCGTTTTGTAAATTTCAAGAGGCAGTCACAAATTTATAAATATCCATAAATAAGCTAACTATTATTGTAGTTATTCTTCATCTTTGAATAAGTATCAAATTGCCATATTTTAGCAAATTTTGGAAGATTGTAGTTGAAAGAAGATTTTACTCGAAAAATATGGAAGTAAACATCTATAATTTTAAACTAGAGAACATGTATAGAATATAGATTCCCAGTCTTGAAATGTGAATATCTTCATTTACGTATCCATACTTAAAAATTATCCATAAGTTTTCCTGTAAATTTTAAAATAAAAACCTCTAAAAGTTTTAGCATTCTTGTTTACCTCAAAATAAGAGGAGCTTTGGTATTTGAAACTCCATCTTTGTTGTTAGCACGTGTTCTTTGTCCAATCTCTAATTTTATCATTGAAACAATTAATTCAGGAAATTATCTCTTGAAAATAAACTACTTCTCATGGTAACTATAAAGTAATTTGTGCTATTCAATTTTTTTTATTATAAAAAAGATATTAAAGAGTTTCTGAATGAAAATTTGAGAATAATAACTGCCTTGTCTTTGTATTGGCCGAATGAAATCATGAATCATTGTTTTGTATTTAATATGTTATTATAATATTATAATCAAAAAAGTTTTTATAATAGCCAAAACCTCAAAGAATTATATTTTCACTCTTATATTTACCAAAATATTTCAAAAAATATGGATAATGACCCCCAAACTCTTTATATTACTTATATGCCTTCTTAATTGATTAAATTTTTATACTTGTTATTATTTTGACCCCATCATTTTTAAAATTTTAATTTCCGCATTCGGCTCAATGATATTGTATGTTTTTCTTTTTTAGGAGAGAATTAGGATTTAAATCTTTTCCCTCCCATTGTTGTAACTATTGAAAAAAAAAAAAATGTTTTTTTAGTAATACAAGTATACAACAAATGAAGAGAAGCTTATTATCTACAGAAATCAAAATTTCAAATACAAAATGCTACACCAACTATTATGCTTATCCATTATCTTTTGAATTCTTTTCTAGCTTTCTCATTTATTTTTGAATCCTCCAATATTCCTCCTTATGAGCATGTGAGTTCTGAATAAGATTTTGGCCTACATAAACAATAATTATCACTACTTCTATTTCATTATTTGCTTCTAAACAATGTTCTCTACAGGTTGTCTAACCACAAAATGATCTGTTGTGGGCGTGGTGCATTTATACTTCTTACACTTTCATGTTTGATTGTTGTTGAAAGCCTGAGTCCTATCAAATTTGCATCCAAGTTACCATCAGAAGTACATGATTTCAATGATGGTGATAGCAATGATAGTGATAAAACCAGTCGCCCTGGAAAGAGATGGGCGGTTCTAGTTGCCGGGTCACGAGGTTTTGGTAATTATAGACATCAGGTATATATTTGGGAAAAAAAAAAATTGTTTATACTAGTTTCTGATGAACATGTAGGTCAAGTTTTGTTCATTAGCCAAAAAAAGTTAAATTTAAATTTTGGAAATGCAGGCTGATGTATGTCATGCATATCAAATATTGAAGAAAGGAGGGTTAAAAGATGAGAATATCATTGTTTTCATGTATGATGATATTGCATTCGACAAAAGCAACCCCAGACCTGGTGTGATTATCAACAAACCAGATGGTGATGATGTTTATGAAGGAGTGCCCAAGGTGTCTTTTTTATAATTATACTTATACAATTTCAATTATAAGCTTGTTATAAGATATATTAACATTTAACCATACTTATATATATGTGTGGCTTTAATTTATATTTCTTCTTGTAGGATTATACAGGAGATCGTGTTAATGCAAAAAACTTTTATGCTGTTCTTCTTGGAAACAAAAGTGCCCTCACTGGTGGTAGTGGCAAGGTTGTAAATAGCGGACCAAATGATTATATTTTCATATACTATGCTGACCATGGAGGGGTTGGGGTAATAGGTTAGTAATTTTACTTGGATGATTATTATTCCCACAAAGTTAAATAAACTTTTCAAACTAGTTACAATAAAATGAATTAGAGTTAATTCAAGTTTGAAGGTTTTTATTATCAATGACTAAGATAATTAATTAGTCCAACAAATTGTGTTTTAGCAATGGCTTCTGGTGGTTATGTTTACGCCAAAGATCTTATCGATGTGTTGAAGAAGAAGCATGCAGCAAAAGCTTACAAAAGCATGGTATGTTATTGACTTATCGCGATTACTTCAAGAATGATTAATTTAAAATGTATAGCTTGTTTAATATTGATCTTTTTTGGGGTTTAATTAATGCTTCAATCACTTAAAATGTTCTTATAGGTATTTTACCTTGAAGCATGTGAGGCTGGAAGTATTTTTGAGGGCCTTCTTCCAAGTAATTTGAACATATATGCAACTACAGCATCAAATGCAGATGAGAGTAGTTGGGCAGCATATTGTCCTGAAGACAGTCCTGGTGCTCCTCAGGGATATGACACATGTTTGGGAGACATATATAGTATTTCCTGGATGGAAGATAGGTATGCAAATTTTGTTATCATTATCATGATCATTTATTCTAGTAGCCTCTTTCAAAACATTGTCTCAATCAAATATACATTAGTTCTAATGATTTTATATTAAACCCGACACTAATTTTTTTTCGCTGCGTGGCTAATTTTTGGAACTCAAAAATTTGGAGCAGTGACAAGCATGATTTGCGCAAGGAAAGTTTGAAGAAGCAATATGAAGTGGTAACACATTAGCTCTTGTTTATTATTAAATGTTTTACAAAACCTTAATATTAACAATGTGATTTATTAGTGTTTTTAAGTGATGATATATTGAATTTTTCCTAGAGGATTTCTAGTCTTCTAGATCTTCTTGTTAGCTAGGCCTTGTAATTGCTATGTCTCTTTGACCAATTGAACAAAAATCTTGTGGTGCAACTACAGGTTCGAAGGAGAACAGCAGTAGGTATGTCAGATCACAGTTCTCATGTAATGGAATATGGAAACCAACAACTTAGTAATGATAGCCTCTTCACTTACATTGGTACAAATCCTGCAAATGATAACTATGCTTTTGTTGAATATACTTCTTCAACATCAACTGTGAGGGCTGTTAGCCAACGCGACGCGAGTCTCCTTTATTTCTGGCACAAGGTTTTTTGTCTTTAAATCATTTGTTACTGTTAATTTCTTATAGTTTCTCTAAGTTATATGTGTTTTTACACACTTCCAATTTTTTTTTTTCTTTCAGTACCATAAAGCCCCAGTTGGTTCTCATAAAAAGCTTGAAGCTCAAAAGCAACTACATGATGAAATTTCTTATAGGAAGCATGTGGACTACAGTATAAATCATATAGGAAAGCTTTTGTTTGGAAATGGTAATAGCTCAAAAGTGTTGGAGACTGTTAGGCCAACCGGGCAACCTGTTGTGGATGATTGGAATTGTTTTAAGATGCTTGTAAGTCATTCTTGCTTTCTTTCTGGTTTAGAGTGTTTGCATAAATTGCTAACCTCATGACTTTGATGTTAATATTTTTTTCTCTATTTTCATGCTGCAGGTAAGAACCTATGAGAAATATTGTGGATCATTGTCAAAGTATGGGATGAAATACATGCGAGCTATTGCAAACATGTGCAATGTTGGGGTTACCATGGAGCAAATGGTTGCAGCATCAAATCAAACTTGTTTTAAGATACCCCCTACTTATTAGCATTAATTCCAAAATGCTATAAATGGATCATCCTGCTCTAATGTGCTCCATATGTGTGTGAAATTTAGGCTTTATGTTGTTACTTATCATTAGCCCCTTCTTATGATAATTAAACACTACAATACATATATATTGGTACCATATAAGCAAGTTATTGGAATGGATTTATCTGTATTCTGTGGATGTATGGTAGATTGGGTATATGACATTTGGTATTAACCCATTATAACATATAGAGATAGTGCCAGTGGACATGATAATTCAGCCTAATCATTTGCTTCAAAGATTAATTGAACCTCTTAACACTCACAATTAAACTAATATAATGATGCATTAGTGAATAAAATTAAATAATAAACAAATAAATGGCACTACTTTCCACCTTCCCCACCCCATATGACTTGATCTTTAAAATAAAATAAAATAAAAGTATAAAAGAGAATTAACAAAATAGTAATAGCATACAGCTTATCATAATATAGCAGTTGGTAAGTAAGATTCTCATACTTGAGAAGAAGAAAAATGGAACATTAGTGGTACATAAGAGTATAAAACCCTACGGTACAAACCTCACAAACTGAAAAATCTAGCATTGCATACATTAAGGGAATCTATATGAAACTCCAAATTCCATAATGATAAAGTGTAATAATGTTCTTTGCCCTCAACTAGTCATCCTTCAAGCCCACCCAACATGTTGTGCCTTTAGACGTCAGACAAATCACAAAACCAAGCCAAGGAGGGAGGCTTGGCCTCGTAATTCTTACACTGTTAAACAGATACTCTACACTAGAAAATGCATTTGTTATAGTAAAAAAATTTCTAATTACTTTAATTTTAAAGATTGCACAAACCAAACAATATCTCCAATCATATTATGATCATCTAAGCCGTCTCTTCTTAAAAATCCCAGCATCTTTTTGAGCATTTCTTACCCTACTTAATTGAAGGTTTCTCGAGCTCCTTAATCTTTGATACCCGCCCCTAACATGAACAGATACTTCCCTAGTCTTCAACCTTACATGATGGTGATTATGACTGTGGCTACTATGCCTACTTGAAGGGTAGAGAGATCTCTGAAGTCGATCTTTTCTTCTCTCTCTAACTGATTTTCGCTTTCTACTAACATTTAGATGACGATAGTTATCTGAAAAATCACTTTCATCACTTGAACTGTACCCTAATTCAACATCTTGATAATGGCGCCGGCGCCTACGGTTTATCCTCTTGGTATTCTTTAACTTGTGCCACAAGAAACAGGTTATGTCTTCTAAAGCAAACCAATATGTCTCACATGCTGCCCAACACATCTTACAAAGGCTTCTTCCTATGCATTGGCAGATTCCCAACTTGAACAATAAGTAGAAGAACAATAACACTGAAGCAGAGAAAAATATAAGCAAAATCACTAATCATTTCCTTATCTTTGATTAACTGAAAAGAGAGAGAAGAAAAAAAACAATAAAAAGAACTAAGGAAAGAGGAATTACTTATGTAGCAAAGGACCAAGATCATTAACAGTTTCACCAGATTGGAGACACATAAATGCTCTATGAAACATGCTACATCCCATGGTCCCGAACAAACACCCCTGCAGATCAAGCAGATCAAAGTCAAAACAGATGAAACCAAGAAAATTCATGACTATGAACATATATATGCATGATAAAGTTACATCATCCATGATTTCAGTGGGTGAAACTTGAGGACCCCAAACATCTCTGAGGCGACAAAATTTTATGTTCATACGTCATAGCCACATTTAAAACAACTCATAATGGTTTTCTTAAAATGAAAATGGTCAACAGAACCAATCCCCCACCCCCAAAGTGTCCTTTTGTCCACTCCTCAGTGTCCATGATAATTTCCTATTTATGAAATGACTAATTGCTTGCGGATTGGATGGCCTTGAGTTCAGAAATTCATTTAAATCCTGCTTAGAAGAGACAAACACAGAAAAGTGTGTACTGTTTGACAATAAAATAGTCAAACTATTACACTTGATGTGATTCCCAACAAGTAGTCTAGAGTATTTCTCCTGCCCACACAGTCTCACAGCAATGTGGCACCGTGTTCTTTTAGATTCAAGCACAAAATGAATATAAAGTGGACAAAACCATTTCGTTTCCTCTCTCAAGCAATTGTTCAATATCCACAACCACAAGTCATCACAATTGTTATTAAAGGGAAAACTTAGGTACTTGGCTTTGTATTAAATATGGGTGTAATTTAAGCTATATACAATATATACAGGTGGTGGTCCTGGTGGATCAGCTCAGAAGGATGACAAAGAAAAATAGTCTGGCAAAAACTGACTGGTTGCTTTAAAACCCATGAAATATTGAAGTGTGGAAAAGGTTGTAAGTATCTAAAAAAAAAAAAAAAGAACTGAGTAATTTAGGTTGGTGCTCTTACTAAGGTTAGGGATTTATGAAGCAGATTAATTACTGTTGCATTTATAAAAGATTCCCTGCTAACAATAATTATAAACATTTACATATACAAAATA
The DNA here is from genome assembly GCA_907173295.1 of Fagus sylvatica. Lineage (NCBI taxonomy): Eukaryota > Viridiplantae > Streptophyta > Magnoliopsida > Fagales > Fagaceae > Fagus > Fagus sylvatica. Next base: position 20,253,448 of record OU015767.1, on the reverse strand, counting down.
CAATAAAGCTATGGACATAACATATTCACAATAATTTCACAACAATGTTGAGATATCAAGTTGTGAATGACAAATAACAATAAAGTTACAGACACAACAATTTCACAACAATACTGAGGTGTCAAGCTGTTAATGGTAAATATTAAAACGAAATAAGTGTGGGGTCTATGTCAGAACTAATAAAAACCTACCAACTCAAAATTGTTGTGAAATTGTTATAAAAGTGTTATGTCTATAGCATTGCTCGGTAAATAATAAAGTGATGTATGTGATGGTTCCAGATGAGAACTAATAAAAACTTGCCAACTTAGTATTATTGTGAAATTGTTGTGAAAATGTTGTGTCTGTAACATTGCTCTTATATATATGGTGATCCATTTACTACAACCTGATGGCCGGATGGTTCACTATTGTTTCAATTGGACATGTATATAGGCTGGCATGGGTTTTCCTACCTGGATAGCATAAAGCGTTGGATTCTTTTGAACCAAAAAGGACAAAAAAAATTGCATGGAAAGGCAGAGAGGGTTAAACATGAATATTTCTTCTTCAACTTCTCTCTCAGTTTTAATTTACACTCCTTCAATTACTTGACACTAGGCAGGTAGATAGAAAAGCCTCATTTCCCGATATAGGATGCTCAAGTTGGAGAATCTTGATTGAAATATACAAACCCCAAATCCTTGGCTCCCATACATTAATTTAAAAGGAATTTCTACATGGCAGTGAAAGGTTATAGATTAATAAAAAATAAATATTATGTTCCCAAGCAATGTTGCAAGTTTAAGGAAAAATATGAGATAGTTTCTATATGGAGAAGAAGGCTTTAAAGTGAATTTATATGAGAGTACACCCACCAGCTCTGTTGCTATTACACCATAGCCACACACTGTTTCACTAACACATCCTATTTCAAGATGCTTCCATGTAAAAGATTCACTTGACCCACATGCTAAAGTCCTTGCCAAGAAACAAATACTAATTAGCTAGAGCTGAAGGAGCGGCTCACCATTCACGCATTTAAGAAAAGAGAAAAAGTGAAACACATAATTAATTTCAATTTTCATTCTTCAAAAATAATTATCTAGATGTGAAGATGGTTGCATCAGTGTTTGCAGCATTTCATCAGTAATCAGTTGTGCCAAGGAAAAATAAACACAAGCAGAAAATTCAAATAGACTGGAATTGAAGCCAATCTCGATGTCTATTGAACTTCTTTCAACTTTACAACTTAGTTGATTTGGTGTAGCAGAACCCAATGATAGTAACAACTAACAAGACAGGTATAAAACATGAAACTTAATTGGCATGGAAGTATTCTTACTCGCATGATGCACCGAAGATACTCTTAATTGGAGCTGCAAAAGCACTTCCAATAACACCTCCAATGCCATTTGCAGCTTTACTGACTACACCCCCCATTGTGAAAGAAATGCACAGTCATGTCTCATTCAAAAGCCCATGTTATTGATACTAGCTCCACAACAATTGCACTGACAAAATAAATGGCAATTAATAAATCTTAGGTAGTAAGTGAGAAATTTAAAAAGCTATAAATGGTACTCAATATTCCCTATGCTTCAAAGTTCAAACACCATAGATGCCAGAATGCAAAGTTTTTCCTTAACTGATAGTCCAAAATTATTGTCAAAATTTGGCCATGAAATTTTAAAAATAACAGGACAATAAGGTCTCAATTTACAGTACACACATTAAATAAAAAATTAGAAGGACAACAAGATGAGCAACATTAGTTGAAGTAAGTTCATCCTAGTATTGAAAGCATTCATATCTCAATCTCGTATAAGACGTTAGAGGCAGCCACCTTTGTTTTTAAATTATATTGAAAATATCAATTTCATGCAATCAAATAATTTCAATCACAATCCAAAATTTCCCAACCAAATCTATACGATAAATTGTTCATTTTTGGATATCATATTACACTCATAGCCATAACCTATATCCCTATCTACAAACATAAACTGACCAAAGCAATAAAAAAAGACATTTGCGACGATGTAAACCTGATTAAAAGTACATCATCATGAACCAAATCATGAGGCTTCCATACTCACACATATACATATATATATATATAATGCACATATACACACCCATATATACATGTTCATAGCATCATCTTAAAACCATTCTTTTTCATCCAACAGGTTAAACCCGACATATCCAAAAAAATTTGGAACTTTTTCATAAAATTTTTTTAATCCTTATACACATTAACATGTGTGAAATCTTTGTTCCCATAGGTATACATAGTTATTTGAACTTTGGTACGAAAAGAACAACATATAAAGAAAACAGAAAAAGAAAAAAAGAGAAGAAAACACTGTAATCAAGAACAGGAAAATAGGAAATGGACAAAGTGACAAAGAAGAAGTTTGCAGATATCTATGTACTAACCTAGAATTGATTACAGAAGTCAAAGAGTTCTCAGTATGTGCAATCTGACTATCATAGAGAGAGAGGTAACGGTTCCAACGGTTAAAAGTACAGGAAAAGACACAAGAGGGCTGGGATGGGCCTTGGGCTGAACGTGGGCCTGTTTAACCAGAGGGTCATTCAATTTCGAATTCTTTGACAATTTTATTATATATATATATATATATATATATATATATATTTTTTTTTACAAAGAGAGCACCAAAAAAAAAAAAAAAGTATTTACATTTTAAATTATTATTTTTGAAATAATAACTAAAAAAATATTTTTTTGTAACATTTTAAATACGACTTGGAAAGAGATTAGAATTCTATCTAATTTTCTTGGGCAACTTTATCATAAAGTTCCTAAAGTTATATCAATTTATATTGAAATGAGTAGATTGCATTTTATCATATCATCGTTAGTTTAAATGGATACTAAAATAGGGGTAGATAGTATTATTTTAAATATTAATGATGTGATAAAATCTAATCTATTAATTTTAAAATACATGAATAGGATATTAGCAATTCCATGATGGAGTCATTCATCCTAAGCGCCCGTTTGGGACGAGGGAAAGGGGTGGAAATGAATGAAACGAAATGAATTTTTTAAGAATATTTTTTTCATTCATTTGCTTAGGAGTTTAAATGAGAGGAAATAGAAATATCATTTCATTGGTTACACATTATGTTATAGACGTTAAGTGGAGATGATGTGAATCTTTTAGCCCTATTTCAAAATAAGATTTTTATTTTGACAGAATAATCATTTACTACATAAGAGTGAATTTCTCTTTAAAAAAAAAAATGAATCTAATGTCTTACCATCTCTACTCACGACGAGATTTGTACATGTATGAAGACTATTGTATTATGATCTCCCAAAATCAATGCTTCTTGCGCCTGCATGCCTAGAGTTTCCACATACAATCATCAAAGCAAGAAATTTCCTATTTTACCAAGCTTGACTTGATCATTTTACTTTTGTTTACAAACCCCTACTACATACTACAACTCTTATATATTATTGAAAATCAACCTTTTACTCAGCTCCAATCCCCTTCTTTCAACTGGATAAATATGTTACCTCATCATTTAATGGAACACTAATATTATCTAAAGTGTTTGCAATAAATGACAGTAATGGAGCTTCCATGATAGGGAAACTATGCTAATAGTGTTCTTTGTCAACATGACCATCACATCACTTAATGCAATATCGTAGTCATGATCATCTTGACCAGGCAGTTCAAAAGACAAGTTTTACTTAAAAATCTCCAAGTAATTTTGTCTTTTCAAAAGACGAGAGCTTTTTTTTTTTTTTTTTTTTTAACTTAATCTCGTCACATGAACAAAAGAGAATTGCCTAAAAAAAAAGTGTCGATTTGTTTTGTTTGCCAATCAACATTTAAAGTGCCAATGTGCTTGTCATCATTTCAAGTGACGAGATTTGTGTAAAAATTGAATTTTGGGATGTAAGTTTTGTACTCAATTGAAGCTCGTATCCTAAAGATACGAGATATAAGACGAGATTGACCTTATATTTAAACACAATATGTTTTCCCAAAAAAATTTGAAAGAGTGCTATTGTAACATATAAATATATAGTTACGGACCTATGGTTTTCACTTTGATACACTTCTCGCAACGGTTCACCCTCGTCTTTGTCGTGCTTTTGCTTAGACTTTGCTTTGTTTCTCATTTCTTTCTCTCAGGATTTAATTTGTTACACCCGTCAAATTATTAGGATTAAAATATAATTTTTCCTAATTTTTCTTTACAAAGTTACTCTATTTATTATTCATAAAAAAAGGATTTCCCACAAACGATTGGGTCTGTACAAACGTTAACCAATCCTACGTACCTCATATGTCACCAATTTATACGAAACAAACGAACGGTGAGTGATCATCCTTGTCTCTGCACTGAATTATAGGCTATTAATTACCCCACCGTTCCTCAGCTTTGAATTTAAACGGGCGGGAATAAACCCACAGGGCCCACCTTTCTCTCTCCAAAACACATTTTCAAATCTCTCTCTCTCTCTATACTTTCACTTTTCAGATTCTCCCATTTTCTCTTCAATTTTCTCTCTTCCCAAACACCTTACACAAGAGCGAGAAAGAGATTTAGAGTTAAGAGAGTGAGACCTCACATTTTCTTTCTCCAAAACAAAACCGTTCCAATTTCAAGATCCATTAGCTTCCGTTTCAGGTACTTTTTTTTTTTTTTTTTTTTTTTTTTAAATTTTGAAATTCTTCGCGATCCGATCTCTAATATCTAGGGTTTCGCTTCAACTATGTTTTCAGCTTTGATTACAGTTTCTCTCTGTAAAGATTGGACTATATTTTAGTTTTCATGCTTCGTCTCTAAATTTTGTGGCCTTCATTTCTAAATTCGTCCAACTTTCTAATTACGTCTAAGTATGATGCATGTATATGGATGTATGTATGATTAAGTGAAAAAGTAGTTGTTTGTGTTTAAATTTGTTAATTATATGTGTGGTTGTTGATTACATGTGATAGATTGGAAAGATGGGTATCGAGAACTATCACGTGATAGAGCTTGTTGGGGAGGGTTCATTTGGGAAGGTATACAAGGGGAGAAGAAAGTACACAGGACAGGTATTGTGTATATTCAAACGTGAAACTTTAAAGCATCTTTTTTATTTATTTTTTTAATTTTTTAATGAGGTTTGTATGTAGATTTAATGAGGTTTTGTTATTGGTCTCAGACTGTTGCCATGAAGTTCATCATGAAGCATGGCAAAAGTGAAAAAGATATTCAAAATTTAAGACAAGAAATTGAGGTAATGGACTCTCATTTCTGAACAAATTATTTGTGTAAATAAGGGTTTAAGCCTTTTGTGCTAATTATTTAAGATGGGAATTGGGATGATTTAGCTTGTTTTGCTGATTGTTTGAAGCAGATTAAGCTCCATGTTTTGGGCTTTTATATGAAACTAAAAACTAAAAATTTTCGTTATGGATTTATATGCTTCTATTCTGATAAACACACGGCCTTGGTCACGTGTTGATTTCCTCTAATCCATCTCACTAGTGGATTTTTGATGAACAATTTAGACACCTATAAGATATGTAGCCTGAGTTGTAGAGAGAGAGAGAGAGTGCGTGTGTGTGTGTAGAAGAGGAAAGGGAAAATGTGGGGAGAGAATTTGGGGGTAGAGCTGCAGGACCACCGGCCTACACTAGCTTTCTCGTTATTAACTATGCGGATTGTCTTAACATTCACCAAACAATCACACTCAAACATTTGATTGTTTTTCAGCCAATAAGATGTCTAATCTATTTGTTTTTGCAGATTCTAAGAAAGTTGAAGCATGAAAATATCATTGAAATGCTTGACTCCTTTGAAAGCGAACAAGAGTTTTGTGTTGTCACAGAATTCGCACAAGTAACTATATCCTTCTTGATCTCTCAAAAACAGATAAATTCATTCTTTGTATTTATGTAACTATTATATGATCCTGGAAATATTTATAGACACATTGTGGATCATGTTATGAGCTGTCGACGGATTTTCTTGCAGGGTGAACTGTTTGAGATTCTTGAGGACGATAAGTGCCTTCCAGAAGAACAAGTTCAAGCAATTGCAAAGCAGTTGGTACTTTGATGCTCATGATTATTGCATCTGAATTAATTGATTGTTTGCTTTTCCAGTCTTTTGGTTTATGATTATGTTCGATTTGGGTATCTCTTATTTCCATTGGAACTTTCTTTTGTTGAATTTACAGGTGAGAGCACTGCACTACTTGCACTCAAACCGTATCATCCATCGTGACATGAAGCCGCAAAACATTCTCATTGGTGCTGGGTCTGTGGTTAAGGTTGAGTTGCCAGATAATCGAATGTTATTAAATTTGTTAATCAAATGTCTTGAAGGTTTAAAATCTATTCAAAATTTGTCTATTTATTGAATTTAGAAAACCTTACTACTTTAGATCAAATAAATTACGATCAAGCCTCTGTGTACTTTGTTTGTTGGCTCCACTAATTCATGATTAACAAATTGGTTGTATATATTTTGTTTTTTCTGGTCCAAATACATTGCTTTTCTGTAGCTTTGGCCTGATATATTATTAGCATTATCTGAATTGTATTTATATTAATATCTGGTTACAGTCAAAACTCAGAGGGTACATATGTAACTTGCCAATAAATGAAAAAAAATCTTGGACTGATTTTCTATGCACTTATTTGTTGGTTCTTTCCATCCATAGGGTGGGATATTTCTATGTATATTTTTAGGCTATTATTTTCAATGGTTTTGTCTCTTGACTATCTTGATTCTTGAGACTGTTATTACATATTGACTCTTTCACCAAGATCTGGTCTGATGTTATGATTTTGGGTGTTCAGTTTATAACATATCTTACAATAAAGAGTTGCTATTCGCACATGTCCTGCTTTATATTAAATGTACATTTCTTGTATTTCTTATAGTTGTTCATGACTTGTAAAATCCTATCATTTATTGCAGCTTTGTGATTTTGGGTTTGCACGTGCAATGTCCACAAATACTGTTGTTTTGAGATCCATAAAAGGTTTTTCCAATCTTTGCATTTAATTTCTGGTTACCCTTCTGTTTTGCTAACTTTTATTGAGCTGCCTATGACATCATTGAGGAATTATGCTGCACTAGTACAACTTTTATCTATTTTATTCAGGCACTCCACTATATATGGCCCCGGAATTGGTACGGGAACAACCTTACAACCACACAGCTGATTTATGGTCACTTGGAGTTATTTTGTATGTAAAATATCCTTAATTGTACTTTGGATTTGTTTATTGCTAAATTAATTAAATTGGATGCCACATTGCTAGTGCCTTGATTCTTTTTCATTTGAACTGTATCTTGGTTTAAGAAATTTTCTAATTTGATCGATTGCGTAGCATTCTATTATTTTGTTTTTAGTACTTTTGACTGTCATCCAGTTTCACTTGAGCTGGAAAAAAAGGGTATGTGAAGCACCCTCATTTTGTGTTGCATTGACTAAAAGGAAACACATTCAATCACACATGAGCTTTGGGCTCAAGTAAACACCTATAACATGGAACAAGGTGACCAGATGAGTCCCTTGTCAGCTTTCAATAATATTTTTTAATTAAATTTTGAAATTTAAACTTTTATGTTGTAATTGTCTGGGGGATTTTGCATGACACCCTTTTTTTGCATGTTTTACTTTAAAATATAAATTTTAGTCCAAGAACATGTATGTATTTACACATATATTGGTGTATAACATTGATGTATTAATCTCAAATTGCACCATCACCTGCTTCAATATTTATACTTTTTATCTCTTCCTTTTCCTTTGATGTTCATCTTGAATTGAAACTATTTTGTCATGGGCACTACAGGTACGAATTATTTGTTGGCCAGCCTCCATTTTATACGAACTCTGTGTATGCACTCATCCGGCATATTGTCAAGGTACATTTGCTTAAACGTAATGTGAGTTTGTTATTTTAAATTTATTATTCTAAATAAACGTACAAGCTAATGTTCACTGCCCTGTTCCAGGATCCAGTTAAATATCCTGACAACATAAGTCAAAATTTCAAAAGCTTTTTGAAGGGTTTGCTTAATAAGGTTGTTTTATGTTTCAAATGAATGCACTCTTTTAATTATTAGTATTTAACTTTAATTTTTAGTGATGTCAAAATTCTAAGGTCTTTCATTTTATGAGAAACAGGTACCACAAAACCGACTAACTTGGCCTACTCTTCTCGAACACCCATTTGTTCAAGAAACTTCAGATGAAGTGGAGGCTAGGGTAATGATACATCACATTACATTTCCATTAAATATTAGAATCTAAAATAGTAGTATAATGCCAGTGTTATTATTATCTGGCAAAGACTATTGTGGTTCTTTTATTTTATACATTGCGGCATTTTATAGTAATTTTATCATGCGTTCTTATCTATAGATTTACAGAAGTTTTTAGTATCTAGCAATCCTTTTCCAGGAAATGCGTGCTGCAACTGCTGCAGCCAGAGGATGTGATGCAGCATGGAGAGGTGAAGGTAATACTGTTCAAATATCTCCGAGTTTAATCTTTTACCATCCTGGAGTCATGCTGCCTCTGTATTTCAGGTATTTAATCTTTCCTTTTTTTTTTTTTTTGTATATATTTTAGAATTAATTAGTACTGCATTGTAGGTAAAAGCAACTCTCCAGCTGCTTTTGAGAGCAACAATGGTCCAAGCCTGCAGAGTGATGCTAAATTAAATAGTCCAAACTCAACTACATGCAATGCTTCACCGCGTGAGGAGTTCTCAGGGTTTGCAAGTCCTAATGATGTTAAACAGTCAGGTAACACCAAAATTGTTTTATATTCAGTTATTGTATGAAGATTCTAGGAGGGAAAATCAGTTTCATGCCTATAATGATTCTCTGCAATTGCTTGTGCTTCCAATTTTCTCAATAACCTATATCTCATAATTTGCTAGGTGATTGGCTACTTTATATTTTTTTAAGCTGAGGCCCTTTTTTTTATTGATATGATGTTCAAATTGAAATTTTAATACCTAACTGGGGAATTAGCTTCTTGGTTAATTTATGCTCATGTATTCCATATGCTCATAATATGTCTTTAGTAGCCAATTACAGGGTTAAATACGACTAAGTTGGGTCTAGACTTAACATGTACCTATTGAAAGTACCAAAGATATAATATCGTGTCTATACTCTTGATGTTTTTCTTGCTTCTAGGTTTCTCTGCGTTTTATTTCATCTTTTTCTACCAATCTAGGTTTTATGCAATAAATACTACAGGCACAGGTTACACATGTGCTTCTTACCACAAGTCTCTTGTTTCACTTCACAACTTGCTTTTCCGCAAAAAATTTGATGGATATTGGGAGTTATGTATGAAGAGGCACTATTTAAATTAGTTGAAGTTACCATTTTTTTTTTCTTGACAAAATAGCATTAATTGAAACTAAATAGAGCTAGTTATGACTAGTCTTTCATAATACGGATTAGCATTGTACAAATTTAACAAAAATAACACATAAGGAGGATGATGCTCAATGAGAGCTTCATTCTGTTGACATCTCTGGTCAGCTGAGGCATTGGCAGATCAATTAGCTTCTTAGAAGACATGCTTGATCCTAACTTTAGGTATTCTGTCCAAGAGCTCCCTGCAACCAGAAAAAAGTCCACAAAGGAACTTGTTTGTTGTCTTGTGATTGTTAATAAATCCCACTACAACTTTCACATCCATTCTGACTGGTAATGCCTGTTGTTTGGCCTATTGCCCTTGGGAAGCCAACATGCCTCAATGCTCAAAACATTCAATATTTTTATGGGCAAATTGCACTTTTCCCCCTTTAATTATTGGATTTACTTTAATCCACTCCCTAATCTATAAAACCGAGCAATGTCCCCCCTTATGTATTGAAAATATACATATGGCCCTCCACTATCTAATTTTTTTTTGTTAAATCTAAGCAAACATAACTGAACCTTTTTATGGTGTATTAATATGTAATGATTTGAGTATTATGACTTGAAATTGATAAAATACATAAAAAATTAGACATTGGGGGGCTATTTGCATATTTTCAATACATAAGGGGGGACATTGCTCCTTTTTATAGGTTAGGGGGAATTGAGATGGACCCAATGGTTAAAGGGAAAAGTGCAATTTGTCCTATTTTTATTAATCAACTTCATCTATTGTTCGAGTACAATGAGCATAACTAGCGTCCGTTTGGTATCAACTTATTTTCAGTAGCTTATTTATCGAAAGTTGAGAAAAAAAATTAAAAAATAGCTTATTTTCAAAAAAGCTAGTTTTTTTGCTAAAAACTAGGACAAAAAGTGGAAATAAGCAAAAAGCAACCAAAAGGACACTATATATATAAGGGCTCATTCTTGTACTAGTAGCATTAGGGCTACTAGTTTGACTAGTAAACTAAAAACCTAATAAATGACTAACTTGGACTCAAAGAAGATAAAACCTAAGATGTTTAGGATCTCTTGGAAAATTCTAGACTTAACTAAACTACCAAGATACCCTTAATTCACAAGGGTGGAAAAAATTGCAGTTTTGCCCCTGAATTTAAAATTGACAATTACTTATTAAATAAATACCTAAATTAAAAATCGTTTTAACCTCAGAACACATATAACTAGATCTTAAAAATACAAGAATTTCACTTCAATTGTACTTCACATGTGGGACCCATAAATTAATCTTGAATAGAGAATTTGCAAAGTAGTAACAAGTCAATCTTCCATGCCTGCACACTGCGTAGACAATTAGGATGACTAGAGTTAAATGCTTGGCTTGTATAGTTTTGGGTGATAACCTTCGACCACAGAGCATCTTTTTCTTGCATGAACCTCGAATTGAGTTTAGCCACTAAGGTTAAGTTTGGTCTTGCCACTTGTAGTCCTAGCCCTCCTTGTAGGTGACCAACTGTTTCCACCCCAACTAGGTGCAATCTGCGATGTTCTTCTGAGGAGCCAAAGTTTCAGTTAATATTGTCTAAGTTGTTACAAACTTTTATAGGTGGGGGACCTGGAATGTAGTAATTAGGAATGGTCAAGGTGGCAGACTGCACTAAGGTAGTACGACCTGCAAAAGAAAGTAATTTAGCCTTCCATCCACTAGTTTGCTTTGAACTTTTTCCACTTTAAATTGGAATTGTTGATTGCTAGTTCTTTCATGTTTGAGAGAGAAACCGAGATATTTCCCAAGCTTGTTAGTGGCTTGAAACTCCAGTAACTCATAGAAATGACATAAAAAGAGTTATATTCTCTTCTTATATATATATATATATATATATATATATATATATATATATATATATATTTTTATAATAAAAGGTATTTTATTGAGAAAACTCTGTGTGCATTAAGCATGACATAGAGGATCATATAATTACAAAGAATAAGCAGTATAAAATCTTAAGATTCTAAAAATTCGCCTAATGAAGGCGACAAAGTTAAATCCCAAGCACGAGACCAATCAAATAATGATCCAATGAAGACCTCAATAATCCTACCCACAGGACTCTCAATATCCTCGAAGGTACGACAGTTTCTTTCCCGCCAAATAGTCCACATTAAACAAGAAGGAACTAGATTCCATACATCCGAGGAAGCCTTCCCGAACTAGTTCCACCACCCAAACAGTAGCTCCACCACTCTTCCCGGAAGCACCTTGTTAACACCAAAAGATCGAAATACAAAACTCCAAACCTCCATAGCCACCCCACAATGTAACAACAAATAGTCCACCATCTCCCTACTACATCAATATCACATTCTCAAATCTCTTTCTTTCATCATCTTTGGGTCATATGAAGTTGTGTACTTCTAGAGGAGGGCTTCCGAAGAAGGATTTTATACCTTTTAATTGATTAACTGAATTGACTGTTGTCAGTTGATCAATTCTGTAAGCCACCTTCTCGCCCTATTATAAAGACATTTTTATATTGTATGCATAATGGAATTTAATCTTTAAAATTAAAGTAAGATCAATGAAGCCCATTTTTATGTTTGACTACGGTTCCACTTTGCTCTTTCAATTTCAAAACTAAGTAAAAATATCCCCAGAATTATTTTTCTTTCTTAGATGAAACTGACATAATTGATTTTCAAGTTTCTTCAATTTAATCACACCCACACCCACACCCACATATATGTTTGCGTTTATGTATGTGTTTGGTGAGTGAAAATAAAGTAATTGATTGAAGCCTTTTTTTTGTCTTGCTTTATTTATTTGAAGAGAAGTGTTCCCAATAACTGTTTCTTATTTTAGAACAGTTGCATGATTTGGTCTTTTTTTTTTTAATTATCAATTTTCTTTAGGTTGTCAGACATTGAACAGACTGGAAAACAACTCCCGCACAGTCAAGGGCGCACAAATAATTGGTCAAGATAACGAAGCATTAGCACATGTTTTGTTACCGTTGAAAAGATGGTCTACCGGATCTCAAAATTCTTGCAGGTGAAATTGGATACATGCATCAATAGTGTATGTGTAGTTTTGCATATTTATGCTTAATTTATTGGCATCAAATTGCTAGTCTATTGTCAAGTTATGTTCAAGCTGTGAGACATTTCAATTTTCTTGCTTCAAAAGATGTGGTTTAGGATATCCTTAGACATTAAATATGTTATCCCTACTTGTTCTGCATTGTGTCTTAGGCAATGCGATTTGTTTTGGCATATAAATTGACATGATTTTGTTTTAGATGCATATAGTAGGTTCTTTTTATTTACTTTCTCTTGTATACCTCCCATGTACTAGGACCTCCCATGTACTAGAGTTGCCCCCCCTTTTTGCACTTTTTTAATCTAGTACTTATAAAAAAATTATGCATTGGCATACCCTCTATTATATTTTCCTCTGCCAGCTTTGATAATGCCATATCATGTTGTGGAAAGTAGAGCACAATCTATGTATTATGAAGTGAACAATTATCCAGAGAGAGAGAGAGAGAGAGAGGAATGTTAATGTAAATAATGATCAGATGAGAAAAGAGGAGTGTTCTCGTATCCATGGATGTTCAGAAAATATCAACTACTTCTCAGACTTATTAACTGATGGATCTTTCCTATAATAGTAACCAAAAACCCATAGTGAATATTTTAGATAACATTGTGTAAAATATTGAAGTGCCCTTTCATTGTAATAATACTTTCAAAGATTCAGAAGTGAAATAGCAAGATTGCAGAGCATTCTTATCTGTATAGTCCAACCCAAGTGAGCATTAGATAAACTGATACAAGACAGCACATTTGAGGATTGGTGCCTTTAATGCTATAATATAAAATAGTATGTTATAATCTCAGATGCAATGGCTATCTAAATTTGGCATGATACTGGCAGTTGGATTTGGTATTGCTGTATACAGATGCGAAAGGTGTTCGTGCTTAGTTGCTAGGAAAGCATGACACAGGATGACTTGGGAATTTAGAAAAGTATCCGGGTCAGATTAGTTTTTTGGTCTCTTTCAAGATTTAGTATATATGAATGTTCTAACTTGTACCAAAGACTAATTTTATGAAAATTCTGCACATATTGAAACTGGTCTCTTTCCAATAATGCTGCTTCATCATATAAACATTTTTTTTCACCTCACTGCATTGCCTTAGGAATATCTTAATGTGGTGTGTTAATCGATTATAGTCTTTTGTATTCATGCACTACATACCTGTAAGTAAGTTGTTTGCAATACTTGATGGCTTGTCAAACGCTGCAGGGATCAAGATGTGATTACTTCAAGTCAGTCGCTCAGAATTCTTTCAAACCTAGTTGCAGCTGGTGCCATCAATTCTAGTGGACTACTTGATGAAATAATACGTGAACTTCTTGTTTTCACTGCTACTGTTGTTAGCTTGAAATCCTCTGAATTTAATGACTTAATAGCAAAGGTATATCTTGCTAGATTTTTGTTAGAAATTTATGGCTTTTTATTCTTAATACCCTCATATGTCATACTATGTGGCCATAACGTTGGAGACATGTTTTCTATGGAGATAATTGGCTATTGAATGTTAGTCTGATCTTGGTTTAGGCTTGAATCATATCCCCAAATACTCAGGCTTATTTACAGTGAAATTCATTCGATTTATAATCATATATGCATAAAAAGACAGCATTGCCAGTTTCATAGTGAACTTTCTCAAAATTCAGGGAGAATGCTTGCTCCTTTCCCCACATGTATTATATATATATTTTCATATTGTTATGTAGATTTCTTGTTTTCTTTCCCCAACTTCAAACATGAAATTGCTGCTGTTTTTTTTTTTTTTTTTTTTTTAATTTGTCAAATTTGAGAATAATCCCTATAATTTTGAACTGTTGAAGAGCTAAATAAGTCCTCAATTCTAACATCCTTTACCTATAGTGTTATTTTCTCTATTTTGTGATTGATACTGGCTGATCCTTTACCTGTGGTCTCATACTTTTGTAGAGTTTCTCAGTCACCAAAATGCTGCTTGATAATAGTGGAAGTGGCATTGCAAGTTCATATTTCAGACACTGGGTTGCATTATCTGAGATTTTTTCACAGGTCTAATCCCTTCTACTGTACAAATAATGTTCTTTGGCAACAAGTATGCACTTGTTTCTAGCTTTCTCATCTGGTTGACTATATAGGTTGTTGCTTGCAATGAAGAGGCATGTGGAAGAGTTTTGTATGAGTCCAGTGCTTGCATAACCATCATGTTATCCAGAGTAGCTCAGGGTCTTACGGAAGCTCATCCGACTTCAGTTCCTGAAGTGGTTTCTGCTCTTAATGAAACACTTAAAAAAATCTTGGATCATGCTAAAACATCTGGCTTGGTGGATCATTTGTGTCTCTGCCTAGCAATTTCAGGCTCAAGTCTCATTTCAGGTTCTTCAAATATGTTGCGTGCTGCCTGTGAAGCATGCAGGGCAACTTGGTCACTGATAGATGCACTGGAAACCCTTTTCCAAAAAGAGAGTCCCCTTTTATTTCCATTAACTGCTTTGCGGAGTCATTCTTTAGTTCGACTTGACATTAGGGACCATGAACGAGGCTCATTGGTTGGCACTGAATCAGCCAAAATTGTTGATGTGGTAACAAGAACATTTGTTAGGTCAAAAGCAGTGCAGGTTTCCATTTACTATTGTCTTCATCAACGTCTTGAGGCTGCAATGTCTGCTGGCATTCAGGTGTCTCTCTCATTCTAACTTTTTGAACTTTGTTTGTGTACACATAACACCCATATGAAAACAGCAAGTTATATAATCATTTCAAAGAACCAAAGACAGCAGTTAACCTTACAGTTTTTCTACCAGCGCGTAATTATTCTTGTTTGTGTCATGCCTGCGTTATTGTAGGCCCCTTTTAGGTAAAAATTAATATAATTTCTGTTGCTGTTTCAGCTCTTGTCAAGGTGCTGCCTACATAGTGGACTTGTTCCAGGTGTTCTTTGTGGGCTTCCCAGTTCCTTACCTGTAACTACTGTTGTCAGTGGTGGAGGGGATGGTACTATTGTGTCTGAGATATTCTCTATATTATCTCTCTGCACTTCATCTTCAAATAAAGATCCACAGACAGGCGAAATAAGTAATTTGAGGAGTAAATTAACCAATCCTTCTGCCTTGGTTCTTCATTCATGCCTCATCCTTGCAACAGTTGCGCAATGTTTAAAGTCAACTGGAAGAAATTCCGCATTGTTTATGCTTACGACGTCCCCAAAGAAGCAGCTTTCTCGACTTTCAGTGCTTGCACATCATTTTTCTTCTTCTGATGATAGAATGAACACCTCATTTCAACCTCATAGTGCATCAGCTATGCTGGCTCTTGCATCCATTTTATCCCTTGAAGCTGGAGCTTCTGTTGAGTCTTCGGTCTCTGAAATTGCAGTGCCTTTGATTCCTCGAACTGCCACACTTTGTGATCATCTCAAATATTCATCTAGTAATGAAACTGAAGTAAATCCCAGTTATCCGAATGGTGTTCTCTCTTATTGGCATGGCCTTAGAGATGGATGTGTTGGCTTGTTAGAGGCCCGACTCAAGTGGGGAGGACCATTAGCTGTTCAGCAGTTGTGTGCAAGTGGTATCCCTCTGCTACTTGTTGAGTTGTTAGCCAATAACCATTCAAATGCTCCTCAAGGAATTGACAGCTCAAAAGATCCAATTGGGCTATCCCCTATTGGGGCTGTGTGGACAGTTTCATCAATATGTCACTGCCTTTCAGGTGGAGCTTTAACTTTTCGTCAGATTTTGGTTAGGAGTGAACACATCAAGATTGTCTCTGACCTAATATCTGATGTGCATCTCAAGCTTGTCAAGTGCTGGGGTGGGCCTGGTGGAGGGAAGGATGGAGTCAGAGATATAATAAATGCAGTAGTTGATCTCTTAGCATTCCCTTTTGTTGTTATACAGAACGGTCCTGGCTTGCCATCTGCCACTGCTTCTGTAAACAGTGGGTTCCTTCTCAACATGGGTTCACCTGGTGGGAAAGCATGCATGGAAGAGAACATGGTGAAAGCAATTGAGGAAGACTTGACAAAGTATATTAAAATCCTTTTGGAGGTTAGATCTTCTTTCCCTTTTGGGGGTGTGTGTTCTATATGTCATCATCGGAACATGTTTCTAGAAAATGTGCTTTTGAGTTTATCTGGTGGATTGTTTATAAAGTCTGTTCATTGGATGGGCTGCTAATACTGAGAGGACTATGTGTTTCTCTTTCTAATACCTTTATCTTTTTTGGAGGGAATAATTCTGATGTAGGCACTAATGATCTAATTTGTATTTCAATTATAGTTTAAGTTTGAATGATGTTTTAATATGATGAATTATAAGGCCATCTCGACACCGAGATGACTATTTGTTTCTCATTCAATTGCTTCTAAAGTTTTCAGATAGGAGTGCATGTTCTTCTTCTTCGCTGTTTGGAGCATGTGGAGTTAAAAGATTTGGGAAGGCCTGTTGCCTTTCTTGCTAAAATGATAAGCCATCGACCTCTAGCAGTTCAACTTGTGAGTAAAGGCTTGTTGGATTCAAATAGGATGAAAAGGTTGCTTGATAGTTCATGCCCAAGAGAAGTCACACTAGATATTTTGATGATAGTTTCTGATCTAGCCCGTATGGATAAGGTGAGATTTTATTTCTATCAAATGGTTCTTGCTGCATATGCAAATATCAAAGGTTGGCTTATGTTCTCTATTTTACTCTATATTTTATTAAATTAAACATATTTTTTCTGTCACATGTAGTCTTTTTCCCCACCCATATTAGTTTCAGTTTCTTATTTAGTGGTTTTGCACATAATGAGTCCTTGCTCCTTTCCACACCTTAACCACCTCAGACCGATTTATTCCTTCATAACAGCAAGTCATTATCATGTAGTTTGATTGGTAGTTGGATTGTTGAGAAAAGTGGATGATGAGTTGGAAAAGGCTTAGAACATTGAAGCTACCATATTACCCTCACCACATTGATTTTAGCTTTCTTAACATGCAGTTTTTTCCCCCCCCTTTAATTAATCTCTAGCAGCATGTTTATTATTGTTTGCAAGTCAAATACTCCTATATGTGAGAATACAATGCTCTTAGAATGCACTGGGAAGATACTCTTCTTGTCTGTTTTGTTCATGAAATTTCAGTTTAAGTCATGTACATCATTATGCTCCGAGTATCCTTTTATTCTTTTCCCACATTATCTATTATTTATCACTTTCATTATGAAGTTCTTTCTTTAAGATATATTCAAGTATAAAACTGTGGTCTCATGCATTTAAAGGCACCAACTTAAATACTATTTTAAACCAAAATGATTAACTAGTATATCCTTGATTCTGGTTGCCCCTCTAAAAGTGTGATGGACAAACCATTAGTTGATTGTCTTGGAAGGTTGCCTGGCCTCTTTAAATGAGTTTTGGGTTCTGTGGTTTCTAGGGATTCTATGAATACATCAATCGAGCTTCTGTGTTGGAGTTTTTGAAGGATTTTCTTACCCATGAAGATCCCAATGTACGTGCGAAGGCTTGCAGTGCTCTGGGCAACATGTGTCGGCACAGTTCCTACTTTTATAGTTCACTTGTAAGTAATGAACCATTTGTTTCTTTTCAATATGCTAAACCTTGTAATATTTTTCTTAAATTTTGTGGACATTCTACAAATTAATTCCTCTTCTGGATTGTTGAAGCTATGTAAGAGAATGTTTCTGTTGGACCATGCATTTACACAGACTCACTCGAAAGTATTATATGGCAGTGGATTAATTGTGTTTTTATACAATTTTAATATATTTGTCCAGGCAAGGAATCAGATTATTGGCCTCCTCATTGATCGATGTGATGATCCAGACAAACGCACACGAAAATTTGCATGCTTTGCTGTACGTTCCGATCCCATTTTTTATGACATTTTCTTTACTCCAAACACTGTTGCAGTAGAATATAACATTCTCCTCCTAATCCTGTTATGAAACTCTCTGGCATAATTCGTTCATCTTATCTATATGAGAGAATATTGAACGTATGTCCTTATAGATATAAACCTACTAATATACTGTATCCTTTTTCTTTCAGATTGGAAATGCAGCCTACCATAATGACACACTGTATGAAGAGCTCAGGAGATCCATTCCTCAACTTGCAAACTTGCTGCTTTCAGCAGAGGAAGACAAGACTAAAGCCAATGCAGCAGGTGCACTAAGTAATCTTATTCGCAACTCCAACAAGCTTTGTGAAGATATTGTATCTAAAGGAGCCATGCAGGTTTGTGAACACACTGCATTATCATTCTAATATTACATTATGCATGCCAGTTTCAATTTTGAGGGATCCAAAGCCAGTGGCATATTCTGTAATAAGTGTGAGGATTGACAAATGGTCTTAATAAACAAAATTTAATCCCTAGAACTTGAATTTGTAAGTTATTACATGGTATTTTAATTGAGCCACAGACCTTGATTCTTTTTTGCATTTCAATATTTACTGTTTATGTCTGGTAATATGTTGTCTTGAAGAAAACATACATATGATAAACTAACAATTAGGCACTGGTCATATCGTGGTATTTGAACCCCTTTAATAAGGTGGAGTTCTAGGGTTCAGCCCTTGGGAAGGAAAAGATTTGGGAGAAGAAAGGCTACCCCTCCTTGAATAGCTTAATTCATACTTTGATTAAAAGATCGTTTACAACTTAAAAAGTTGTTGAGGATAAAAAATGACCCAAGAAATTTATTTGATTGTACCTAGACTTATATGACATACCACAGCCTTTTCCTGTTAATCACCAGTGTAATGCTACTGCAGTTTCCATATTTAGTTACAAATTATAATGCAAGTGGGTTTGGTTTTGCAGGCTTTACTAAAGTTAGTAGCTGACTGTTCTGTAGTGGCCCTGAACCCAAGTAGAAAAGATGCTGTAAATGAGTCACCATTAAAAATAGCTCTTTTTTCATTGGCAAAGATGTGTTCACACCCACCCTGCAGACAGTTTCTCTGTTCATCAGAGTTGTTTCCGGTGATTGGACGGCTTCGACAATCCCCAGAATCAACAATTTCCCAGTATGCCTCAGTCATTATCAGCAAAGTCTCCGATGCTTGAGGGCCTAAATTGATATATTAAATGGAAGTCAGCTTGATTTCCACTAATCAAGCACAGTGATTGCCACAACTTTTGAAGGTTGAAATAGAAAATGTGAAGAAGCTGGCATGCCAGAAACTGCTACATAGTAAATGCTGTAAAATAGTCCTTGTATGTATTGCATGTATATGGATTAATTGTTCAATGTGCAAACCATATCCGGTTGTTCATATTGTGTTCAAGTTATTTCACCATTTTTGTCTTTTGTTTCTGATTTTGGATACTTAGGTCTGTTGGTATATGTGCAAATAAGTTTTTGCTGATCATTCTCCCAAAGGATTTTTGCTATGTTTGCTAGCTTCAAGATAATATATATATATATATATATTTTTTTTTTTCTTTTAGATGCTAGGGCCCTCTTTTGTTTTTCTTAAGCTTGAAGAGTTTTTTCCCTTTGTCATAATTTTAGAATATTGATGTCCTTTTGTCCTTGGATTGTCAATGAGCTCTATCTCAAATGGCATATCTTCTATTTGTAAAAACAAAATTGGCATTTACCCTCCTTGTAAAAACAATGTGGAGGATGAGGTCGTGAGTTCAAGGCCTATTGGGTGCATGCATAATATCAATAAAAAATGTTCTTTTGTCCTTGCACTCATATTTTCTTAGTAGCCAAACAGATTGTGAAGGGAATCAGATTGGAATACATATCATAAAACTTGTTATTATGCTAATAGGATTTCCTTCATAACCTCTAGCTTATATGATTTTATAGAGATAAGTATATATAAATTTTTGTAAAATTTAAACTGATGTTGAAATAAGTAATTAAAAAATATGGAGTTCATGGTTGTGTTTGATCATATTATTTGCCCATTTTCATTTGAGTATTGTGGGGGGAGAATAGTTTAAATATCTCAAATAAGGAAACAGAACTACTCCTTGGTCATTTGTACTTCCACCTATGCAGGTTACTTTGGATAGAAACATTCTTTTCATGTTTGATTTGCTGGTCTTTTAACCTCAAAGCAAAAAAAGAGGCACAAGATTGGAGTTTTCTGATGTGGAATCTTGTTAGAGTGAATATTAAAATAAAAAATCCATACTCTATTACATTTCTATTGTCAATCATATTTACATAAAAAATTTTTTTTCAGGCTGACATACCAATTTCACTTTCTAAAATCCACCAAGATGGGAATCAAATTCCAAGAAAGGAACCTCAAATTACAAGTTTTGGGGTAGCCTTTCGAACATTTGTATTTATATGCAACTATATTTATCTAAAAATGCCTAGTCAGTGTGGTCAGTTCAACAATTTCAGATGGCTAAGAAACAAATGGATTTTCTGTAGCAATGCTGCCTCGAGGAACTTGAATGGACCAGCTAGCATTAATCAGATACACCTGTGAATCAAAATGAATAAAACAACCTTTAGGTTTTGATCTTCGTGCTTTTTGCTTAAGGTGTTTATCAATCTGTACCTGATTGTTTTTCTGTCACTGATGAAGTGCTGGATGAGTTCTCAACAAGTGGATCGCTCATAACATCCTGCAAAAAAATTTCAGTAATGTTATACCTTCCATATTTGTCAAAGCTAGTAAATTTATTTTTGTGCAGAGTCCAAAAGTAATAAAGTATGAACTAATTTCTTCTTTTTATTTCCCCTTTCTCCTACCCCCTAACGTCCTATATTTATTCTAACTATTAGCAAAATAGATGAATGACATGATGCTATTTGGGGTAACCAAAGAGCGCCTTAACCCATAGTTAAATGCTTCCCTCCTAATGGGTCCTTGGTAACACTGGAGACTACTTAGATGATTATATCATCCAATCTTATGGAATTTACTTTTCAGTACACTGCCAGTCTGAAAACATGTTGAACTTAATAAATGAGCTAACATTAGGCATTATGGATACCAGTTGCAATCTATAGAATAGATGGGTATCTTCATATATTTGATATTTTGTTTTTGCTGCATTTGAATGATCTTACATGGTTTTCTAACAGTTAGCAAGTATGTCATACTATGGTCCTTTGAATCACCTTTTTCTTTTCTGTGGAACTGTGCTATGAGCGCCAAAAAAAACAAAAAACTATTCTTTTGCATGCCAAGTAAAATTTATCGAATGGTGTTGTGAATATTTAGTGAGCAAATGTTCCTGATGATTTGTATGTTTTGAACTCACCTGTTGTATTAAAACAAGGCTGTGATTGGGGGAGGGGTGAGCACTGCCATGTCGGGAGATATGGTTCATCTTTTCTTCAGCTAGTTCTCTCAGTCTATTGAGCTCTGGCAATACTTCATTGCAGAGATCTGGCCGGTCTTTCCGTCTGAGTTCTGCACATTGGAGTGCTAGCTTTGCAAAGCACAAGGCTTCTTCAATTGGCCAATCAAGCACAGCTGGGTCCAGCATCTCTTTGAATGTACCTTTCTCAATAGACTGTTCAACATGGTGAGTCAGGCCCATTGGTGGCTTGGCTGTTAACAATTGCAAAAGCATGATTCCTAGGGAATAGACATCAGACTTCACACCAAGCATTCCTGTTTGTTGATATTCTGGATCAATATAGCAGAAGGTTCCAGCTGTTGAGGTCATGTGGTACTGTGTTACATTTTCAGCTACAGCAGGTACAAGCCTGGCCAATCCTACATCACTAATCTTACTGACATAGTTGTGGTCTAGCAAAATGTTTCCTGGCTTTAGGTCACGGTGTACTAGTGGCTCTGGCTTGGTCTGATGGAGGAAGAGTAGGCCAGTGGCAATTTCTGAGGCAATTCGGAACCTGAGTTGCCAAGAGAGAGCAGGGTTTCCTTTCCGGAAGAGACAGTCATCTAAACTTCCATTAGCCATGTACTCATACACTAGGATGCCATACTCGGGACAGGCTCCTAGAAGGAGTACCATATTGGGATGTCTTATACAGCTGAGTATGTCTACCTGCATTAGAGTTATCAAGGAAGACATAAGAAGCAACTCTCCATTCTATTGGTAATGTGCTTGTCATGTTGGGGAGGAACTGCTTAAGAAAATGAAATGTTTAACCAAATATTTGTTTTACAAGCTTCTTGTAGAGGATTCTAATAGAAAATGGCATAATAACTTTTTGTTTATAACCAGCCTGTCAAGCCTATGTGCAAGGCTCCTTGAAATTGAAAAGAAGTACTATTCAATAAAAACATTGTGTATTTCTGTCAGACAGATTACTTGAATTTGGAAAATCCATGTTGGGATCCACTTGCTTTTTCAATTTTGTATGTATGCTATCTTATTATTGTTATTTTTTAGTGTAACTAGTTGTCTTATACAATCAAGTGCTTGAACTATGATTTATTCATGCATGTTAAGCAGTCTATATTCTTAATTCCGCACCTCTTGCTGAAATTGTGATCTCCCTTGAGCAGCATCTGGACGTAAAACCTTGACTGCGACTGGTGTATGATCAAGGAAACACCTAAACACAGGGCCATAACCTCCTTCCCCAATCTTGAGAGATTGGGAAAAGAAATCTGTTGCCTTCTCAATCTCCTCAACAGTGTATCTCCTGTATTTGGCATCACTTCGGGCTAGATTATCCAATACCTGCCTAACTTGCTCTGCTTCTTTGAGGGCTTTGCTTTCTGCATTTGCTCTTCTTTGTGATTCCAACTCTGCAATCCTCTTTGCTGCTTCAGCGGTTTCCATGGCTACCTTGGACCTGGCTCTCTCTTTCTCTGCTATTGCCAATGCAGCTTCCTCAGCTAGTTTTGCTTCTTCGAACTTCCGCTCTTCTTCAATTTTCCAATGATTCAGCTCCATTGCCTATGGTAAATATAACATTAGAAACTTTCTTTGAATGTTGAGAATACACAAAATATACGTGTCTTTTCAATACCTTTTGTTTGGCTGTAAGTGCTTCTCTGCATGCTGTACTGTACATGTCCATTGTTTGTTTCAGCTCCAGCTTTAGCCTCCTCATCTCAGATTCCACATCATCCTGCACTTTCTTAATACCCACAAGTGGAAGTTATCTGGATGATGGATGTATAATACCATCTTAATGAGAAAATTGGATACGTAAAAATTGAGCTAGTGTTTTGACTATGTGGTGCAGGCTATTGCATTCTTTTAACCTGTCTGTCTGTCTTTCTTTCTTGCACTTGTGTGCTTGAAAGAAGATACTATATCTTTTGATTTTAGAAATCAATGAAAAAAATGGTCACTTTCTCTACAAGTAAAATTATCAAGAATAAATTATCATATTTTTTTCATCTTGCATGTGCTAAAACCTTTGATCCTTAACTTTACTGTAAAAGATCACAATGTGAATAGATTACACTTGTCATATGTTTTAGGTATATATATAAAACACTTTTGCTTTACGTACTGCATATGATGGTTTCAATAAATAAATGCTGTTTTTAAAGAGATCATGTCTTTACCATGTTCTGGGATGACCATGAGGATGACGTTCTACCGCTCTCCTGTGAAATTGATGAGAAATCATGCAAAAAACTGAGGTCAGTGAGTTTTCCGTCCAAACGAATTGATGCAAAACTTTGATCTGAGCTGGTTGAAAGACGAGAGGTTCGGCCTGAATCAGTAAAATCGTAGGCCAAAGGAGACATCCGGTCAAAGCTTGGACTCCCTGAGCTTATAAATGATATATCGGTATCTGATTCTGACATGTCCGAATAGGCTTTTGTGCTTGCATGCAAACCTTTTCCTCCTCTTGTGATTGGTGGTCTGTGTTCAATCATGATAATGAGGTTAGTCATGTGATCAAATTAAATGACATTCAAATTTCAAGCTTCTGTATTCAAAAGAATGGACTACTAAACAATGATTTATGCAGGAAAAAATTAACATGAGGTTTTCTCAAAGTTCAACCTGAATACTATAACAGTTCTAAATTCTCTAGAGGTTTTGAAAAAATTCCATGAACTTCAGCAGTCTTCTTTTCAAGTCAACATAACTCTTTGATTGATTGAAATATTAAGATTTCATTTCTTTGTCAAGCCAAATTTACACCTTGCTACCATCCAATCCACTTTTCTTTGTGGGCTGATGGTTAAAAAATATCATTATCCACAATACTAAGGTGTTGCAAGTTTACTGCATCATATCATCCTTAATTGGGGAGATTTCTTATGACTAACCTCACTGGTTCATCGCACGAGCTACGTGGCTTAAATGACATCCTGTCTGCAGAAAATTAAGAATGAAGATTTGTATCATTACTTAATGTAGACAAGTTGAGAAAGCTTTATAATTTAGAAGAGCAAACCTCTTAAGTTCATGGTACGTATGGATGGTAAGTCAGAAGATTTAACGGTTTTGGCATTCAGTTTCTCAATATTGTCAAGTAGTGGGGAATTATAGGGGGCTGGACGGGAAGCACTTCGCACTGAAGAGACCTTCCCTTTGGAGATCACATATACAGAGCAGAAATCAGGTACTCCTTTTGATACACTGCTTGGAATGTTTGATGTCTTGAATCTGCATAAGAAAAACAATTGAAACTAAGCATACAAGCAATATTTAATGCATGTATAATCCATAGGACTTATTTTCTGAAATTAAGCTTCATATATTCTTTCTCAAATGGGGGTCACACGATTGATTTGGTTAGCTGATCAGAGTGATGGGCCTGCTACTTCAGTTAAAGCTGCAAAGAAAGCATGGTTTACTGTATGTGATTCATAGGTAACAAATGAAACTACATTGTTCAATTGAAGGATGAGTAACTATAACTTTTAAGTTTGAGTTCAGTGCATAAATCACATTTCATTAATTGGGAGGATGACTAGTGACAGGAAACTTGACCTGCCTTTTTGTAATGTCATTTGATAGTGAGACTTGCTATGAATCCAGAAAGATTTTTTGACAAAAGAAATATTGATACTGATTATTTTCTTTGGAGCATTTACCTGCAATTTACCTTGATCATTTGAGGGTTTCAAACTAAAAAGATTTTAGTTAATTTTTTTATTAAACTACTTTACTTAATGATTGATAAGAGAAGGATTATTCATTTATTTTCTGTCAATCAATCAATAATGTAACTCTGTTTACATTGTAATATTTTGAGTTAAGAATGAAAACAAAGGTACTTTGCTGTTTATTTCTTTAGTAGCTTGACCACTTTTCTCTTGCAATTGAGGAGTTAAAAAACTTATGATCTTGGACTTAAGATTCGTTTGTCAGTTAGGAGTTATAAATTTATAATCATGGAATTTTTGTTGATATATTTGTTTTCTATCTACTCCTTCATAAAAAGGAAAAAAGAGAGAGAGAGTTATATTACTAGTGCTTCAGTTTGAACAGTTGAACTATTGGTGATATCTTTTCATTTTTAGTAGCTTTCTAAGTTCCAATTGGTATGCATTTCCCATATTCCAATTGTTCTGCTCCTAGAGACCATCTAATTTTATATTCAATTATTCATGACATCAATTGGTTAATTCTAGTGATTTTTATTTCCTATTTCCTTGTTTAGTCAATTATGGCAGTGCAAACACCTAGGAGAAACAAGGCATCGCGTGCATATCTCAGTGTCATAGTAATCCAAGGCAGTTTTCAAACCCCTCTAATATTTGAAGATTACATATTGACCTCTTATTGCGAGGTTCTTTCTTTTTTCTTTCCCCCTTTGATTATGTTAAAGTATTTAGAAGGAAATTACCTAATAAATCCATGGCGTGGCGCACCAAGAATCAAGTTCTCTATTGCAGCATAGGAAACATATTCTGTTAATGCCTTTCCTACATCTGTGTCTTCGAGTAAGACATCAAGGCAGTGTATCTGATACAAATTTTGCACATGTAAACAAAAAAGCAAAGAGTTAGAAATGAAAAAGAAGCCGGTATCATGAACAGAAATAAAAAAGAATGACATTTTGTATGCATGATACTGAAGGATATTTTCACATTGCATAAAGGCAAAATAATGAGCAATGCTAAAACCTACATCTTTTCGAGTACAGTAGCAGTGGAAGGTAAGGAATAGATCCCTAGTTAGCTTCTCAAGTTGTTGTCTGCGTGGCGAGGTAGCTCCATTGTGGCTGTCAGAAATGACAGCATGTCTTCCCTCATCTGTACACACAGAAGTCATTACCGCTTGTAATCTTGAAGTGAAGAGAAATTAGCTGCAATGGTGAGAACTGAGAACAGGCATGCAAGCTTGCTAGAGTGACTCCAAAAGCTTTTTTGTTAGATGCATTTAACATGTTGAACTTATTCTTTTAGTTTCTGCTATCACTTTTATAAATATTAAATGTTGTACATCAACAAGGTTTTTTCCCAATTAAGAACACAAGGACTTTAGTATTGCATTGGTGTATCTGCAATTTTCTTGTTATTTGCATCCAAAAAATTTTAAATAGGTAGCAACTCGTTTTTTATTTTTATTTTTATTTTTACAAATATTTTTCTATTATCATTATTACTGTCATTGTAGTTGTTCTTATTTTTGTTATTATCATTGTTACTGCTACACTACTATGAAACAATTAAGGAATCCCAAACCCTATGAAACGCCATTCTATATCAACTACTGCATCATCGGTTGCTGTATTAATCTATAACCGGACCAAACAATTTTGTTGAATCATTGTAGCATTTTCTGAGAAAATAATGAAGTTATTCCAAATCAATTTTACTTGTCTAAAGCATGATAATAAACTTAGTATAATAGGTTCTGTACCTTTAGTTTCCTAATTAAATTTAACCATACGACTGTATTGATCAATGCAGCACATACGATGTTCTCTTCCTACAGGACAATTAAATTCAACCATGTGGTTCATTGGTAAATAAAACTATATGATTGAACTTAATTGATGAATTTGAGGTACATACCAAAGAAATTGTACCTAAAATAATTTATTTAATATGTATATGATATAAATATATATATATAGAGAGAGAGAGGAGAAAGAGAGAGTTACATGCAGATGAGTTTGAGGATAGTTTGTGAACAACATGGATTAGAATGACAGTTTGGCCCTTGGAAAGAAGATTGTCAGCAGCCCATCTGAGAGCTTGTTGGCTCCCTTTGTCTTTGTCTATGGCAAGTGCAACCAACCCATTTCCTTCTGCTGGCTTCTTTACACCATGCTTTGGAAGCCACATTTTGATTTCTTCAATACAAACAAACAAACTATATATACTTGGACAATCTTAATTAACTACCTTTCACAAACTATATATTCAAGGTAACATAGAATCCTTAAAGGTCAAAATAACTTTTTCTTCTTCAAACTTGATCACCCTTTTGTGTGTGGTTATTTAAATTACAGGAGCTACCTGAGAGGCTGAAAAACTCTCTCTTTCTATCTCAATCTCTGTAAACAACAAATGTTAATGACTTTTGACCAGACCTTTTTTTTTTTTTTTTTATCTCCATTTTCTGTTACAACATTCTGTTGGTTTCCTTATTTTGGCTTTTCAAATAGGAGCCTCACAAAAGTCCACATATGTTGACAATAAGCCTAAATTTTAGGGCAACGAAAGCCTAATTATTGACTCTCCTGAGGATGAGGTGAGTGATTTTTATGAGTTTTCACATGTCAATCCACTGAGATTATCTTTTTGATTGTGCTATATTTAGAGGGTGTCATGTCTCAACTATTTCATTATTTTTAACATTTTGTTTTGTCAAAACTTAAATGGTTCGTACTTTTTACTCTTATTTGATTTAACGCATCAAATAACATGGTAATTAAATCACTTTTTTGCATGCTTAGGATCTTAATTTCGCATTATTTTTTTAGTGTTTTATTTGAGTATTTTGAGTAGGGATGATTTGAACTTTGATCTATTTTATAAAGGAGAGCAGGTAATCAAGGGCGGGAACACATAGTATTGTATTGACCTCACTCAAATGATATAAACAAAATTTTGATAGGTTTAAAAAAAAAAAATTACATGCGAAAATTGACCCATTGAAATTAAAAAAAAAAAAACTTACTTATATGTATTTGAGTGGGATCAATATTACTAAAGTCACGTGTTTGAAGTTGAATTTCATTGGGATGTACTTAAGTAATTGTACTTAACACGCACTTACAACTGATCCCACTAACCCAAAAGTAAAGTAATCCATTTTTTTTTTCTCTCTTTTATCTTCTCCTTTTTCCTTAACTTTCACTTTCTTGTTCTCCTCTTTGTCTATGTTTTATTTTTATTTATAATAATATTGGAAAAAAAAAAAACTCTTAAACTAAAAAATAGCTCATTTAAAGTTCTATACCAAATTGTAACAAAACGTAATAAATGTATCTGATTAATTGTTTTCTTAAAAAAAAATCGATTGTAATGCAAGATTCATCTTCTATCTAAGAAACTCATGTTAGTGCCAGTGATTATTCTTTCAAGCAAAATTGTATTAACTTGAAAACTCTTTTCATGGATCTAGGATTACGAAGGAAAAAAAATCAAAGTATCATCAGATCATTTTAATGATAAAGATTAAATTAGACAAGCATATATGCAAAAAGTTCATTATCAACCTCTTAGTAAATATTTTTTGCTAATGAACATTGATGGGATGTTTGTCAATTTAATCATGTACGGTTGAATGACCTCACTAAATAAAGTTTCTAACTGTAGGTAATACCAATTCAATTACAAGGCTCTTAGCGAATGTGGTAAGGCCAGTCTTGAAGATTGCTAGACGAGTACCTAGCTATATCTATGGACATTTGAATGAATTTAATCAAATACTGGATGACATTCATGTTGTATTTTTAGTAATTAAGATGTGTCAGAGCCCTAGTGTCATATCCTCCATTCCCTCATTCTATGAGAAATAATCTCTACTACAAGTTAGAAAACGAATAATAGTGACATGGATATATATGGTTCTAGTCGAAAGTATAATTTTTTATATAGATGAAAACAACTGGTTTCATTCTATGATAAAGCGTTGGTTAGAACTTAGAAGATGTGTGTAAATTATAATGTTAATGTTCTTTCATTAAATATGGCAGGGATTAATTGCAGCCTGCAAGGATTTTTGAAAGTTATTTCTGACTAATTGTCCTTATTTGTGAACGTGCTTAGACCTATATGAGAGCCTTGGGGTAGATAAATTGCAATGTTAATTTTTTTTTTGTAACATGTTTTGGGCAGGGCAATTGAGAATGATGCAATATGGTACATCATTTCGATTTATGTGGAAAAATCATCGCAAGGTATTGTTATGCTTTTGTTTGAATGATGCAATGTTTTATTAAAACCTCATTTTTTTCAAGGTATTGATATACTTTTGTTCTATTTGTTTTTAAACAAAATAAACCAATAAAAATAGGTTATATATATCAAAGGTAATAATAATATTATCACCAAACTAGTTTTATTTGACAAAGAATTAATTTCTATATATTTTATATAATTCGTAGCTAAAAGAAAATGGATAGTGGCATTTTTGTACATATGTACAGGGGTATGAACTAAGACTTTGGAGTGAATCTTCATTGTCCAAGACCATCGTTAATCGTTATGACTAAACTTAATTAATGGTCTTGGAGTGAATCTTCAAATAATACAATTTGATGTGTCACAATTAACATATGATTGTGCATATTACCTGCTTTGAGTTACAAAAAAAAAATTGCATAAAATGCTCTAGAGTCTAGCCTAATTAATGCTACACAAAGTAGGATCCTCTCTGTTTTACTTAAAATGAAAAGAATCCATTTCATAGTTAAGATTTTATTTTTTGGATTTAATAATGTACAAAGTGCTAAAGCATTGGATACACATTTAGATTAATGATCTTTAATTTAAAGTATAAAATACATCAATTTCAAATAGAAAAATCATTTTCCATGAAACATAGACATGATATATCGTAATGTAAGGGAGTGGGAGAGAGAGAGAGAGATTGAGATTTGTGTAATCCTAACTAGTTATATAAACAAAGGTCATTCTTTACACAAAGACGAAACAGAAGTCAGCACCAATTCCTACATTGAAAACCAATTCTTGATCCAAAACAAACAAAAAGACAAACAATGACACAAACGAAAACAAGCTGTATATTTCATTGTATGTCCATCTTCTGTTCTTCAACATGTTTGGAAAGCTGGAACCTATGATCCCTGCAATACATTTTCCTTTGAAGTCCCAATTGGCCAATTGAAGAGAAGAACTCAAATTTTGTGTTTTACACACCTCTGAAAGTATAACCATCCCCATCATTAGTAACACATGAAGCATATTCACCATCGCTATCTCCCTCTCTCAACTCTTCAATCATCTGAACAGCCTCACTTATATCCAACCTTCTCTCCACATCCTCCTCACAACAACTCAATCCAATCTTCAAAAGCTTTAAGAGTTCACTTTTACTGTTCTTTGCTCCCCCCATGTCTAAATCAAACACTTCACTTGTCTTCTTTTCCTTAATCATTGTGTTAACCCAACCCGCTAAATCCGCATTTCTATCATGAGCTAGTGTGAGATAATTCTCTGGGAACCTGCCTGTTAAAATCTCCAATATTAGTATTCCAAAACTCCATATGTCAGTCTTCTTTGTTATGCGGCCATGTTGTGCAAACTCAGGTGACTTGTAAGCCATCATGGTCTGTTGGGCAAGGTCTAGGTTGATCACTGGGGCTAGAGCATGATCATTCAATATGGCATCAAAGGATTCATCAAGAAGTACATTTGAAGATTTCAGATGTCCATGGGGTATAATTAGGGTAGGAATGGCATCATAGAGGTAAGCCAAGCCCCTGGCTACACCTTTGATAATTCTCAAACGGGTTGGCCAATCAAGTGCAGGCTGATCTTCACTATGATTGCCTGAACAAACATAAGAATCCATGTGAGTCTCAGCATTCTAATTTTACTACAAAATACTTACAAACTGGCGTGACAATATATGATTGATGTTACATCAACAACATAATAAATAACTAATTCAAGTTTTGTCTTTAAAAAGTTACACATTACTTTGTAAGGATTATGTAATAAAATTTATAATATGTCTAACTTAAAGCATCGTAAATTACAAACAAAGCATGACCAGATTTCATTTAAGTAAATTTAGTCACAATTGAATAATTCAATTTGCATAAGAGAAGAAACTTACCATGAAGGACACTAGCTAAGCTGCCATTCTCAACAAATTCAGAAATCAAGAGCTTCTCTTCTTTCCTATAGTAATAGGCCACAAGAGGCAGCAAATTGGGATGATTCAACCTGCCCAGCCTTCTCATGTGCTCATGAAACTCTTCTCTTCCCACATTGCTCATTTGCCTATACCTCTTTACAACCAAGGATTGCCCATTCGTTATCATGGCCTTATATGAAGACCCAAATGTTGCACTCCCTAAAATTTCTGCTGAGGCTCTAAGCAAGTCTTGCAAATCAAACCTCTCTGCATCATCCCTAACAAATGACAACTTCCCTTGTTCACCCTTTCTCTTATGCCCATTATTCTCTGGCAATTTTTGTTCCACTTGCTCTGGATAGGAAACAACAAACTTATTTTCGTCATGCAACGTTGAGGTTCGTTCTAATGGTGCCGATTTCTTTTTCACGTAGAAGATGAAGAGAATTGCAACAATGACTGCTATTGCTAGCACTACCATTACCAGAATAGCAGCGATTTTGAAAATTGAACGGCGCCTCTTACGGGACTCGCATGATTCTAGAGGTGGTCCGCATAGATTATCATTGCCTGCATTTTTTTTTGTTTGTTTGAAAAAAATTGAATAAGATTCCAAAATTTTTCCAAGAAAAATTAAATGTAAATTATTCCAAACAAAAAACAAAAATGTTGGTGCTTCACATATAAGCAAGTATGACATGCATGGACATTCTTTGATATGTTCTTATGAGTTTTTCACATTCCAGAGTGGTATTTCCTAATAATGGTACATTTCCTTATCAATTTGCTTGAAGGGCATTACATGCCATGGGCAATAAGTCATCTATTATGGTCATGAATTTCATTCCAAATGGAAAATTAACCGGCATGAAATTAAAGTCAATGAATCCTAAAGGGATGGTGTATTGGTATCCACGTCTCATTTATGAGATACTGTGTTCAAGTTTTCTAACTAATATTTTGAGGACACCTCGAAGAAATTCCTCCTTATAATTAGCTAGCTAGTACGTGTGAGATGGGGAAATTAGACATAGTAAGGGATTATTTAGGTACAATAGATCTAAGAGCCTTGAACATCTATGTTAATCCAAAACAAAAACAAAAAACAAAAAACAAAACTTGATGTCTACACTCTAAATGATTATATTACCTGAAAAAGAGTTTGCATTCATCTTGCTTAAGCTGGAGGGGATTGGACCTTCCAAATTATTGTTAGACACATTAAACTTCCTCAAACCCTTCTGTGGAAAATGAGGTATTTGGCCTTCAAATTTGTTTCCATCAAGTGTCAACACCAAAAGCCTAGGCAATCGAGCAAGGGATGAAGGAATTTTACCGGTAAACTCATTATTTGCCAAGAAAACTTTCTTCAAAGAACCCATATCGGCAAAGGCATCATCCGGAATCTCACCCGAGAAATGATTATACGATAAGTAGACCGATTTTAATGCACTTAATTTCTTGATACTAGGTATTGGACCGGCAAACGTGTTGTTCATGAAGCTTACCGTCCTCAAGTAACGCAAAGAAACAAGTGCATCCACATCTATGGTGCCCATTAGTCCCATATTTTCAAGCTGCAAACCCCAAATCTTCCCATTGTAACATATAACACCAACCCAATTTCCTCTATTCCCATTACAAGGGCTTAAATTAGGATCCCAGTTGTTAATAGCTTTCGAATGCGATAAGGACTCCTTGAACTTGAGGAGAATCTCCATGTCTTCACCAAAGGATGACATGATCATGCATGATAGCATTACAACAAAGATGAAGAACAAGAATAAGTTGAATGTTTGAACTTGAACGTGTGTGGTGCGCGCGTTGTTGCCAAGCGCGCACCCATTAGCATTGTTATAGCCTAAAGATGGTGCAATTGACTTGAACACAAGGTTTTGATTGCATGAAAGCCTCTTTTCTTTCCTTTTTTTTTATTTTTTTTATTTTCTTACCTAGTGGTAGGCCAAGAACAACAAATGATAGTAAGAATGATAAGCAAATTAGGAAAAAAACTAAAGTTTGGTGAATTATTGGCAAGGTTTTTGCTTAATTTTGCATGCCAGCCTAGGAAGGTTAATTTTGTGTTTAAGTTTCTAAGAGGCTGAGCTGTATATGGGAGAAATGTAAGGAGGGCCTTTGAATTTTGATATCGTTATAGGAATGTTTGACTTGTTTCCTTTTTTTTGACTTGTTTCCTTTTTTTTCTTTTCTTTTTCCCATTAATAGGTAGTGATGACAAACATACATGTTTTATATTTAGCATCTATCAGATAGTATTTCTTTACGAAATTTCGGCATTGATTTATATACATATATATATATACACAAATATATATATATATATATATATATATATATATATATATATATATATATATATATATATATATACAATGCATGTGTTTTTTGTGACAAAAAAAAATATAATGGATCGAAAGAAACATTAAATTTTTATTTAAATTTAAAGTAATTTATAATTCTATGTAAGAAAATACAAAATTTAAAATTTTTCTTCTATTTCTGGTTTTGGTTCTCGGTTATTGATCAGTTGAAATAGTTAGATGCTTATAAAATTGAAAGAAACGCTAATTTTTTTATATTTAGATTGAAGTAATTTTATTATGCCTAGTTTATAATTATATGTAACGAAAATATAAAATTTTTATTTTTATTCTTCTATTTTTGGTTTTCGTTCTCGGTCAGTTGGACATTTTAGTTATGAGAAAATTGAAAAAAGAAGAGTAGTAGTTTAGAGTAGTTGAGTTTAATTTGATTAGGATTTTTAGAAAACCTGAATGTTAAAATTAGGATTTTTAGAAAACTGAGGAAGTTCCTTGCAGTGTTTGATCAGTATTCAGTAGGTTATATCTTGCTTGGTGTATGAGAAAATTGAGGACAAGAAACGGAAATCAAAGAAACCAATTAACCAAAAGGCCTGTTTATATTCCAAATAGAATAACTTGGCTAATTAATTGAATATTCTTTTCTAGAATGATTTCTTCAGAGGTCTTTGTTTACTGATGAGGCTATATTATATTATTATATATATGTAATGGAAATATTTGAAATTTCAATTTCCTTTATTCACCGTGAGATCATTTACATTTATCATATTTTATGATCACTAGCCATTCATAAATTTGACCATATTATCCGTATAATATTTGAATTAGTTAGGCAGGCTTTGCCATGCTCGGGACTTTTCTATTTAGCCATAGTATTTGATTGGTGTGGTGACCATGAGGATTGAGGAGAATTTGCATTATTTGAAGTAATACTAACCTTAATTATCAATTTATTTATTAATCCTGTCTATATAAACGTCAAAAAATATGGATTTGCTAAAGTGTCTCCTCATTTTCGTTTTAAATCCTCATTTTCGTTTTAGAAAAAAAAAATTAAGAGAGATAAATTTATCAAAATTACAGCAAACAATCCAAAAATCCAAAATTACAGTATTCACCACCCGTAGGTAGTAACACAAAGAAAATTGAGTTTCTATTACTTGGTCTAGGTCTACTCCTTCCATAAATTTTGTTTGGGTCCCCTCCCGTCTCCGCCCATTCTTCTCCTTTGCGTGCTTCTTCTCTGCCTTCTTTCATGTTTCTTTTCATGTTTTGTTTTGTCCAACCACCCACTGTTTTTTATTTTTTTGTCTTTGTTTTATGTGCCTTCTTTAATTTTTTTGTGGCTATTGTCCCTCCATGTGTGTGAAACTGATTTAGACTTTTGTTAGTCTATAGATTCTAGACCTTCTTAAGCAATATTTTCGATGGGGACTCAAGAGTCAAGACTTGAAAGGCCAACTCTAGACTATTACCCTTATTATATATGGAACTGGATTGATTGAATTGGTTTTCATTTGTTAATATGAGGTCGGTAACTTCTTTAAAACAAAACAGATTTTTTTTTTTTTTAGCAGGTTTGGAACCTGAGCTCACTCCATAGGTGTAGCCAAACATGCCAATCTATCTAAACCTCTAAAGTGTAGTTACTAGCTGGATTATTGTAAAAGAAAAAATAAAAATAAATAAAAGGTAAATTACAACAACTTTTACTGATATTTGCGAAATCAGCATGCCCTCTTTAATTTTAAAAAATGACACTTCGTCCATCTTAATTAAATTTAAAATAGTTGAGAGCAAAGCAATTTGTCTATCCCATTGCCAGGTGGCCAGGTGTGATGCTTCAATGTTAAAAGTTAAAGTTGAAAGTACAAACTTTTTTTTTTTTACCCCTTTTTTTTGTTTTTGTTCAAGTACCCCCTTCTTCTTTTTATTTTATTTTTCTGAAGTTTTTAGCGATTTATTCAAATATTAAAATGTTTTGTGTTTCATTTATTATATAATATAAGTGTAAAATGGGACTAACATTTAGGAAAGTGACATAAATATGCTTATAATTTAAAGAATCTTGTACTAATTGGTATCAAAATATGAAGACACGTTGAAATCAATTGTAAAAGACTATGATAAGCCTCTTGTTTGTTACTTTTTGTTTATATAGACAATGTATTTCGGTTTTTCACCTTTTTTTGTATTATATGTATTAAAGTTTGAAATCAAAGGACAAAAGGTGCCCACCCTGAATGGAATTCCTGGATCCGCCCCTGATGAGGAGAATTTGCATTATTTGAAGTAATACTAACCTTAATTATCAATTTATTTATTAATCCTGTCTTACGTCTATTATATATAGTTGCAAAAAAAAATTGATTAACAGGTAGTTTGAGTTTCTATTACTTGGTCTAGGTCTGCTCCTTCCATAAATTTTGTTTGGGTAGATTACACTGACAACCCGATGTTTGGTGAAATTAGACTCGTTACACCCTATTTTCAATAAATGACACTCCACTCCAAAATTTCCAAAATAATTGACACTCAATTCCAAAATAATTCACACTCCTAACTCCACTCCATTTTTGGAGCGGAGTGTGAATTATTTCAGCAATTTTGAAGCGAAGTGTCATTTATTAAAAATAGGGTGTAGCGAGTTTAGTTTCACCAAACATCGGAGGTGTCAGTGTAATTTTCCCATCTTGTTTTTTTGTTTTGTTTTTGTTTTTATGTTTTGTTTGTTTATGTATTTACTATTTAGAACTCCCTCAATCTCATTTTGTTTGCCCATTATTCTATTTTAGAATGTCTCAAAGTATTGTATGTAAACAGAAAATAATAGCATACCATAATTAGAAAAGAAGTACAAAGACAAAGACCACATCTCCAATTTACCAAATAAGACAAACTGACCAGCCAAAGAGCCCGAAGAGAAGGAACATCATGACCAAGAAAAGTTTGAACTTAAAGAACATCTCAAGCTTATGATCCATGTTCCAATTAATGTCTGAGCATCCAGATCCGAAAAGATTGTTAATATCATTATAGAAACCTCCATAACAAGAATCACGGCCATAATGGGAGTACTTATATATGCTCCCTATTTAAGTACTCCCATTATAACCACAATTGATAGTGGCTAAAAATAAGAAAATCCCATGAACAAGTCTTTATATTGGGAAATTCTAACCAAAAAAGGTGGAGATTCTTCTCACACCCACCAGATTAACCTTCCTCACAAGCATTTCTTTCCAACTTAAGCATTAGAGTTATTAGGTCAGCGCCACACCGATACCATTCCGAGTTCTTTACATTTTTGGTTGGCGTTTATATGATCAATATAGAGATTAAAATGTGAAAAAAATAAAGATGTGGAGTTGGATTTTTGTTGTTGCTAAATGTGAAATTGGTTATGTTTCTAGACTTATTTCAAGATCATAGTATATGCACACATTGCGGGGGATTATTACCTAAGTATATGTATAAAAAGTCAAATACTTAATTATTTACTTGTTTGGTGTTAATGAATTTTATGAAGAGGCTCATTAAGTCCATTAGAAGCAGTTAGGAAAGGGAGGGTCTAAAGAAGGTCGGTCAAGTTAAATTGTGTTTGGAGTTGAAAAGTTGAATGACTACCAAAACCAATTAATACACGTAACACATGTAGTATAATTAAGTCCACAAAAACCTGGAAAATGTCAATGGAGTGCGCAAGCAGTAAGAAATTAAAACCTCTCACGTGTCCTTCTCATGGAAAGAGATGGCACACCAAAGAATGACGAACTTTGAGATGTGGTGTAAAAGTCATAATACTATAATAGCTGTACGTACAAAGAGTAGTCCAATAAAGCTGGGCGCAGCCCCACTTTGACTACCTTATATGACAAAAAATTAGAATATCCCTTCAAGTCCAAACCTTGTTCTTGTTGATGGTCTAATTCAAGTGTTTCAGCCTTTCAGGTCAAAAGAAAATAGTACAAATGCAAACACTAAATGTGTTTCATGGTCTCCTTAATTAAGGTTCCAAGTCTAGCTACTCATTAATATTTTATGACAAAGTAGTCAATATGAAAATGTGTTGTACTAACTATAAAATTCAAACCTTCCCCTTTTTTTTTCTTTCACGTTTTCAAATTTCAAACCAAATAGAAGAAATTACGTGCAAATATGCTTTTTCATGGCTCTTATTAATCTCAGCATGAAAAGTAGCATAACAGTTATTGTAAAGGAAGACATCTATATCTCCCCCACATCCTCCCCTCTCTCTCTCTCTCTCTCTCTCTCTCTCTCACACACAAAAAATAGAGCTATGATGGCTAGGAGAGATATGTTAGTTAAGGTGTTCATGGGGTTTGTGTATGTAAATGTAATTCTTGACTCTGTAGAGAGCTCTTACTCCGGCGTGAGTGGACACCATGATGCAATGCGGCGTATGGCTTTGGTTAAGGCTGCACATATCATCCGCCATGGGGCCTCTCAACCTCAGAGCTATTCAACACCACTGGTAATTGGCACGAATTTTTTTAGATATGTTAGAATTTGAACTTGTACTAGCGTCTGTGATGTTTGCTTTTTACCATCGTGTGAAGACATCAATAGATTTATTTTTGACATGAACGGCGATTACATATCTCTTAATTCACGACAAATGTTTTTATCAATGACAATTGAGCTTACTGGAACCATCCCACCATATTTTTTTTTTCAACATTGTTAGAATATTAAAGGAATACTATAGAAATTAAGGACCATGCTGATTTCATGTAATATTCCAATTGGTTTAGTATTTCTTTTTTTTGTGTGCATATGATAAGATTAAACTTATGTATATAACACTACCTTCTCTTAATTTGTTTTGAATTTTGGCAAATAATGATATGATACTTATTGTGATGTAGGTATCATCAAGATCACGTGTTCATCACGTGACAGAGTATGGTGCTGATCCTACAGGGAAATCAGATAGCACTGAAGCACTTGAGCAAGCCATCTCTGATGCTTTTGGATCTCCAGTTGATTCCCACTTGATGAAAGGTATTGCTGATCTTGGAGGCACTGAAGTTCATCTTGATGGAGGGACATACAAGATCAGCCGTCCATTACGTTTACCAGATTCTAGTGCTGGTAACTTCATGGTACACACCCTATAACATTTAATTTAATTTTTCCTTTTGTTATCTAATTTAATTGTAACTTGTTCATGTGTGATTTTCTAACGTGGTCATGTTTTTGGTCACTGGGGTATGCTATGGTATGACAGATTCATGGAGGATCACTTCATGCATCGGACGATTTTCCAACCGATCGCCATCTGATCGAGCTATGGCCATCCTCGGCTTCTGTATCGTATGAATTCATTACACTCAAGGACCTTATGATAAACTCTAATTTTAGAGGTGGTGGAATTTCCATTATTAATTCACTAAGAACCACCATAGACAATTGTTACATTTCACATTTCACTACAAATGGCATACTAATCCAAGATGGACATGAGACCTACATTAGAAATTCTTTCATTGGCCAACACATCAACATCGGCGGTGACCACCGCGAGAAGGACTTTTCTGGGATCGGAATCAACATCATGGGCAATGACAATGCTGTCACAGATGTGGTTATTTTCTCAGCATCAATAGGAGTTATGGTATCAGGGCAAGCCAATGTGCTCACTGGGGTACATTGTTATAACAAGGCCACTGCATTGGGTGGGAGTGGAATTTACGTTAAGGCACCCGGGTTTACCCAAACCCGAATTGTGAATTGTTACTTTGATTTCACTGGTGTTGTGGCTGAGGACCCGGTCCAACTCCACATAACTGGGTCATTCTTCCTTGGAAATGGCTTTGTTTTGATCAAGTCCTTGGCAGGGGTTGTGTGTGGTGTGAACATTGTAGATAATATGTTCTCGGGTGATTATACAGGGGTTGAAATAGTTCAATTAGAGCAATCAAATGGGAAATTCACAAATATTGATCAAGTAATTGTTGATCGAAATAATGTACGGGGCATGGTTCTGAAATCAACGGTAGCAAGAGGGTTGAAATGGGGTAACGGGACGACATGGACCGTCGATTTCTCGAGGGTCCTATTGTTCCCTAACCTAATTAAAAATGTGCAATATACATTGCATGCAGGTGCTACATTTCCTAATCATATGTTACGGAATATATCAGGGAATCGTGTTACAGTCGAGTCGGACGTGCCTGTATCAGCGACATTGCATGTATCAGTGGATCAAAGCATGGTTGGGTACATATGATATGTGACATCGGTCTAATTGGAGACTTTTTTTGTTTTTGTTTTGTTCTTTAATTATCTTAATTTTGTTGTTGATAGTTGATACAAATGTATATGATGAACATTAAAGCATATACAACAATATAATTGTGTGAAATTTCCCTATTTTTTTCCTAAATTGGCGGGTTAAACACTGTGATCCATCTGTGGCGGTCAAATTAGGACTTGGAAATTTGAAGATGTGATTATTCTTTGGGCTCCGTCATTCTTGGGTATTCAATGTCAAGTTGTAAATCTCTATCAAAGTAGTTAGCCTCCACAGGAAAGCAACCCAGCTGCCTTTCCAGCACGAAAGGCTTGATTATTTGCTTGACTATGACGAGAATTACCTGACCTCTACAGAATAACAATACAAAATTTTCTTTTATTGGATCTTATTTCAAATATTTCTTTTGTTGAATTAAACCATGTGCTCTTCATCAATTAACATTAGAAAAAAAAATTAAAACACAAAATCTGAAATTGGAACCACTTAGATATCAGATCTGAATGAGTTTTTGGTCATGACTCATGAGCTGAAAGTTAACGGCCTTTTTTTCACTCAATTTTTAGCTAAATAATCGTTAGAGAAATCTTAATAATCTCGAGCTTCTAATTATTATAATTATTGCAAAATTCAAACTCACACTCACCAACCGAACCATAATAATAAAAATAATAATCTTGAGCTTCTTATTATTGTAATTACGCCAAATTATATTGTTGGTCCCTTTTTTATTTTTTATTTTTTGCTATTTGAAAACATTTAATTTGAAACTCCAAAGCGAACAAATCTTTAATCTAAACCTGTTTAACAAAGGGAGAGAGACTGTCCTTATTACTGCAAAATGGGAGTTCAAGGGAGGATGAAACCTTAGCCAAGGCATGTGCTGCCTGCTTAGCTTCCCTCTTAAGTCTTAACCCAAAGGAAATCACATTGTTGATCCTAAAAGTTTATATGTTTATCCTTTTTAGTCCTTCAAATTTAAAAAGGGTGCTTTTAGTCTTTAAAGGTTTTTAAAAAGAGCACTATTGGTCCATCTGTCTAGTTCTGCTAGTTTTTTATTTATTTTTTGGCATGTGGCTAACTACAACGATGAAGTAACCTTTTTTTTTTTTTTTATTTTTTTAATGATATGGCAATTGAGTTTTTATTTAAAAAAAAATTACATAGTGGCCATGGGAACTCCTGCTTCTTTGACAAATCAACTATAGTGAACTCCTACAAGCATGAAGGGCATAAGAAGAAAATGTTGTTCAACTGTGGATATTTCAAAATACACATCCAATGAAAAATTACTATGTGGTGTTACATTGTCAAAGTTATTATATAAGTTAGGATCGAACTACATTTAATAGTCATTTGGTACGGGGTATCCTTTTAATATTCCTAAACATTGTCCATGTTTAGTTGTAATTACCTCGAGGGAAGGCATTTGATTATGGATTCTCATTTTAGGGGTTTGTGGATTCCCTTTTTAAAATATGGGTATCAACTATCAACCTTCCCATGGTTTATAAGAGTTATTATTTTTTTTAAGTGACAATTACATCCCCTAATTTAATACCCTTATCTATAAAATATATTTTTCCTAATAAAGTGCTTATGCTATGTATAATATATTCAACTTTTATTTATTTATTTATTTTTAAATATTATGGTTCTATTTACCTTTAAGAAATATTTTTTACTTTAATTTTTATCTCATATTTGAAATTGGTTGTCTATCAAAAAAATAAATAATTTCGATTGCAATGCATGGTGTCCTAATAAAAACATACAAAAATTGAAATAATTATATTGGTATTGTATATGTTACTATTATGCTTTTATTTCAAGATTCACAATTCATATTATACTTCTTACTATTTATTTGTAGAAAACTGAAAACCACATAAAAGTGATAGATAATATAGAATTCTTATAAGATTTTTACTAATAAAGCTGATATTGAGATCTTACACTCAAGAGGTTGTAAATATGTGATATTGCATGCTCTCTTGTTATAGATTGAATTATAAAAATAAATAAACATGACCATACTTTCATTCCTAAAAAAAATTAGATGCAACCAAACACAACACAACGTTAATGTAATTCCATATTCACAATAAAAGGCAGTCACCACTAACCAGACCCCAAGCCATTACTCATCACCAAAAACTCCATTCCGGATATGATAACTTATCGATTAAACAACTTCACCTTCTGTTAATGAGGCTCTTCTGTTTCTTGTCCTCACCTCTATACAAAACTCTACCACTTTCTACATTTTGTACTGTTGTTGTGCCAAACCAAACAACACCCACAAGGTGGAAAACCTTTTCCCACATTTTCCAACAATGCTCAGAACAACGAGCTCTAAATCCAGGCAAACAAGCCCATGCTCGCATGCTCGTAACTGGGTTTCAGCCCACCGTGTTTGTTACCAATTGTTTGATACAAATGTATGTGAAATGTAATAGTCTGGAATATGCATTTCATGTGTTTGATAGAATGTGTCAACGAGACATTTTCTCTTGGAACACCATGGTTTTTGGGTATGTGGGATGTGGGAATATGGGGATTGCAAAGTCACTTTTTGACTCAATGCCTGAGAGAGATGTGGTGTCATGGAATACTTTGATT
Organism: Fagus sylvatica; assembly: GCA_907173295.1. Classification (NCBI taxonomy): domain Eukaryota; kingdom Viridiplantae; phylum Streptophyta; class Magnoliopsida; order Fagales; family Fagaceae; genus Fagus; species Fagus sylvatica. Next base: position 20,210,593 of record OU015767.1, on the reverse strand, counting down.
TCAGGGTACTTGCAGAACGGTGATTATTGTGAAGCCATTGATGTTTTTGTTAAAATGCAGAAAATGGGAATGGTGTTTGATCGTACTACGTTTGCCGTTGTTTTGAAAGCGTGTTCTGTAATGGAAGACATTGACTTGGGGGTTCAGATTCATGGAAATGCAGTGCGGAGAGGTTTCGATAACGATGTGGTAACAGGAAGTGCTCTAGTTGATATGTATGCTAAATGTAAGAAATTAGATTACTCTATTCTGGTTTTCCGCGAAATGCCCGAAAAGAATTGGGTTTCTTGGAGCGCTGTTATTGCGGGTTGTGTTCAGAATGATCAGTTCATCAAGGGCTTAGAACTGTTCAAGAAGATGCAGATGGCAGGAGTTGGGGTTAGTCAATCTATTTATGCTAGTGTTTTTAGGTCCTGTGCAGGGTTATCTGCATTTAAGGTAGGCACTCAGTTGCATGGACACGCTTTAAAGGCTAACTTTGGATCTGATGTTATTGTGGGAACTGCCACTTTAGATATGTATGCAAAATGTAACAGCATGCCTGATGCTCGAAAGCTATTTAACTCATTGCCAAACCGTAGTTTGCAATCTTACAATGCCATTATTGTTGGGTATGCTCGAAGTGATCAAGGTTTTGGAGCTCTGGAGCTATTTCAGCTTTTGCATAAATCTTGCCATGGTTTTGATGAAATAAGTCTATCTGGTGCATTTAGTGCATGTGCAGTGATCAAAGGCCTTTTAGAGGGGATTCAACTACATGGATTAGCAGTCAAGAGTAGTTTGATGTCAAATATTTGTGTGGCAAATGCCATGTTAGACATGTATGGTAAATGTGGAGCTCTGTTTGAAGCTTGTTGTGTGTTTGATGAGATGGGAAGAAGAGATGCTGTGTCTTGGAATGCAATTATTGCAGCTCATGAGCAGAATGAAAACAAAGAGGGAACACTTTCACTCTTTCTTTTGATGCTACGATCAAGAATGGAACCTGATGATTTCACCTATGGCAGTGTTTTAAAAGCATGTGCAGGTCAGCAAGCTTTAAACTGTGGCATGGAGATCCATAACAGAATTATCAAATCTGGAATGGGGTTGGACGTGTTTGTTGCAAGTGCCCTTGTGGATATGTACTGCAAGTGTGGAATGATGGAAGAGGCAGAAAAGATCCATGACAGAACAGAAGAACCAACTATGGTTTCATGGAATGCCATAATTTCTGGGTTCTCACTACAAAAGCAAAGTGAGAGTGCTCAGAGATTTTTCTCTCAGATGTTAGAGAGGGGTGTAAACCCGGATAACTTCACTTATGCAACCGTTCTTGATACTTGTGCTAATTTGGCTACCATTGGACTTGGGAAGCAAATCCATACTCAAATTATTAAGCTGGAATTGCAATCAGATGCGTATATAGCCAGCACTCTAGTCGATATGTACTCAAAATGTGGAATCATGCAAGACTCCCATTTAATGTTTATGAAAGCACCTAGGGGAGATCCTGTGACATGGAATGCCATGATTTGTGGCTATGCTTACCATGGTCTTGGAGAAGAGGCCCTAACAACTTTTGAGAATATGCAGCTTGAAAATTTGAAACCAAACCATTCCACTTTCGTTTCAGTTCTCCGAGCCTGTGGGCACATTGGGCTTATTGAGAAGGGGTTGCGATACTTCCATGCTATGCTAAGCGACTACGGTTTAGATCCTCAGTTGGAGCATTATTCATGTATGGTGGATATATTAGGCAGGTCAGGGAAAGTTAATGAAGCTTTGAACCTTATTCAAGAGATGCCTTTTGAAGCTGATGATATTATTTGGAGAAATCTGCTTGGTATTTGCATGATCCATGGGAATGTAGAGGTGGCAGAAAAAGCAGCCAATTCTATCCTGCAATTAGACCCTCAAGACTCTTCTGCTTATATTCTTCTATCAAATATCTATGCTGATGCACGTATGTGGGGTGAAGTTTCAGAGATGAGAAAAATAATGAAGTATAATAAGTTAAGAAAGGAACCAGGTTGCAGTTGGATTGAGGTAAAAGATGAGGTTCACACGTTTCTTGTGGGTGACAAGGCTCATCCTAGATGCAAAGAGATATATGAGAAGCTTCATGTGCTAATTGGTGAGATGAAGTGGGATGATGTTCCAGATATTGATTTTGTGCTTGATGAAGGGACTGAAGAACTAAAAGAGCAAGAAGATCTTAGTTCTTGCATGTATGTTATGTAGCTGTAAAACCACGAGACAACATGAGATTTTTCAATTATTTGGTCATGATGGAAATTTTGAATTATTTGGGAAAGAATACAAAAGAGTTGGACACAAGTCCAGCAGCACATTCAGCAAGACCTGGTGTTTTTTAATTTAATTTATTTGTGGGAAGACCATACAGCTTGTGACATTGCACTGGGATTTGTCTTATACAAGTTGAGAGTTCTTAGAAATTTGGAGATAATTGTCACAGTGTTTAGGAAGAACTGGTAAGAACTGGGTTATAATGATGACATGAGGCAGAGGGTGGCTGATGGGGGTGGCGATGTGAGGGAAATGGGTTGAAATAGGAAGTGTCACCCATGATGGGCAGCGGCTGCAGGTGTGCTGGTGATGGGAGGCCTGCTGGTGTAGGTCTTGCTGATGAATCTGGGGAGGTAGAGGGGGAGGCAGTCTTCAGTGTCGCAGCTCAGGGGAGAGACAATTAAATGAATGAGAGAGTAACCCTTCTATGCTTCAGAAATTGGCTACGTGCCGCCAAGAGTTTGTCTTCCCCTGAAGAAGCTAAATCCTTTTTCTTGGATACCTTTGAAGATTCCTATATTGGAAAAGGAGCTCTCAGGGGCTCATCAAAGTATAGTTTATTGCCACAGTGATTTGCAAAATGATAACATAATGATCGATGAAGGAACTAATTCTACAACCATCATTGTAAGTTTCTTATTTTGTGCTGGTTATCTAAATTTTCCTTTGCAGAACTGGAATCTGGGTGATAAAGCCATGTTTTGAAATTTCTTACAAAACTTGTATTTTCAAGAGAAAGATGTATAATTGTTTGGTCTACCTAATGGAATGCAACACATAGGAGATTAGAATACTTCAAGGTCTGTTGATCACTTCATAACTGTAAAGTAAATACTGTTCCGTAAATTTGTTAAATTATGCTAGATAGAGTAAGAGATTCCATGTACCTTCAAATTATGAACTCTGCATTTCTTTTCCAATTTTGTGTGTGTGAGAGAATACTTTTCTTTCTTTTCTTTTCTTTTTAAAAGAGTTTGGTTACAAATCAGTCTGTAGTCATTTTGCTACAACTTATTACGTAGCAACTCATATGACTATCGACATGTATTATTTAAATAAGTCATATGACTCATTAAATAGGTCATGTGACTAATGGTATGTTTGGGATGGAGAGGTAAGGAGGGAGAAGAGAAGAGAGTAGAGGGGAATGTTTATGGAGTATACTAATTTTTAATATATTCAAGTCATATTCTCTTTCCCTTTCCTCTACTCTCCCTTTATCTCCATTCATTCAAATACACCATAAAAGTATATGTGGATGGTCTACTCTTATGAGTTACCACGTAATGAGTTATAATAGTAATAGTATACTCTAAATTTATCTCTATCTTTATCTTTAAATTACACTTTTTAACAACTCTCTATTTTTTTTTTAAATAACCACTCCAGGCTATAATTCTATTAAAAACTACTTTTTTATTATTACTTCCCACCAAAAATAACCAACTCCCACCCAAATTAATTTTTCACAGCAACCAAACAAAAAAAAATTCCAGCAACCCAAAAAAATTCCAAAATTCCAGCAACCCAAAATTCCAGCAACCCAAAAATTCCAGCAACCCAACCCAAAAATTCCAGCAACCCAAACAAATTAATTTGCAAAACTTCCGGTGGGCACGGCAACCCCAGGCGGCAGGCTTTTTTTATCCCCGGCTATTGGGAAGCCCAAGCCCACGCCCAAGCCCACGCCGAATGCCGTTCTCAACCAGAAAACCCACGCCGAATCGTACAATAGAAGAAGAAAAATTAAAAAAACCCACGCCGAATACTACAGTGAAACTCTTTATTTTTGAAAGGCTCTACAGTGCAGGTTTTTGAAGGATAATATAAATCTGCTGGAGCCGGGTTGGATTTGTTCTCTAATAGAATGAAGAGCAGGGATACACCATTGCTGGAATGGCCTAAACTTTTGTACCAAACTGTTTTTTTTTTTTTTTATCCTATGGCTTCTAATTACAATAGAAGAAGAAAAATTAAAATACTATGTCTTTATTCTCTATGGGGAAGGATAATATAAATCTATATTCTGTTCCTAAAGTCGGGGCTATTTCAAAATTTGGACTAATGAATTTCCTGCTGGAAGGTGGTGCGCTTACGTAGTCCAGCAATCATATCTCCTTCATTACCCAGAATGCATAGATTTCTTGTATATCTAGATTGGGAAGAATGCTTTTGCAATCTGCTTACTAGATATCAATGGCATGCATGGGGAAAAGATCATTGAAATCTGAAAATATGTGGCCTAAAACGGAGGGGCTTCTTAGAGAAGGTTAAATAGTGGTGGAATAATTACTAGTTCCAAGGTTCATTTAGCTTTGTTCTGGTAAATAAACTCAAATATTTCTTCATTGGAACAAAAGAGATAGTCCTTTGGTTTGGTGGGTTGTGCTTTTCTTGGTTAGGTAACTATAATTTTTTATTTTTTAAATATGTATCTTATATGGGGAGAGGGGTTCCGAATCATGGACATCTCTATTAGAAACACTAGCATGTACCAGATTTTTATTTATTTAAATTTTAAATCACAAACAAAAACTAAAAATTAAAAAGCAAAAAATTGTTTACCACTTCATGACTACCCTTCGCAACTGAAGTTTCTCTTTGTCTACCACTTCTTCACCGTGTTTTGCAAACTCACGGATTATTTCAACAATTTCTTCAATCCCTACATTTTCAATATGGTCCATTAGGTCCAAAAGTTGCTCAATACACTTTGATACTATGCATATATATGTAGGCTTGTCTATTACCTTTTCATTCAGCAAGGTTTGTTAGGTATAGTCATGAACTCATTTAAGACTTGCTCTGCTCTTGTAACTAAAATGCATAATTCAAGAAGCAATATACATAACTAACCTTTCAAGAAGCAATAAACATAACTAACCTCATTAATTACCGACCTATTCAAATGGTTGAAAGTCACATCATTCAACTTAATTCATCACACCCAAAAACAAACATTAACCAAAACAAAATATTTGCAATATTTTGGTTTTAACGTGTATTATAAATAGTATATTCATCTTAATCTATTCTTACTATTTATCTTCATCTTAATTTTTTCAGGGTATTTATAAATAGAAGAGATTAATCTTTATCTTTATCTTCATCTTAATCTTTTCTTAATCTTTATCTGCATCTTATCTGCATTTTTTTTTTTATCTTTATCTTCATCTTATTTTTTTCTTAATCTTTATCTTCATCTTAATTTTTTTTTTTTTATCTTTATCTTCATCTTAATTTTTTCTTAATCTTTATTTTCATCTTAATTTTTTAATAAAATAATTTATCTTCATCTTAATTTTTTCTTAATCTTTATCTTCATCTTAATTTTTTTAAATTAAAAAAAAAAAAAAATCTCAACACATATCAAATTCTTAAGCATGCCAAATGGCAGAACTTCAGCTAAAAGATATCAAATTCTAAGCATGCCAACTGGCAGAATCTCAGCTGAAAATCTCTGCTTTTATATATATATTGATGATTAGAAAATGTCATTTGACTAAAGTCATTAGCAGTTGGATAACAATTTAAGCTTCGAGAAAGACTTCTTCTTGTTACCTTATGACATTGCATGGGAATGACAAATTACATTGTATATAATACAAAACTTAGGTCATGTTTGGTACGTTGTAATAGGTCTAAAAATAGAATGACTATTTCTATATAATCATCATTCAATTATTTGCATTACAGGAGATAGTTATTCTTTAGAAATGACTATTCTTTAAAATGAAGAATAACGATTCATTATCAAAAGGTCTGTAATAGCTATTCCTTAAGTTATGTGATAACTTAAAAAAAATAAAAAATAAAAATTCAAAAAACATTGTTGGCTACCACTTTAAATTTTTATTTTTATTTTTAATTTTTACCTTTTACCTTTATAAATAACATTTATAATATTATTGTTATAGTCTAATTAAAAACAAATAAATTACATTTTTTTTTCTAATGTATTAATATTTCAAATAAGTACTAAATTTTTTATGACACGTGTTTTTTTTTTAATAATAAAAAAAAATCAAGCTTGCTTTAAATATCTTCATTTTATTCAGGCATGTGAATTTATCATTTAGTAAAATTTGATATTTAGGAGAAATGTTATTTATTTATTTTTTTTTTAAGTTTATGGAGATAACAATTTAATTGGAATATGACATTATATCATGAAATCATGCTATATCAAGATTTGAAATATAGATTTTCAGATTCTATTTATGTGTTATCTCCAAACATATACCTAGGAATAAGTATTCCATTACAAATTCTTGTATTACTTATAATACGTATTTCTACTTTATTGTAATTATCATTACAATGTACCAAACATGCTTTTAAAGTATATGGTTAGGTAGCATTACTTTTTGGGTAGCAAGGCCCTCTAACCTTGACATTCTCCCGCCCCCAATTTTTTTTTTTTTTTTTTCTTCTATTCTTTCACAGATGCAATTCTCATGCTTGTTTGCAAAATAATAATTAATAAATAAATAAATTCCATGAACTTTCTCATTTGAACCTTTTTTTTTTTTTTCATCATTTTTCATCCAACATTAACATGTTCCCTATCCAATTTATACATTGAGATTCTTTCAAATGAGGTAGAAAATTTGTATTTTTAAGGTTTCTCAACTATCTTTTAATACAAATATAAGGAACGTTTGTTTTCTTTTTTTTTTTTTAGTTGGAGAATGGAGAATGATTTGAACTTTGGATTTGAACTTTGGTACTTCTTATAAAGGAAAACAATCAATATTAATTGAGCTACAAGACTCTTGGCAATATGAAAAAATTTCTTGAAAAAATGTTTCATCTATATAATTTATAAACTTTGGACGTTAGTTTTGTCGAAACTATGAGAGGTTACCACAGGTGATGAGTAAACTAATTAAAAGACCATTTACTTTTTATGATGTTTATTTCATGAAACTGCTTCCAAATGAGATTGGATTCTCAGTTCTGTTAGAACATTAAGTTCACCGTGAAGATGTTGGTGAAGTACTGTTTAAACTTGGAGAATTGAAAATTTGGAACCTCCTTCAAGGGGATCTTATGATAGTATTGCACAAATATATTGCACAACCACTAAGGACTGAAGTAGCAAAACAACGTGAAGATGTTGGTGAAGTACTATTTAAACTTGGAGAATTGAAAATTTGGAACCTCCTAAAAGGGAATCTTATGATTGTATTGCACAACCACTAAGGACTGAAGTAACAAAACAACACTTAAAAATATATAAAGGAAAATCCCATTAGGGATTGTACATTGTATTTATTCATAAAAAATTGTATTTGTTCACATTTTTTATGGTATTGTCATAATATTTTTACAATATTAACATTTTCATACCTAAGATATCTAGAATTTCTACAAAATTTAATTCTATTTAGATTTTTTATGTCATTGCCATTGTCATAATGAAGCTGATGTACATCTTCATTTCAGAACACCTAGACATCTGTTAATAATCTCTTTAAGATTCCTACAACCTATAACTCCTGAACATATTTTTTAGGACAATTTTTTAGTGTCGATAGAAATCCTACTTTAGTTTAATTATAATTTATAAATGTGGGGATCGAATCCACATCCTATAGAGGGATGAGGATCAAAGGGGAGAGAGAACACTACTAGGTCAAAATTTCCTAATTTTGAGTTTTGACTAGTAAAATTTTCCAAAATAATTAAATTTAGTCTCAAAATCAAAGTACAAAGAAATTATGCGGGACTTAAATAGTTTAACTTATTTAACTTTGCTACAAGAGCTTTTATTTGGAAGTTGTGAATTAAGTAGCTGTCTACTATTATTTGTTATGTGATTTTGTCAAGAATAATTCACCTTGGTCCATTTGATTTGAAGGAATATTTATTTATTTATTTCTTTTACTGAAAAAAAATTCAATTAAAACATCCGAGAGAAACAAGGCAAAGAACAAAAGTCACAAATCATGCCTTGGAAAGACGAAACCCGAGAAGGAATCCCACCTCATCTGCAAGCTAATACCAACTGAAAGTCCCACCTTCGAAGATAACGTAAGGAAAAGCTTGTCGGTGTGGTTTGACTGATAAATTAGAAATTACTTCCAGATTTTACATAAGACCAATAGTATTCATATTACATTATAAAAATAAATAAATTAATAATATCTATATTACTGTTGTGAATATTGGCTTTGGTCTCCGTGCCAAAGCAATGTTTCTTTCTTCAGTCAACAATTGCAATAACTTCCGCAATTTGTTGCGGCCCTTTATAGTGCAGTGTCGAAATTTATTTCGGTCATACAGTATCCTTTATCATATCAGTTATATTTTTGTTGTAATGTTAAGTTATCGACTTTAAAGGTAAATAGTAACTTTCATTTTACTGTAAGATTATAATATATCAATATCAAAATTATAGTATGTAAATAACCACTTAAGAAATTTTAGATATCATTTTATTCTCACATTTCTTTGTTTTGACTCTTTATTTCTTTTATTTTATAACACGTTATTAACACGAAACTCTGACTAAATTCTAGAAGGAAGTTATCATCACTTTATAAAGGTTATTTGTGTGACACTCCAATCCACTGTAAGTTTTTCCTAAAAGAATTGGTAATCTTATTATCTATTTATTTGTCATCATATTGATTCATTGCCTACAAATTTTACTGTTTATTTAATGCATTCAAATTTTATGGGTTTTATACTAAACATATTATATCTAGTAATATTGTTAAATATAATAAGTGATAAATTAAGCAATTTCATTACGCTAAACATATTATATCTAGTAATATTATATATGTCAGATATGTATATTAATTTTGTACACATGTCTATTAATTATTTGTGACACGTGTCTTTATCTTAAGCTTATTAGAATGACAACTAAGCATCCCAGTTGGATCACTTTTATTTTCCATCATCTCTATGAAAAATTAAAATGATTGAGTACATTACAATAAATGATCCCCTGATTTTATGAAATAATTTAAGAGAGAGATATGAGCACCTAAAGTTGCAAAAGTATTCCTCCCAAAAGTTCATTATAAATTGATGCACCTAAAGTTACAAAATTTCAAAAGTGTAAGATACGAGCACATGAAATTGCAAAAGTACTCCTCCCAAAATTTTCTTATGAATTGATGCACCTGAGTTGCAAAATTTCAAAAGTGTAAGTAAGTACAATTCTACACTTGATGCACTTGGAGAGCGTAAGTTCAAGAAGTATATTGAACTAATATATCTTGTCTTTCTAGTGGTTGAATAAAATAACTAAGTTTTTGCTAAAAAAAACTACCAGTCTCACCCAACTGGTAGTACACCATTCCCTGAAGTGAATGGATCCTCATTTAAATAATTATAGAGGAAATGAGGGTCGTTAGCGTGAACGTGGTAGGAACAATCAATATTAAGTGGAACGTACTCAAAACTTTTCAAAAAGGAATGTCACACCCTTCCACTAGAAGTGGAATACCAATGAAATAAAACAATAAGAAAATGGTAAAGGTTTACAGAATAAACCTTTAAAAGGCTATATGTGTGATATAGAAGGTCATTGGTCGCGTACCTGTCGTACGCTTAAATAAAAGAAAAGGAAATAATTTGAAATGAATTTTATTGATCTAGAAGATCCCATAGGTTATTTTGATACCTTAAATAAAAGATTTTATCGTTTATCTTGATCGAGACGATCACGATTTTGTTGATAAAGAATAACACAAAGATGATGGGTGAAAATTTTGTCGAGCAAACATTGCAACAACCATACAATCCTTAAAGATAATAAATATTTTCAAAGCTAATGTCAATAGCATATTAGGTTTATCAAACCTAATTAAAGGCTCTAGAAGAGCAAATATTAAGTTACCAAAGGGAAAAAAAAATTGTATTGACAATGCTTTGTACTCTTCTAAATCTAGAAGAAATTTACTTAGCTTTAAGGATATACGTTATAATACTTATCATATTGAAACCAATAATAAAGGCAGTGAAGAATATCTCTATATTACTTTAATGGTTTCGGGCCAGAAGCTCGTATTAGAAAAACTACATATTTTCTCTTCTAGGTTATATTATACCATTATGAGAACAATTGAAACAAATGTTACAATGTACCAGAAGTGCCCTTACCCAAATATATCTTATGTTTTGGCATGATGGTCTTGGACATCCAAAATCAATAACCATGCATTGAACCATTGAGAACTCTCATGGGCATCCTTTAAGGAATCAAAAGATTCTTTTACCAAGTGATTATCTATGTAATATCTGTTCTCAAGGTAAATTAATTATCAAACCATCCTCATTCAAAGATTGTTATTGAATCTCCATTTTTCTTAGAAAGAATTTAAGATGATATTTAAGGACCTATACACCCACCAGGTGAACCATTTAAGTATTTTATGGTATTAATAGATGCATCAACAAGATTGTCACATGTTTGTTTACTTTCTACTATAAATGTTGCATTTACTAGACTCATTGCTCAAATAATTAGATTACGAGCATAATTTCTTGATTATCCAATTAAAAAAAATCGTTTAGACAATGCAAGTAAATTTACATCTCAAGTCTTTAATGACTATTACATGTCATTCGAGATTTATTTCAAACAACATGTTACTCATATCCATAGTTAAAATGGTTTAACTAAAAGATTTCAAATGATTGCTCGTCTTTCACTTATGAAAACAAAACTAATTATCTATGTCTTGAGACATGCTATATTAAATGTTGCATCATTTGTTCACATTATTCAACAAGTAATATTTTTTATCTTTGCATTTTTGGTTGTGTTGTATATAAGCCTATTGCATCCTCATAATGCAAAAAGATGGGTCCTCAGCGTAGACTTGGAATTTACATTGGTTTATATTCTCCATATATAATTAGATATCTTTTATTTCAAACTAGTGATATTTTTAAGTCACCCTTTGAAGATTCTCACTTCAATGAAATAGTCTTCCCACTATTAGGGGGAAAATAGTCGTTGCTAGAAGTATGACGAGAAACAGTTTTCCCACCATTAAGAGAAAAAAAGTCGATGCCAGAAGCACAACGAGAGATTACTTGGAATGTTTTGATATTACCTTATTTTGATCCTCATAAAAATCAATGTGAACTGGAAGTTCATAGGATTCATTTGGAAGGTATATTACAAACCAATTATCTGATGTGTTCACTAACAAGTAAGAAATATGTGAAATCACAAAATTCCAACTGCTAATACTCCAACACAGATTAAAGTCCTTGAAGAACAATTAATTGATATAGCAGTAAATTAATCTAAAGCACGCCTGAATCGTGAAAGATCTGTCAGTGCTAAAGATTAGATTCCCCAGAGGAGGAAAACACAAGACAAGCAAGTCGTAGCCTTTGAAGAGGCAATACTCATAAAATAGGTAATATAAATAATTGATCTATCCAAAATTTGTGCACAAATTGATATAGCAGTAAATGAATCTAAAGCACGCCTGAATCGTGAAAGATCTGTCAGTGCTAAAGATTAGATTCCCCAGAGGAGGAAAACACAAGACAAGCAAGTCGTAGCCTTTGAAGAGGCAATACTCATAAAATAGGTAATATAAATAATTGATCTATCCAAAATTTGTGCACAAAAATCTCCTGAAGAGGTGTCTCCTAAAGAGGTGTCTCCTGAAGAGGTGTCTCCTGAAAAGGAACAAGTACTTGAAAACAACGAGATCTCGATGCATTATGTAAGTACAGGAGAAATATTAGATAGAAATAAAACTGTTGTCGATAACATATTTTAATTTAAAGTTACTCTTGACATTACCAGAAGTAATGATGATGAAATTGAGCCACAAACCATCGAAGAATGTCGATGTAGAAATGATTAGACAATGTGGAAAGAAGCAATTCAAGCAGAGATAAGCTCACTAGTAAAACGTGAAGTATTTGGACCTGTAGTCCAAACGCCTAAAGGTGTAATGCCTGTTAGATACAAATGGGTATTTGTACATAAACATAATGAGAAAAACGAAATTATGAGTTACAAAGCACGACTAGTGGGACAAGGTTTCTCGCAGAGACCTCGTATAGATTATGAAGAAATATATGCTCCTGTCATGGATGCAATTACATTCAGATTTCTGATTAGTTTGGTAATTACAGAAAATTTGGATATGCGCTTAATGAATGTAGTTATAACATATTTATATGGATCATTAGATAATGATATATACATGAAAATTCCTGAAGGATATAGAATGCTTGAAGCATATAATTCAAAATCCCGAAACATGTATTCTATCAAGCTACAAAGATCCTTATATGGATTAAAACAATTCGGACGCATGTAGTACAATTGCCTTAGTGAACATCTGTTGAAAGAAGGATTTGAAAATAATCAAATTTGTCCATATGTTTTTATTAAAAAGTCAGAATTCGAATTTGCTATTGTGGCGGTATATGTTGATGATTTAAATCTTGTGGGTACTCCAGAAGAGCTCACGAAAACCGCCAATTATAAAGAATGAGTTCAAGATGAAAGATTTTGGTGAAACAAAATTTTGTTTAGGTCTACAAATTGAACATATTTCGAATGAAATTCTTATTCATCAGTCAGCCTACACAGAGAAAGTCTTGAAACATTTTCACATGGATAAAGCTCATCCTTTGAGTTCTCCAATGATTGTTAGGTCACTTGATGTCAAGAAGAATCTTTTTCGTCCTAAAGAAGATGATGAAGAAATTCTTGGTCCTGAAGTATCATATCTTAGTGCAATTGGTACTCTGATGTATCTTACGAATTACACACGGTCTGACATTGCATTTCCTGTCAACTTACTAGCGAGATATAGTTCTGCACCAATTTGAAGACATTCGAATGGGGTCAAACATGTATTGCGTTACCTTAGTGGAACAACTGACACGAGATTATTTTATCCACACTCCTTAAATCCACAGTTAGTTGGATACGCAGATGTTGGTTATCTTTTTGATCCTCACAAAGGCCAATCACAAACAGGGTATTTGTTCACTTATGACAATACTGCTATTTCATGGAGATTGTCAAACAAACAATATCTGCTACTTCCTCAAATCATTCAGAAATCATCGCAATTTATGAAGCGAGTCATGAATGTGTCTGGCTGAGATCGGTAATTCAACATATTTAAGAAAAATGTGGATTGTCTTCAATTAAAGGAAGTCTGACAATATTATATAAAGACAATACTAATTGTATCACTCAAATTAGAGGAAGATATATCAAAGGTGATAGAACTAAACATATTTCACCAAAATTCTTTTATACACATGAGCTTCAGAAGAGCGGTGATATTGATGTCAAGCAGATACGCTCAAGTGACAATTTGGCTGACCTATCCACTAAGTTATTACTGATTGCAACATTCAAAAAGATCGTGTACAACATTGGCATGCGTCGACTTAAAGATCTACATACTCATGAAGGGGAGTAAATGTTCAGAATATTATGTGCTGATTGTATTCTTTTTCCTTCGCTAAGGTTTTTTCCTACATGGTTTTCTTTTGCAAGGTTTTAATGAGGCAATCCTAAAGGCACTAAAAGGGACACAAGAATAATGTACTCTTTTTCTTTTGCTATCGATTTTTTTTTACTGGGTTTTTTCTTGGCAAGGTTTTAATAAGATATATTCTTAACAAGTGGTCATCCAAGGGGGAGTGTTATGAGTACTGGCTTTGGTCTCCGTGCCAAGCAATGTTTCTTTTTTCAGTCAACAATTGCAACTGAACTTCCGCAATTTGTTGCGGCCCTTTAGAGTGCAATGCCGGAATTTATTTCGGCCCTCAACTGATACAGCATCCCTTTATCCCACCAATTATATTTTTACTGTACTGTTAAGTTGTCAACTTTGAAGGTTTATATATAATAAATTTCAGTTTCATTGTGAAGTTATAATATATCAGTATCAAAACTGTATCGTGTGGATGATCACTTAAGAAATTTAGCTTACATTTCTTTATCTTGACTCTATTTCTTTTATTTTATCACAATTACTACAATATGTCACCACGTTCACGTTATCACTCTTTTTTAGGCTAAACCATGTTATCGTGTTTAGAAAAGATCAAAAAATATAAAAGTATATCGTGGGCATCACCGAAAAATTTAGACTTATCACTCTTTCTTAGGCTAAACCACGCCACGTAATCATATGCTTAGAAAAAATTAAAAAATATAGAAAAGTACATGATGATAGTTGGCATCAGGATTTAGACACATCAATTCGAGGACAGCTGCCATCACGGAAAAATTTAGACCGACTGTTTTATGGTGAGGTTCAAAATTAATACCATGAACACAATAATTTTTTTATAACAACTTATCATCTCCATATTTATAAAATATTTTGCGAAAAGGCTAAAGATAGTATATTTTTTAGATTAAAAATAAAGATATTATAATTTTTATTAAAAAAAAAAACTTATAAATTGATATAACAATAAATGTTTGGTAATAAAAAAATAATTTGTAGCATTCGATGTATCCTTCACGTGCACAATATAAATTTAGAAAAGCCAAAATGTTTGGGATATATTAGGATCAAATTGACATTCACTGTTAGAATTGGTTTGGTGTGAGAGAGAACGAAGGTGAGAGAATCGGAGAATTATAAACATGTGGTGGAGACATGTCTGGTGTGAAAAAGAAGATAAGGAGAAAAGAAAAAATGATGAGCACTTTTGATGTTTGGTTAACAAGAATTGTATATCCTCGACTTGGTTACTTATTTTTTAGTTTTTAAAATCCTGGCCTCATGTGTTACTCCACATCCATGGTATGGTGTGAAACTGTTTCACATCATAGTGTGAAGGAATCATTTTCCTTTGTGTTATGGGACCCAAGTGAGGCAAGTGGGTTTGTCAGGTTCGATATATAAAGTTGAATGGGAGAGTGAAGAAGCTTACGCGCACCTGATAATCTGTTTCAGTTGCTCATTTCTCTATCATTCTCTGTTTCTTGTATTGTATTCTCAACCCAACTTTCACTCTCCAAGTATGGATCCTGGGGGACTATTTACTGATCTCTTGAAGCAGTTGGCTACAATCGCTGCTCAGCAGGCGCTGCAAGAGATAAAGTTGATTGTGGACGTTGATGAAGAATTCCAAAAGCTTCAAGCCAGTTTCGAAATGGTCCAGGCGATGCTCGACAATGCTGAGGAAAGACAACAGACGGACGAAGCTGTGAAGCTTTGGTTAGATCAGCTGAAAGACGCATACTACATGATGGATGACGTGTTGGACAAATGGAAAACTGCAATGATCAAATCAAAAATTCAGAAAGCAGAAGAAGCAGCAGCTGGTATTAACACTCCTGCCCTCAAGAAGAGGAAGGTATGGTCTTTCTTCCCCTCTCCATCATGTTATTTCCGTCAAGTTGATAACCTTGCTCTGCGTCGTGAAATCGGTCACAAGATAGACACACTGAATGGAACACTAGATAAGATTCTCAAAGACAAAGTGACCTATGGGATCGAGTTGAGTACGAAACCTTTAGTAGTACTTGAGCGACCAAAAACTACTTCCGTTGTTGATGTGTCTGACATAATTGGTCGTGATAACTATAAGGATGACCTAATCAGCAACCTATTAGCCGAGGGTAGTTCAGAAGAAAGAAAACACCGTGTCATCTCCTTAGTGGGTATGGGCGGAATTGGAAAATCAACTCTTGCTCAACTAGCCTACAATGACCCTAAGGTGAAGGCTCACTTTGAGCAAAAAATGTGGGTTTGTGTTTCTGAACCTTTCGATCAGTGTAGGGTTGCCAAAGCAATCATTGAATCTGTTCAAGGTCAATATCCCAACATCACTGAATTGGAAAATCTATTTGAAAAGATTTGTGATTTGATCAGGGGAAAAAGGTTTTTTCTTGTCTTAGATGATGTGTGGACTGAAGACTCCAAAAAGTGGGAGCCGTTCAGAGATGCACTCAAGTGTGGTGGTCAAGGTAGTAGAATTCTAGTCACCACACGTAAAAACAACGTTGCGGAGATGATGAGGAGTTCCTTGACGATCAATTTGGAGGAACTGTCCCCCAATGATTGCTGGTTAATGTTCAGTAAAATAGCATTTTCTAAGGAGGATCAATGTAAGGATCTAGAAGACCTTGGTAGACAACTAGTAAGTAAGTGCAAAGGCTTACCACTCGCTATAAAGACTCTAGGTAATCTCATGCAAACCAAGAAAAGGAGAGACCAATGGGAAACTATTTTGGATAGTACCTTTTGGAAGTTAAAAAGTTTTGACGAAGGTATTCTGGCACCATTGTTATTGAGTTATTACGACTTGCCCTTAACAGTGAGACGTTGTTTCTCATATTGTGCAGTCTTTCCAAAAGATGAAACGTTTTATAAAGTTGAGTTGGTTCTCCTATGGATAGCACAAGGATTTATCGACTCAGAAGAAAATATGGAGATGAAGGCAGAAGAATACTGGGAAGAGTTAGCAAATCGCTCTTTTTTCCAAGATTTTGAGGAGTATTATGTTGGTATAAGTTGCAAAATGCATGATATTATGCATGACTTTGCACAGTCAAGGACAAAAAATGAATGCTTTACATTCCATGGTGAAAAAGAGTTTATGAATGTTTATGAAGTGAAAAAACGTCAATTCTGCAAAAGTGCTCGTCATTTGTCATTAATAGTTGAAGAAACATTTCCATTGGAGCTTTATGAAGTAACAAATCTACGCTCTCTCAATATGGAATTTTCTTCTTCTCCTCACACTGTCCTACCTGATTTATTCCAACATTTGACATGCTTGAGAACATTAGTTTTGCAAGGTGAATCTATTGTGAAACTTCCAGATGAGGTGGAAAAATTGATACATTTAAGATTCCTGAAGTTATACAAGACTGAGATTGTAGAATTGCCTGAAACCATGTGTAATCTATGTAATCTACAGACTTTGAGTATTAATTTGTGTATGCGACTTAGGAAATTGCCTAAGGGGATGGGTAAATTAATTAACTTAAGACATTTTTTTAATGACAGTGTCGTCACATTGCCAAAAGAGATTGGGGAATTGAGTTCTCTTATAACATTAAGTGCGATTGATGTAGGCAATAAGGATGATGATGAAGGATCTAAACTGGAATATTTAAAAAACTTGAACCATCTTCGTGGTACATTAGCTATTCGTGGGTTGGGAAATGTGGTAGATGTACGTGACGCCGAGAATGCACAGTTGAATAAGAAGATACACCTCCGTTCTTTGGAACTACACTTTTTGGTAGAAAAGAATAGAAGAAGAATGGAGGCAGAGATTGATGTATTAGTTTTGAATGCGTTAGAGCCACATCCAGAATTGGAACGTTTAAGCATTTTGGGGAATCCCGGGGCCAAATATCCTAATTGGATGATGTCATTGACCAAATTGAAAACACTTGGACTCTACTTCTCGATAACGTTACAGTGTTTGCCTCCTTTGGGGAACCTGCCCTCCCTCGAAACCTTAACCATAAGGTGGATGCCTAATCTGAAAAAGGTGGGAGTTGAATTTTTGGGAACAGAATCATTCCCAAAGTTGAAATCTCTCTTTTTTTC
This sequence comes from Fagus sylvatica, assembly GCA_907173295.1. Taxonomy (NCBI): domain Eukaryota; kingdom Viridiplantae; phylum Streptophyta; class Magnoliopsida; order Fagales; family Fagaceae; genus Fagus; species Fagus sylvatica. Next base: position 20,192,762 of record OU015767.1, on the reverse strand, counting down.
CAGTTTGAAAGAGTGGAAAGAGTGGAATGGGATTGGAGAAATGAGAGAGGAAGAAGAAGAAGCAGATAATGGCATTACTTTAATAAGAATAATGCAACGTCTTCATTCCTTGACAATTGACAACTGCCCGAAGCTAAAGTGGCTGCCAAACTTCCTTCGTACTACCCCATTAAAGGAATTGAAAATCCGTGATAGTCCAATTCTCAGCGAGAGAGTGCAAAGAGAGGTCTGGCCCAAATCTCAAATCCAAAACATCCAGATTGATGGGATGTTTTTGCAAAGAGACGACAATGATTCGGACTCTGCAAGCATCGATTCAAAGGTAACTTCTTCATCTTCTTCCTTTTTCATTTGGATAAAAATGTCATAATTTTATAGAAAAATTCTCCCCAAAAATAAAAAAATAAAAAAAATAACAAGGGGGTTGGCTAAAGAATTTATATGATTTGGCCAAAATCCAAACATACTGCCACCAATCTCGCAAATCTAATATTGTTCCTATTTCCTGCTATTCGTAATCTTTATTTATCTGTAATTATCATAAACTGAAATTAAATTTTATTTTCTTTTGGTTGTGATCCTTTTTGGTGTAATCTCTTATTGGTAATATGAACCTTTCTATTTTTAGCCTACTGGTACTGGTTTTGCTTAAATTTGATTTTTTTTTTTTTTTCTGGTTCATTCATGGCTTAATATTATTACGTGGGTCTTGCAAATTTTCTTGATTTTGGGTATCCAGACTAATCTGAAATAAATCATATGGTTTTCTCAGGGCATGTAGATGGATGATGAATTGATGAAGTGGTTGAGGAAGATGGGGTTGAATATGAATCAGATAAGGATGAAGAAGTGGAAGCAGACAATGACGAGGGGGATTCGCGGAGCTAGACAGTACAGGGCGATTGACATGCACAGAAAAAGACCGATACATCTTATGAGACTGGGTAGTAAGAGCAAGGTGTTGAAGAAGACAAAGACTTTGAAGATGAAGAAGGAGGAGGTGAGGCCCTTTTTACTTGGATGAACATTATCTTTAATTTTGTGTCTTTATTGCTACTTTAGGCTTCTTATTTCTAGTTACTGCTAATATTTCTATTTTAGATTAATTGTTTGAATCCTATTGTGTGTTTAGATTAATGATTATAGTCATTAAAACTATATTAGTTGTTTATTGGTTTTTATTTTTATTTTCTGGGTGTGATCATAAATGTTAGCTATAAGTAGAGTTTCTTTGAATGATGATGGTGAGAGAGAATAGGGATATAAAGACTCTGTTATTGAAGTTTATGGTGACTTTAATTCTCTCTTTTGCAGGATTTCTTTTACTCTCACCTCAGAACCAAAAAGGACCAATCCCTCCCTGCCCTCCTTAGCCACTATTCCCAGCAATATTATTTCTGCTGCAGCTGAAAACTATGTAAGTGTAGTTGGATCTTAAATCCCATTCAAACATGATGAATTTTTAATTTTATCAGTTATCAATTCATTTTTTTTAATGAAATTGTTTACTTACAGGTGAATCAAATGTTGATTTTTTATTTTTATTTTTACATATAGTTTTTCTCTTATTGATGAAATTACACAATCCGGTTGTTGAAAAGCAGAGTGTTTTTCACTTATAAATGAACAAAATGATTATCCCAAATAAAATAATCCCGTAAATTGAATTTCATTATTTGCATTCTTGAATGTGAAAGATTGAAGGATTTAAAATAGGAATATATTTTCTCTCACTTTCCCTTCTTTTGTTGGCAATGAAACATTATTCGAACTTAATTATAGAATTTGTTACAAAGTATAATCTTCTTGTTGAGAAATCATGAAGAAGGTTTATTGGAGGATTTTTATTATTTGCATATGCCCTTGTTCTATATTATTGATATTTCATTTAATGAACTCTTCATGCTTCCCAAGTTCACTCATAAAGCATTAGGAATGGTATCGTTGTTGTCAAGTTAATGGGCCGCTGCCATGGGAAGCTGCAATCATATTTTAATTGAACTAAGAGTTAACACCTAAGAAATTGTTGGATTGATCTGAACCTATACTTAATTATTGAAAAGAAAGTTCTTTAAAATTAGGCTGTAAATCTTATATTGATTTTGTATCTTACGCAATTAATTCCTTGTTAGAGCATTGTTTAGTCTGTAACTAGAGAATAAATTTAGTGAAAAGGCAATTGGCCTTGATTCTTTGTTAATACAAAATCTGCTTAGGAAAAATGGGTAATGAGAAACGACTCATGACCAACAAACATTGTTCGGTATTTTTTTATGGGGGCAGTGATCCTAGAAGTTGCAGTAGAGTACATGTTTAGTACTACAAAATAATCTTACATGAAAATCTTGAAAAAATGGTAATGCAATTTCATTTAACGTTATTGTTGGTTTTCTACATTGTGGTCCTGTGGAGTTGAAATTTGAGTGTTTTGAGATCACTAATTTCGAGTGGATTGGGCTATGTGATATTAACAAGTTTTTGCATAATGATAATTTGTAGATTTGAAATTTGTGTAAAAGATTACTCTTTTTTGTAGGAAATTTGGATGATTACCCTCAAAGTTGTTGCGGCTGGACTTCCTAAAATCATTGACAGTGTCACATTAATTGGAACTCTGGTACTTTCTATGCTTCAAATGATTTGTCAACTGCAGGTCACATTTCTCTGCTCTGTTTTGTTCTATTCATGGTTAAATATTACATGGGTCTTGCATTTTTTCTTTATTTTAGGTATCCAGACTAATCTGAAATAAATCATATGGTTTTCTTTGGGCACGTAGATGGATGATGATGAAGACAATGAACCCGGACAGGAAATCAATGACAAAGATGATGTGGTTGAGGAAGATGGGATTGAATATGAGGCAGATGATGATGAGGATGAAGAAGTGGAAGCAGACAATGATGAGGGGGATTCGCGGAGCTCGACAGTACAGGACGATTGACATGCAAAGATACATATTATGAGACTAGGTAGTAAAAGCACGCTGTTGAAGAAGACAAAGACTTTGAAGACACGAAGGAGGAGGAGGTGAGGCCCTTTTTACTTGGATGAACATTACCTTTAATTCTGTGTCTATATTGCTACTTTAGGCTTCTTATTTCTAGTTACTGCTAATATTTCTAATTTTGATTAATTGTTTGAATTTAATTGTGTGTTTAGATTAATGATTATTGTCATTAAAACTATATTAGTTGTTTATAGATTTTTTTATTTTTGTGGGTGTGATCATGAACACGTTAGCTGCAAGTAGAGTTTATTTTAATGATGATGTGGTAAGAGAGAATAGGGATATAAAGCCTCTGTTATTGAAGTTTAGAGTGCTTTAACTGTCTCTTTTGCAGGACTGCACTTACTCTCACCTCAGAGCCAAAAGGACCAGTCCCTCTCGGCCCTCCCCTGCCGCGTCCCTAGCCACTATTCAGGTTCATGTTTTCTCCTTATATCAAACATTCTTACTGTAATATATTTCTGATCCTGATTTCAATTCCATGTTTTTGATCATATGGTGCATATTACTTGATCATGGCAGTGGAGCTAATTTAAATCTTTGAATAAGGATATAAAGATGATCTTCCAACCATAATGAAAACATCCAGTCCCAGCAATACTATTTCTGTTGCAGCTGAAAACTATGTAAGTGTAGTTGGATTTTAAATTTCATTCAAACCTGATGAATTATTCAATCTCATCAGTTATCAATTCAATTTTTTTTTTAATGAAAATGTTTACATACAGGTGAATCGAAGGTTGATTTATATTATTTTTTATATATAAAGTTTATCTCTAATTGATGAAATTACTCAATCCGGTTGTTGATAAAGTAGAGTGTTTTTCACTTATGAATGAACAAAATGATTATCCCAACTAGATAATCTCGTAAATTGAATTTCATTATCTGCATTCTTGAATGTGAAGTATGAAAGGATTTAAAATTGGAATCTATTTCCTCTCACTTTCCTTTGGCAATAAAACATTATACAAACTTAATTATAGATATTGTTGCAAAGTATAATCTTCTTGTTGAGAAATCATGAAGAATGTTTATTGGAGGACATATTCCCTTCTTCTTTAATGATCCCTTGTTTAATGGTTTGGATTTCAAATTCCTTTTAATATGTTATATCTCATTGAAATAGAGATTAGACTAATAAAGTTGATATTTATTTTAGATCATTGTCATTTTTATCTATTGTGGTTAGAGTATTTTATAATTATGCCTTCTTTCAAACTTCTTATGTCTAAGTTCTAATTGATGCTTGTTATTGTGAAACCCCCTCTATGGTAGGCACGGTGCTTCTGGTCCCTGCATCTTTTGCAACTCTGCCTCAAAAAAATAATGCGTGAGCAATAATTCACTCAAACCTCAAGCAAGGTTGATAAGAAACAACCCATCAAAACCGATGATGGCAAACAGAATGACCAACCAGCTATGCCAGATGCTTGGGTGCGACAAATGAAAGATCAGCTCACCAGGGTTTATTTATGCCTCCCAGCCACAAGAAACAATCCCCACATTACAAGGAAGTTTAGCGTGCACTTGGGGATGCGAGGAAATATTCTGAACAGCCAAGGAAGTAAGTCTTTCCTTTCTGTCTTTTATTATTGCCAATGACCAAATCATCTCGTATTATCCTTCAAATATCGATTTAAATTACTGATGCTTTATTAAGTTTGCTATTTGGCACAAAATTGTTTAAACTTATTCTTTCTCTGCATTAATTTGTTGTTTTGGTTGGTTGTCATTCATGACTCAGATCATAAATGAGGCTCATTAAGCTAGTCACACAACCTATGTTTGAAGTTATAAGCATGGAAAATGATGTTGTGTGCTATAGTGGTGAGTTTTATAGTCATGATGACTTGAAAATTGGCCTCCAGTTCATCCTTTGAAGCCTTAACGTCCTTCGTTTGCTCCCCATCATCATGTGGAACAATGAAGGTTTGCATTCTCTTGACTTGAACTAAACCTATATTGTTTAGTGTCACATTTTTCTTTTGCAGTCCAATTGACCATACTGTTTGCTTAGTTTGTGCATAGTCAGCAACTTATTTTCAAAGCACCTGAAACTGAATCATATAAACTTTGGGTTTCGGTACTGCATCTCATTTAATACAGGTAGATATTACATTTTTGTTAGATTTTTAATATTATCTACAGTAGAACAATATAAACCTGTAATTATGATTACAAATTTCTATATTTTATTACTATAAAAATTAGTCAACATCACTCTACAATGTGGTTATCTAAGTTTTAAATCATAGTCTACCAGTTGAAATTTTTACAAGGATTAAGACGTCTAGTCCAAAGTTTCTTTTTTCCATATTTGTTTTTCTCAATTTCAAAAGAATTTTAAACTCTTCTTCAGTCATCCTGAATTGCTGATTTACCTGAATCTTGCCCCCCATCTTATAAAATTTTCCCAAATATTTAAGGTCTTTTGTAGGGCTCAAGTCCATTTTTAATGTATCATTGCATACAGGAAATGTTTTTGAGATATTCAACATGGTTTACTCCTTTTTGAGACTTTGCTAGAATTGGTGGGTGGGGAATCAAAATTTAAAATCCCATATTGATCTTTGGAAGAGCTTATACATTGCAAGCATCATAGTTCTTTTCTTGAGAGCTTTTGAATACAAAGAGGGGAAACTCCCATTAATTATATAAGACTTTATTCTGCACTGTAGTTTGAAGTTTTTTTGCATTATTCAATCCTGACCTTGACATCCCATTTGATGGAACGGATGAAACCTTCCTGTGCCTTTACTAAATCATTATAAACTCTAGCATTCCTTTACAACCATATGCGATAAATGGTGGCAACCCAGGCTAATTTATAAGCCTTTCCCTCTCAATACCTTCGCCCCCACTACAACACTTCTTTTCAACAACTTCAGGGCTTATCATCTAGTGGCAAATCCTGCTAGTGTAGGAGCATTCAAAGAACAAATGCTCCCCACTTTGTTCATTAGTATGTTTTTCTTTTTTCTCCTCTTCGTCCTGAATCAGTGACCTTGTTTGTAAAACTAATGCAGTCTAAACCTATTGGTGAAGCACAGTTTATATTGGTGAAAATTGATCAGCAAGGATGCAGCTCAGATAACCATGTCTTACATTCTGGTGCCAGATAGTTAATTGATAATGCTTCATATGCTGCAAAGCTCCATACGACAGAATAATGAAGCTCCTTTTCTCACTGCCCTGAATCATTTACCTTGTTCTTAGATGCAACTATGCTGGGAGATGATGCTCTATTCAACATCGTGAATGTAGCATGTCATGGAGATCAAGAAGAAATAAGGTGAAGCAGTGACACATGAATAGGAAACAAGGCAATTGACATTATGCATATCTGTAAGTACTGCTTTCCATATCATTTGTGGTTTGAATGTGAATGACTGGTTATTACGTTTATCATTATAAGGACAGGCATTGATTTCAAAAGTATGTAATAGCAAAAGTTGTTTGTACAAGTACATGCTTTATTTAAATTTCATTTGATAATTAATCACCTAAGATAATATTGCAGGTGAAAGAAGTGCTAGGAGTGTTAATAATGTTCAATCAGCCAGTGGTATATGAATACTTTGGTTCATCATCCCTTGGTGATTCTCCTTACAGTTCGAAGGGCTCTTAGCCATCTAATGACATGGGGCATTCAATCAGTCATTATTCTTACCAGTACTTGAGCTGTTTGCACCTTAGGGCCGGGTATGTGTCATGCAAGCTGGAAATTGCACACTATGACAAATGCTCTTGGCAGTTTATTCCTCCCCCTCAGAAATCTCACATTTCGGCTGGTTCATCAACGAACTCTAAATCTCTCCAGCTTACTTCAGAACAATTTCTCTTGCTACTGTATCATCAGGAATTGCTGCTTTACCAATTCCTGGAGGTAGGACTGCTCACTCGCGATTTCATATACCAATTAATATTCATGATGAATTTACTTGTGAAATCAAGCAACAGACGCAAGTAGCTGCACTTCTTTCGAAAACCAGTGTTATACTATAGGATGAGGCACCTATGGGACATAGAAATGTTTTGAGGCAGTTGATCGTTCCCTATGTGATATTTTACAGATTGAAGATGCAGAATGTGTTAACAGACCATTTGTAGGAAAGGTTGTGCTAGTGGGAGGAGATTTTCAACAAATACTACCAGTTGTTAGAAAGGGAAGAAAAGAAGACATTGTGTATTCTGTAATATGATTTTGTGTATTTTTCATTACTTATTTAGAGTTTAGTTTCAATAACTCTACATCTCTGAGCCTGAAAATTGCACCATTGGTTTGGGATACTTAAGGATACCACTGGCCTATATGTGGTTCTCTAAGCAATACTGGTGATGATAAACGGTACAAGTGAAGTAGCACCTTTTTGTTTCATCTTATTGAAGAGGCTTACACATGATTACTTTTTGCCAAGTTATGTATAGCAACCAAATTCCATTGTAATGAGTTGTTTTGGCAGAAATTGAAATTTTTTCATCGTTATGATAGTTAGAGTTCATTCTCAAATGAGATTTTGAGATGAAAGTTATATATTGTACCTTTAAATAGGGTGAAAATATGTAACTTTTGTTAAACTCGATGCACGGGTTAGTGACTAGCGGTATATAATGCCAAAAAGGGTATTCACAATTTCTATGCTATTGTCATAATATTTTTACAATATTTTTCACGTGTAAAAATAATTTTCAGACCTAGGATATCCAGAATTTCGACAAAATTTAATTCATTGTATTCACATTTTTTATGTGATTGCCATTGTCATAATGAAACTGATCTACAGCTTCATTTCAGCACACCCTAAACATGTGTTAATAACCTCTTTGAGATTCCTATAGCCTATGGCTCCTTCATTTTAACACATCCTAATGCTCCAACTAATGTTTATGAAAGCACCTAGGGGAGATCCTGTGACATGGAGTGCAAATTCGATCCTGCATTTAGACCCTCAAGGCTCTTCTGCTTATATCCTTCTATCAAATATATATGCTGAATTGCTGATGCAGGTATGTGGGGGTGAAGTTTCAGAGATGAGAAAAATAATGAAGTATAATAAGTTGAGAAAGGAACCAGGTTGCAGTTGGATTGAGGTAAAAGATGAGGTTCACACGTTTCTTGGGGGTGACATGGCTCATCCTAGATGCAAAGAGATATATAAGAAGAACTTAGATCTTGCATGTATGTTATATAGTTTTACAACCACGAGACAAACATGAGATTTTTTAAGGCCATGATTGAAATTTTGAATTATTCGGGAATGAATACAAAAGAGTTGGACAGAAGTCCAACAGCACATTCAGCAAGACCTGGAGTTTTGTACTTTAATTGATTTGTTGGAGGACCATACAGCGTGTGACATTGCAATTGGATTTGTCTTATACAATTTGAGAGTTCTTAGAAATTTGGAGAACACTGTCATGGTGTTTAGGAAGAAACAGTAAGAAATGGGTTATGAGGATGACATGAGGCAGAGGGTGGCAGACGGGGGTGGCGATGTGAGGGAAAAGGGTGAAATCAGAAGTGTCACCGGTGATGGGCGGTGGCTGAAGGTGTGCTAGTGATGGGAGGCCTGCTGGTGTAGGTCTCGCTGATGGAGCTGGGGAGGTAGAGGGGAGGCAGTCTTCAGTGTCACAGTGCAGCCAAGAGTTTGTCTCCCCCTGAAGAAGCTAAATTCTTTTGCTTGGATACATTGAAGAGGATATCTCTATATTGGAAAAGGAGCTCTCAGGGGCTCATCAACGTATAGTCTTTTAACACAGTGATTTGCAAAATGATAACATAATGAATTAATGATTGATGAAGAAACTGAGTTCTTTTTTGTGCTGGTTATCTAAATTTTCCTTTGCAGAACTGGAATCTCTGGGGTGAGAAAACCATGTACTGAAATTTCTGATAAAACTTGTATTGTCAAGAGTAAAATGTATAATTGTTTGGTCTACCCAATGGAATGCAACACATAGGAGATTAGAGAATACTTCAAGGCCGGTTGATCACTTCATACCTGTACAGTACATATTGTTCCATAAATTTATTAATTTATGGTAGATAGAATAATAGATTCCATGTACCTTCTAATTGTGAACTCTGCATTTCTTTTCCAATTGTGTGTGTGAGAGAGAGAATACTTTTCTTTCTTTCTTTTTTCCCAGTTGTGCTTCTAATTACAATAGAAGAAGAAAAGGCAAGGTACTTTGAAACTCGTTATTCTATATGCAGGCTTTCAAGGCTAGTATAAATCGTTGGAAGTGAATTTGAGAATTACAATTAATGAAGCCAATGGTAATAAATTTAGGGTAACAAGCCAAGTTACTAGTTGCTCTTTAAAAGTTGTAAAGATCATGGTTAGTTGTCAACTTTTAATATAAAACTAGTCGCAAACCCATGAGATGTGCGAAAACGTCTTAATTTTGTGTACAAAATATAAGAAATTTATTTATAATGTAGACTCGTAAACACCTGTAATATCAACTTCTTGAATAATTTCAATTATCATCAAATTTATGCAATGAAATATATATATTTATATATACAAAACAAAACAAATCCAATTTGACCATAACACAAAACACACAACTTCAACACAAAACCAAGGGAAGAAAAAAAAAATACCAACCACCACAAAACTACAAACAAAGGTTCAAAACCCATAAATCCAATAAAAAAATAAAAATAAAAACTGCAATCCTAGTAATAACACATACCACAAAATCCACAAATCGATCAAATAGCTAAAGAGGAAAAGAGGAAAAAAATTGCATCTTTCATACACAAACCACCATAGAAGCATAGGGAGTAAAAAAATTTCGAGCACAACATCACCAATTGTTGGGGTAGTGGGTAGTGGAGAGTTTAAATAGGAGATTGAGAGTGCAATCAATTGGGGAGGTGAAGAGGTGAGGGAAAACCCCATGGGAGATGAAAAGGCAAATGGTGGGAAAACCCATGGGAGATGAAGAGTTGAGGGAGATGGAGAGGCGAGGGGGGAGAGAGTGGGAGATGAAAACATGAAAGATGTGAGAGAGAGAGAGAGAGAGAGAGAGTGAAAAAGAGGGTAAGATGACATGGACGTCTGTGGGTGAAGAGATTATGACGTAGCGGTGTTTGGAGGAGAAAATTTTTTTTTCTCTCAGCTTCGAGTTTTAATTTATATACTAGTCGCAAACCCGTGCGATGCGCGGAATAAGTAATTACTTTATCACTTTGTAATGAGCTTAATCAATGTTCTTGTATTTGGTACAACCTTTTCATATTGTATTCTACTTTGGTCAATTTATTTAAGTTTTTGTAGGGTTTTTAGCAAGACACAATCAAATTTGAGGTAACATAATATTTTATTATTGGAGAAGTTTTTAAGTGGTATTGTTGATTGATTTCTTAAGTCAACCAGTAGATCTTAAGTCAATTGAATACATATTGCATATGACATATAATTCTTCATTTCCATAAAGGTAAAGGCAATCACGGTCCCAAAGGCCAATTCCATTCTCTTTGCATGCTTGTTTGTTTGGTAGATAAAAGTTTGTTTGTTCCAGAAGTAGTATGTTAAAGGATCTGATGACAACTCTGGAGTGCATATTTTCCATTGGATTGGTGTCGTATCAATAAAAGTAGTTGGTTTTCCACCCTCGTTTCATTCGCATAATAAAGCAATAGCAAGTCCATATTTTGTGTTTGTTTCAGCCTCTTTGTTAGCTTCAAGTAGTAGTTGTTGTTCCAGTGTAGTTTGGTCTTGTATGAAGATATGGTAAACCCCAAGAAAATTTTTTGCTTGTTTGTTGCCAACTAAAAAACCTCTCATGAATTAGTATGATTTCATCATTCCGTAGAATTACATGATGTTGCATTAGTCTGGCCAAATTGATGCTTTTAAGAACACTGTAAGCTGATTGTAGTTTTGCCACATATAATCATTTGTTGGTTGTTCTAACTTGTTAACACATAAAAATCTGTTTTAGCAAGAGTAAAAGGCATAGTAAAAATTTGAGGAACAGTGGCCCAACAAAAATGAAAGTTCAGGGTAATATTAGTACATGGTAAAAAGTAAAGCTCTTACTGAATTATTTGCTTTAATTTTTATTGTTTCATACGGCATTATTGTGGTCATTCTTATGGTACTTGTTCTAAAGTTTTTCTATTAAGTGTTAAAACGGAATTCTAAATGATTGGTTTTAAAGTAATTATCATTTACTTTAATTTATTAGGTTTTAATATTTAATAATGGAATTAATCGGGATAATGGTTGGATTTGTAAATGCTCCATGAGTGGTTATATTAGTCTTTAGATGGTAGAAGTGGTTATATAAATCATAAAGGTGATACCTCAACGGTTTTTAAATTGATTGTTGAATGGAATTTATTGTTTTTTATTAAACAAATGAATATAGAAGAAGTAAAAATATTTTATATATATAAAGTCAATAAGAATTATTTCAATTATTTGGTTTGATTTTATTTTCATACCAATGCTATTGATATAATAATGCTTTCATGTGGGGTTAATAAAATTTAATATAGACATTTTATTAATAAAACTTCAAATCCTTTTCATTGGGCTTCTCTAAAAAAAATCTGTAATTGAAAATATTTGGGATATTAGTTGCGAAAATGGGTTGGAGAAAAGTTTTCCTAACCCACTACATAGGAAAAGCAAGAATATGCTTAGGAAAGGATTGCATCAAATAGTTTTAACATGTTTATGGCTATAAAAGTCCATATGTAAAACAAAGGAATTTATTTGCAAACTTTAAGAATATCAGCATCATATACTAAACTTGCTTTATGGCTAAACATATTTTTTTCTAGGATAGTAGCTAACATAATATTTAAAAGATTAAACAAAAAATTCACCAATAATAGTAAACTAAATACAATAGTAAAAGTAATCTATCCTAAATCATAAGGTATCTCAGCTACCTTATCCAAAATTTTTCTTCTTTCTTGAGCTTTGTTGTGTCGTCAAATTCTCCATTTTCAACATAAGGTGCAGAAGTCATTGAATTACATTCAGTGGCTGTCAATGATTTTGTATCCACAACTTTAGAACTGGTTGTATCACGTATCTCATAGAAAATGATATTGTCCTTCCTCTAGAAGGCACCAATTCTAGTTGTACTCAGGGCACCCACTCCAGAATAACCAAAAATTCACAATTGATATATAAAATATAGATGCATATATAACATACTTCTTAAAGTTTACCAAGAAACATGAATGTCTATAATGAACTTTAATTCCTGCCTTTATAAATTTTAGATCAGCAGCCCCTCAAACAATTCTTATTCTTCGAAGGTTAATTCTCTATCTTTGAGCTATAGAGAAAAGGTATAACATATATGATGTCAGTTAACATAAGCTGTTACATACTACTCAAAGTGAAAATTTTGCAGACCACACATTTGCAACATGTCATGAGAGAAAGAAAGTTGCATTAAAGCTTAAATCTCTCCACAAGTCTGATGCTCCCTGGCTACCACACTTAGGAGAGAAAAAGCTACACCACCCACAGGGGATGAGGGTGATGAAGAATAACTATAGAATTTAATTACATGAGGAATACTTATATTGGATTGATCATAGCTAGCAACATACCAGTATCTTGATGACATTTCATTCTAATCAAAGGCAACAACATTTTTTTGTTAATGGTTACACACACATCCAACAGATTTTGAACTAAAAACCTCACCCTTCATCATTCATTCTTATGTGAATCAAATTGGTGATATAGCTCTTTTAGCATGACACGTCTTAGATAATGCAACCACAGTGATCACCTAATTCTCTTCAGTTTGAATGCTTTTTTGATATTTAGGAAACAACAGAATTCCTAGAAGAGAGCCTTGGATCGAGCGTGTGAACAACTTATTGTTGAATAAAAAAAAAGAAGCAGGTTTTATTCTCAGCAAATTCGGAAATACTGTAACCCATTCCACAAAACACACAAATCCAATTTTACCATTCCACAAAACACAAAAATCAAACCCATAAGCTAAGGCTCAAAACCTACAAATCCAAAAAAAAAAAAAAAAAAAAAAAAAAAAAAAAAAAAAGATAAAGGGTGCACCTTTCAAACACAAACCACCATACAACCACCGGGAGAAAAAACAAAACTCAAGCACAACATCAGCAATTGTTGGGGGAGTGGGTACTATAGGTTTAAATAGGAGATTGGGTAGATGAGTGAGGCAAAGTAACGGTGAGCAATCAATTGGGCAATCAGTGAGCTACAATCAATTGGGTAAATTGGTGATTTAATGGGTATGAAAAAAAAAAACGGAGAGGGAGGTTAGGAGTCGGGGAAGAGAAAGAAAATAGTAGGGAAGAGGCCTAGGAGATGAAGAGGCGTGGGAGATGAAGAGGCAAAGGAGATGAAGGGGTGGGAGATGAAGAGGCTGAGCCTATGAGAGAGAGAGAGAGGGAGGTAGTGAAGGAGAGAGAAGAGTGAGGTGGAAGTATGTGGGAGTAGAGATTCTTACGTGGCGGTGTTTCGAGGAGGGTAAAAAATTTCTCTCTATTTCAGGTTTTAATTTATATACTATAGATTTTAATTTTAATTTACTTTAGGTTAAATTACACTGACACTTCATTCTTTTGGGAAAACTAGACTCTCTACACCTTATTTTGGAGAATTGAAACTCCGCTCCTAAATTTGCAAAATAATTAACACTCAGCCCCATTTTTCTTTTCTCTTTTTTGTTTATTTTTTTAATCAATGCCTAACTAAAATATATATATATATTTTAATTATTTTAAGTTTAAGTGGGAAATATTCCTTTAAAAATAGGAAAAAAAAAAAAAAGGACAGAGTGTTAATTATTTTTAAAATTTGGGACCAGAGTGTCATTTTCCTAAAATAGAGTGTAACGAGTCTAATTTTCTCAAAAGAAGAGGGTTTCCGTGTAATTTACCCTTTATTTTATATCAAATTCTTGTGAAGTGACTTCAGCTTAAGCATTTTTTGTGGCGTTTATGGCCCTAATATAGATGGGGAGAGAAGGCATTTGTGGGAGGAATTGGTGGCGTTATATACCTGGCGGCAAGTTCCATGGTGTATATAGGGGGAGGGGAGATTTAAACAGTGTCCTTGATTGTAAGCTATAGATAGATTCCTTGTATCTCTAGATTGTGAAGAATGCTTTTGCAATCTCCACCAGCAATTGCCCCTTCACCCATTTTCGAATTACTTCTCAATTTTACTAGATACCAATGGCATACATGGGGAAAGGATCATTCAAATAAAACAGAGCGGCTTTTTGGAGAAGGTTAAATAGTGTTGGAGTAATTAACTAATTAGTAATTACTCGTTCTAAGGCTCACTTTGTTCTGGTAAATAAACTCAAATGTTTGAAGAAAGATTTGATCGAGTACTTGGAACAAAGAGGTGTTTGTAGACGCGAAGGAGAAGAAGAATAATCTGTTGTAGGAAATACAAGTTTAAAGTAATCATGGCTCATGGCTACTATGGTTGTAGGAAGATGATAAAAATACCAAGTTTTTCTATCAATTAGCTAACTCGCATGAGAGTAATAACTTCATCGGCAATTTCAGATTTGGGTGTAGAATTTTACAAATACTTATATCATGAATCTGAAAGTTGGCATCCAAAAGTTGCTGGCTCGAAATTTGATGTGTTGAATTTTGTGTGAGGAGGATGTTGATCAGTTGAGAAGACCTTTTGTGAAGGAAGAAGTTCTTCTAGCTCTGAAAAACATGAATCCCTCCATGTCCATAGAGATTCTCAAAAGCATTTTTTTATTCCAAAATTTCTTTCTTAAATCATTAAATTGGGGCCACTATGTATTTTTTTTTTTTCCTTAAATTTGGGGCCTTTTTTGCTGTGAGTTTTTTTAATTTCTTGGGGGCTTCAAGCAATTGCTTAACTCGCTTATAGACTGGGCCGGCCCTGCTAAGAATGGATACCATTCTCTTTCTTCTATTATCTCGTATGAAAACATAACTTAGTTATGTTATTTTGCAGCTATCACTAATATAGGAAGAAAAAACACCATATAAATGGGTTAAAAAGAGAGAGAGAAGAAGAAGATCCAAAACACTTTTCTAGGTAGAATTAGAATATTCATGATAGAGAACCGAAAATAAATAGTCATGATAGAATTAGAATCATACAGAGAACCAAAATTAAATATTCATGATAGCATTAAAATTAATTTTTAATGAAATAATGAACAAAAAAATATTCCTACCAACCTTATTTTCACCATCCTCGCAATTTTATTTGTCAAGTTGGTTTTTTGCAATGTAACACATCCTTATATATAGGAAAGCACATTTATCATAATGAATTTAATGAAAAATAATAATGGGTATGAAACTTCCAAATGTGGGTAACATAACGGGAAAATAGAGTGTAGACGTCAAAATTTTATGATGTGTTTACATCCGTCCGATTGATCATGATTAATTTTTATTAATTAAATCAATTGTCAAGTGATGACGTGTCAATAATGGACTAGTCAACAAATTGCATCCAATAGGATGGAGCCATATGTCACAACTTTGAAACCATGTGGCAACATCAGATGAAGAATCCTACATATGGAATGTTTTAATTAAATGGAAGACCAAATTCAAATTTAAATTCAAAATCAAATTAAATCAAATCAAATCCCATTAAATGTTGAGAAGGAAATTCCAAATGAAGAAACCTTGAAGTGCCTATAAATAAAGACCTCTTAGAGAAGAGAAAGGGATCCAGAGAATCAAAAGGAGAAAACCCTGTTAACACTCTGCCAAAAAGAAGAGTTCTCTCAAGATTCAAGAAGAGCACTCTTGTTCAGCCAAAAGCAAGGCGTACTTCTGCTTCTTCAAATCCAAAGTGGGAGACGCCTCTCAAATCTTCATTCAACTTAGACCAAGATCAAGCCGACGGCCCTCGACTCTTAGTCCAAAAATTTCAACTACATACTCAACTCAGAAATAGCCAGACACCATTCAAGATCAAGCTTCATAGCCCTTGGATCGTGGAGCGTCACGGAGATAGAATCAGAGGAATTTATTGTATTCTTTATTGTAAAGGATCATTTAGAGATTTGTACCCGCTTTCATACATATAAATACAAATTGATTATGTGTTACACTATTTCGTGACCGTGTGATTTATCTGTACGAAATTTGTGTCTACAAATTTCTAGCACGCCCAGTGGGACTTTCTCTACCTCTCACTTCTTTCTCCGTTTTGAGATCTTCGAGTCTTCAACACGCCAGATTCAATGGCTTCAAGAAAGGCTCACATCCCCAAGACTACCACCAAGAATGTTAGGGGTTCAACAAGTAGCAGCACTTCTACAGGCCCCATGACTCGAAACAGATCGAAGGCAATAGGACTTCCTACGGCACAAAGGACCATCGGAAAAGCTTCTACAAAAAATCTCACCAAAGCCCAGCCTCAGCCTAAAACAGTCATCTCACTAGACACTTTAGGGGCAGGCAGACGTACATCCAAAAGTGTGGGAGACATGCCTCTCGTTTCAGAAGACTCGACAGCAAGGGGTAACTCATCCTATTCTGCACCAGATGCCGAGTCGAGCACTGATTCACAATCAGGTTCCTCCCCGGGATCTCCTTGAAGGGCTACTTCATCTGCCTTCTCTGAGGACTCATCTCGCGTAATAGTCATGCCAGCTATGATGACCGAAACCGCTATGGTGGATGAGAGGATTGTTGCAATGGAACGTGCTATCTCTAAACTTACTAAGACTATGGAGGAAAAGGACCTCCAGATTGCTACCCTCATGAACAAGCTCGAAGTTCACAATCATGGAGAATCCAGCAATGGTCCCATTCACCAGCGAACCCCCCAAGATGGTCACAAGAGAGTTGAGGACCAACATACAAACTCTACCTCCATTGCCTCCTTATCAGTCCAGCAGTTGCATGACATAATAACAAACACTATTTGAGCTCAATATGGTGGTGCGCCTCAGAGTACTCTTATGTATTCAAAACTGTACACCAAGAGGATTGATAGTTTACGGATGCCTCCAGGCTATCAGCCTCCGAAGTTTCAACAATTCGACGGGAAGGGGAATCCTAAGCTACACGTCGCCCACTTTGTCGAGACTTGCAATAATGCTAGCACAGATGGAGACTTGCTCACAAAGCAATTCGTTCGTTCTCTTCAAGGAAACGCCTTCGATTGGTACACTGATTTGGAGCTCAAATCCATTGATAATTGGGAGCAAATGGAAAGGGAGTTATTGAACCACTTCTACAACACTCGCCGTACTGTGAGCATGATGGAACTTACCAATACGAAGCAATGGAAGGATGAACCCGTCGTTGACTACATCAATCAATGGCGCTTGTTAAGCCTTGATTGCAAAGATCGACTTTCAGAAGCTTCTAGAGTAGAAATGTGCATCCAAGGAATGCATTGGGGTCTGCTCTACATTCTCCAAGGCATCAAGCCTCGTACATTCGAAGAACTTGCTACCCGAGCGCATGACATGGAACTTAGCTTGGCTAGTCGGGGAGAAAAGAGTCTACCTATTGCTGAACATCATAAGGAGAGGAAGGACGTAAAGAAGGGTGACAAGTCTTCCAAACCCATGATCAAAGAGTCCATGGCCATCGCTGCAGAACCCGTCAGAATCGTCGCAAAGGAGAAAAAAGAGGAGAGAATGAAGGGTCCATCTCAAGAAAGGGAGAGACGCCAGTTGACGCTGAAAGAGATGGAAGAGAAGACATACCCATTTCCAGACTTTGATGTTCCAGGCATGCTCGAAGACTTATTAGAGAAGGAGGTTATTAAACTACCAGAATGCAAGCGGCTAGATGAAATGGGGCGTACCAACGACCCAAAGTACTGCAAATACCATCGGGTTGTAAGTCATACAGTGGAGAAGTGTTTCGTTCTAAAGGATCTTATCTTGAGGGTCGCAAAAAAGGGTAAAATCCTCTTAGACCTGGATGAAGCCGTTAGGTCAAATCATGCTACGTTTACCTTTAGGTCGCCAAGTCCAACGAAGACGCAGTTTCCCTTAGTGTCAACACCGGGGGCAACTTGCAAACGCATCCAATTCGGAACACTTGAACTTGTTTGCTTGCCATGTCTAGAACCACAAGAAGATGCCGACATAGAAGATAAGCTATCAAGTGAGGGAAAGGGTTGGACTCTTGTAACCCATAGGAAATCTCGAAAGCAACACAATCCAAAGCCTCGTGTCACTTATGCAAGAGAACGACGCCAAACGAGTTGTTCAATGATACCTCGCAAAGGAAGGGTGATGGATAACTTGAAGACGCAGCAGAAAGGAATTCGAATAGAGGAGGTGCTCCAGAAGGATTCTTATTCATTGATCACATTGCGGGAGTTTTTCCCCAAAGGCTATTTTACGGAGGACCTCGTAACAACCGCCAACATGACATCTTGCCATGAGATTGATGAGCGAGACGGTTTTGTCCAAGGTGAGGAAGAAGTGCACCTTAGGGAGGCCAAAATGATAGAAAAAGAGGAGAATGAAATCTATGCCAGAAGAAGTCTTTACTCAATGCGCTAATTGTCATGGCAAAATAACATTCAATGATGAAGATCTTTTATTGGACTCTAAACCACATAATCAACTGCTTTTTGTCTCTGGTTACATACGTGAGGAAAAGATAAGTCAAATCCTTATCGATGATGGTTTCGCCGTGAACATAATGTCAAAAGTGACAATGAAACTCCTTGGCATATCTACGGAAGAGCTTTCCAAGAGTCGACTGGTCATCCAGGGCTTTAATCAAGAAGGTCAAAAGGCGATCGGAATTATTCGGCTTAACGTGATCATGGAGGATTTGAAGACAAGGCTCTTCCACGTGATTGATTCAAAGACTTCTTACAATTTGTTGTTAGGACGACCTTGGCTCCACGAGAATGGTATTGTACCTTCTACACTCCATCAATGCTTTAAGTACTCTGAGGGTAAGTAAGTAAAAAAGGTGATAGCAGACCTGCAACCATTCACAGAGGCGGAATCACACTTTGCAGATGCCAAGTTTTACTTGAATTGCGACATGGTGAATGATGCACTACCAGAAGATAACAAAAGAATGAGGGAGAAGGGTAAAGGACACAGTGAAATCCCGTGTGAAGACTCTCGACTTAATGTTGCTGTAGCACCAAAGTCTCATATAGCATCAAAGGGGGCATCACCAATCTTACGATATGTCCCATTGTCCAAGCGGAAGGAAGGTCAAACTCCATTCGGGTTGGTAGCGGAGGCCAAGGTTAGACCTAACGAGCCTGCTCAGGAGAAAGATATTGCCATTCTTAAAAGCAACTTAACTCTTCCATTGCCAAAGCTAGATAAGGTGGCCTCGACCAAACCTCCACTAAAAGGTTTCGTTAAATCTGCATCAGACTCCATCAAGGAAGGGTCGTTACCTAACAAGAGAACCAAGGAGGGTTTTGATCCTAAGGCGTATAGACTTTTGGCAAAGTCAGGGTACGATTTCAATAATCCTTCACAACTCGGGCAACTCTATTCGGATTGCGTAGAGGAGAAGTCACAATGGCTTAACCAGAACTAAAGTAAGTTAAGGCAACAAGGCTATGCAATTGAAACTTCTAAAACGGGGTTAGGATATTCATCGCAAGAGCCTGTCCGCATCTCGGCCAAAGGGAAAAACGAAAGGAGGACTGCTCTACATATCTCCTTTGAAGTTGCAGAAGAGGAGAGTCAAGCGGAACCAACACCCCAATCATCTGTGTTTGATCGCTTAACTAGCCCTACTCCTTGAGAGTCGGTATTCAACAGGTTAAGTGTCTCAATCCCAACGAAAGAAGGGACTTCCCATGTACGCAGGTCAGCATTTGATAGACTCGGGTCTCCGAGCACTTCAAAAGTTGCTTCGCAATCTAAGGTGGAAAAAGGTGATACATGGAAGAAAGGCGAATCTGAGATATGCAGCCTCGTTCCCTCACGTATGAAGCGAGAACTAGCTGTGGAGGTTAGTGTGGGTAGTTCACTTAAGGCAAAACGACGAACTATCATACACACAAATAGGTTGGGAAAGCAAGTCGACCAAGAGGAAGAGGAAAATGAAACTTTAGTCCTTCCTGCTTACCTTGTAACGGTAGAAACTGATTCTGGATCTAGCTCATCAGATGAGGAACCAGATGAAGCCTTGCATGCAATTGAAGATGGTGGACAAGCAACTGTGGATGAGCTGAAGGAATTGAACCTGGGAACTACTCATGAGCCTCGCCCGATCTTCATAAGTGCACTCCTAACTCCTGCGGAGGAAAAAGAATACCTTGAGCTTTTGACAGAGTACAAAGACGTCTTTGCATGGACGTATAAACAAATGCCGGGTTTAGACCCAAGAGTTGCAGTTCATCGACTGGCAATAAAGCAAGAAGCACGCTCGGTTAAACAAGCTCAACGTCGTTTTCGACCAGAACTCCTCCCCCAAATTAAGGCCGAAGTTAACAAACTTGAGCAAGCCAGATTCATTCGGGAAGTACAATTTCCAAAATGGATTGCGAATATTGTCCTAGTCAAAAAGAAGAATGGACATATTCGAGTTTGTGTCGATTTTAGGGATTTGAACAGGGCTTGCCCCAAGGATGATTTCCCATTGCCAAATACAGAGCTCATGGTAGACTCAACCATCGGTCACGAAGCATTGTCATTCATGGAAAGTTCATCAGGATACAACTAAATTCGAATGGCGCCTGAGGATGAAGAGATCACTGCCTTCCAAACCCCGAAAGGAATTTACTGTTACAAGGTGATGCCCTTCGAACTTAAGAATGCTGGAGCAACATATCAACGAGCAATGCAAAAAATCTTTGATGATATACTTCACAAGATTGTTCAGTGTTATGTCGATGACTTAGTGGTTAAAACAACAAAAAGAGAGGAACATATACGAGATTTACGCATCGTATTCAATCGACTGAGGAAATACCAGCTCAAGATGAACCCCTTGAAATGTGCATTTGGTGTTACGTCCGGAAAGTTCCTCGGCTTTATCATTCGACATCGAGGCATCAAAGTAGATCAATCTAAGATAGATGCTATCCAAAGGATGCCCAAACCGAAGAATTTACGGGAGCTACAAAGCTTGCAAGGTCATCTTGCATACATTCGACGCTTTATATCAAACCTAGCAGGACGATGTCAGCCGTTCAGTCGGCTAATGAAGAAGGATACCAATTTCGAGTGGGATGAAGCCTGCAAAAATGCATTTGAGAGCATTAAAAAGTACTTGCTAAATCCACCTGTCCTAGGAGTTCCCATACCAGGGAAACCTTTGATACTATACATCGCAGCGCAAGAACAATCACTTGGGGCTTTTTTAGTCCAAAAGAATGAAGCGGAAAAGGAGAAAGCGTTGTATTATCTCAGTCGAAAGCTAACTGGAGCAGAATTGAAATATTCTCCCATAGAGAAAATGTGTCTTGCACTCTTCTTTTCCATTCACAAATTGAGGCATTACATGCAAGCACACACAATACATTTAGTTGCGAAGGTGGACCCAGTGAAGTACATCTTGTCTAGGCCAGTAATATCTGGGCGATGGGCAAAATGGTCTGTGGCCTTTCAAGAATTTGAAATCGCGTATGTTCCGCAAAAGGCTATTAAAGGACAAGCACTAGCAAACTTTCTCGTTGATCATCCCATACCTGCTGACTGGGAGCTGTTAGATGACTTTCCAGATGAAGACGTGTTATACACGAAGATCCTTCCACCTTGGATGATGTTCTTTGATGGGGCTGCGCATCGTGAAGAGTCAGGAGCAAGCGTTGTTTTTGTTTCACCACAAAAACACATGTTACCATTCGCTTTTAGGCTTAATGAACATGCTCAAATAATGTGGCCGAGTACCAAGCCCTTATCGCTGGCCTCCAAATGGATCTTGACATGAAAATCTCATACTTAGAGGTTTACGGAAACTCTAAGTTGGTGATCAATCAACTCTTAACGCATTATGAAGTCAAGAATGAAGGTTTGGTTCCTTACTTCCGATTGGCCACACGATTAGTTGAGGAGTTTGATGGGATTTCTTTAGAACACATTCCTAGAAATGAGAATAAGATAGCAGATGCTCTTGCCAGCTTGGCCACTACGCTGGCATTGTCAGAAGAAGAAAGGGTGAATATGCCAGTTTGCAATCATTGGGCACTCACTTTCACAGAGGAATATAGGCTATACCACAAAATAAATAATTTTAAGTAAATAATTAGATTTTTTAGATTTTTTGAAAATAGGCTATTTTTTTTTCTCAATTTTAAGTAAATAATTAAATTCACAGTGAGACCAATTACTCATATGAAAATAGAAAGTATTAGTCTTAAAATATTAAATTATTTTCCCTATTTTGAGTATGAAATTTTCACATGAGATCCACACATCCTTCCAAACATCCAAAAGCCCATATCCCAAATCACAAAGCTTTCTCCTTTCTTTATGGTCTCCTAGGCCTTGAAAATGCCCCAAGCCCATGTTGCAACTGGTGGAGGGCATCCGAACCCAACTATATTTTTCCAAGATCGACGTTCCAAGCCTAAAACGACCTGGGCAATTTCAGCCCAATAACGTATTTTTTAATTTTTTTTGGCCAAAAAGTACCGTTCCAAAGTTAAATAGGGATGTAGGCCAGTTACTGAAAATCGTCTCTTGGAGAGACGATTTGTCGTTTTATTTTTTTTTTTTTTTTTTTTTTTTTAATTTAAAAGGACAAATTTAAAAAAAAAAAATTTAAAGGACAAATCGTCTCTTGAAGAGACGATTTTGTCTTCAAAATTTTTTTTTTTTTTTTTTAAATGCGCCATTTTAAAAATGTAACAAATTTAAAAAAAGAAATTTTTTTTTTAAGGACAAATCGTCTCTTGAAGAGACGATTTGTTCTTTTTCTTTTTTTTTTTTAATTTAAAAGGACAAATCGTCTCTTGAAGAGACGATTTTGTCTTCAAAATTTTTTTTTTTTTTTTTTAAATGCGCCATTTTAAAAATGTAACAAATTTAAAAAAAGAAATTTTTTTTTTTAAGGACAAATCGTCTCTTGAAGAGACGATTTGTTCTTTTTCTTTTTTTTTTTTAATTTAAAAGGACAAATCGTCTCTTCAAGAGACGATTTTGTCTTCAAAATTTTTTTTTTTTTTTTTTAAATGCGCCATTTTAAAAATGTAACAAATTTAAAAAAAGAAATTTTTTTTAAGGAAAATCGTCTCTTGAAGAGACGATTTTCAGTTTTTCTCAGAAACCGTGCCCCCAGCACTTTAAACTCAAACTAGATCTATTATTCCGAACTCAAACCAGATCTATTCTTCTGAACTTCGCCCAGCTCTCTTCTTCCAGCAACAGCAACCCCTTAAACTTCTTATTCACCTACTTCTTCAATCAAAGGTTCCTCACACTTCATATGTAAGTAAATAAGTTAGATCTATACACTTCTTTTATTTTAAATGTTGCTAATACATTATGTCAGCCAAGATTACATTTTATTCTACTAAATTTGTGAAATGAGAAATCATCTTCCTTTTGTTCTATTTATATTTTTGAATTTACATTTACTTCTTTGTTTCTTCATTGTGCTTTGCTAAAACAAGGATAGAATCTGATATAAGGATTTCTTAACTGTGTTAACATATGTAATAATTAGAGGTTTAACTACTAATTTACATGTATTTGACATTAATGCAAAAGACAAATTTTAATTTGTTTCATTTGAGTTCTCTAAAATTCGTTTTCTTTCAATTCAGTCCATTCATTCATTTACATTAAATAGGTTGTTGTTAAGTGTCCAAAACAATGTTGATTTGATGAAAAATTCATAAAACTAATATGGTTAGTGGGTGCAAAGTAACGAAAATTAGAGTGTAATTTTAAAATAAATGAAAGTTAGAAGGTAAAACATGTAATTTAGCCCATATAAAATTAATATAAGTGATCTTTTTCATATAAAAATGATTTTATCTGATAAAAAATTAATTTTTACTAAAAAAAAAAAATCATTAACTACCATCATTTCAACAAGTGGAAAATATTATTGTGAAAAAAAAAAAAAAATTGTGTATTCCTTCTTGTGGTTGATGTTGTTTTGTTTTCTGATTTTATTATTATTTTTTTTTTATTAATCACCCCAACCACATGTCACTGTCCCCTCCCATAGTCCCAAATATTTTGCTTACTGTAGCAATCCCTATAAAAATGACGAAAATGCGTCAGCATTAAAGTGGCGACGTGGAACAGTTGAAGGTTATTTTGGTGATAATCTTGATTACCTTTTTTTTAGTTTCTTTTTTTTGGGGTCTGGTTACAATGATTCCAATCTCCAGACATGGTTTAATAAATGCTTTCCTTAATAATTAAAAAAAATGTTTTTGACATTTGGTAGATATTGAAACCAACCGCAAACTCACTCTACACAGCCCCAAAGCTAGTTTTGTGCAACATAATTTGTTTGTTGTTATTCTTGTTGTGTTAGAAAAAATGTAAAACCACATAGTTTTGTGCTAATTCTTAGGAAAAAAATAAAAGAATTTCTACACTTTAAAAATGACTAAACAAAAAGAAAGATAAAAAAGGCTAGAGAGATTTTGAGGAGTTTTTAGACTCTTGTAACTTGTCTTAATGGTTTGGTGTTACTGATTTGGGTTATGTATAACTTGACATTGGAGTGGAATTATGGGACAAAATTTTGGGAGTATACTCAACTCAGTATACTATATTTCTGTAAAGTTTCATGATTTGTTATTATGTTTTTGGGTTTCTAATGACAGTCTAAGTAGAGCTGTTTCACTGCAGAATGCAATTGGAGTACTCTAGGTTGAATCCTTTGTAACTCCACTTAGAGATTGAGTTTTGACACAAAATTTGGGGTGTATTAGGTTAACATATATATGTTCTAATCTGGAGATTTTGGTGATTTTTAGAGACTCCTAGGTATTTTAATATTTAATTCCAAGTGGGCTGATCTGCTTTAGAAATTAATGTGGGGGTTGTAACCTTGAACTCTTAGAAACCTAACCTATGAGCATTATCTTTATAAATCGAAGGCTGCCCATATTCTAATAATATTTTGATTTTATCTATAAAAAAAAAAATTAAAAAGGCTAGAGAAAAATACAATGTTGAATGTATCTTTGAATAATTTCTTTAGTTGTCACTAACAAGTTGTAAATTACTTTTGATTTCAATAGGTATCATGGCTCCAATTACTATATATATCCGCTACAACGGAGAAATAATTTATGATAGTATCCATGGAGTTCAGTATGAAGGGATGCAGAGATGAAGAATATTCGAGTAAAGCGAGGGATCAGTTTTAAGAAATTGCGAAGAAAGATATTCAATGCACTGGAATTGGATAATCATTCCAATGCCATTACTATTACTTTTCGTTCTCCCCAGGCAATCCTTAGCCACAACATTTTCTACATGCCCATGTTGATAAATGGCGACAATGATGTTAATTTCATGTTTGATGTGCTAGATGCGATGCCTCAGCTAATAGGTGTTGAGTTGTATATAACTATTACGCCTCAGTTAGTAGGTGTTGACTTGTTAAATATTGAAGATGCACAACATGCAAATCTAGAGGGTTATGGAGGTGAAGATTTACAGGGAGATTACAATGTTCTTACCCAACCCCTCAATACACCATGTTACGATATACCAACACCATTAGAGGAACGTGGGGGTAGCAGCTATCGACATGAGCATTTATCACCGCCACTGGTTGATGGATGTGGTCCCAACCGTTCTGATGAGAATGCTCAGGGAGTACAAGATGATCACCTTGATGATGTGTTTATGGCAAGCCAGACCTTACATGATTTTGATGATGTTCATGATGATTATGAAGATGAGTTATGTGAACTCATAATTAATGATTGTGACTCCCATGAAGATGATGATATACATGCACAACACTCTACGCCTTGCATACCTACAATGGAAGCTCCATCACCTTCATTTATTGCAAACACTTGGGATAATATTAGTGTTCCATGTGATGATATGGTAACACCTCTATCCAGTTGGGACAAGGAGTTGGAGTTCCGTAAAGGGTTGATTTTCAGCAATAAAGCAGAGGTTCAGCATGCAGTAAAGATTTACAGCATTAAGAGAAACCAGAGGTATAAGGTATATGAATCAAACTTGACTCAATGGGCAGTGTATTGCACAAATGAGTGTTCATGGAAACTTCGGGCATGCCAGCGCAAGAAGCATGGATTTTGGGAGATAACTAAATACTATGGTCCTCACACATGTACAAACCTTGACGTGAGTAAAGATGGTAAGATGTTGGATTCAAATTTGATTGAAAGAGAAATTCACCATCTCGTAGTAAAAGACCATGCCGTCACAATTGGAACCCTAGATGCAGAAATTTTTAAAGAATATAAGGCAAAAGTTTCTTACTTTAAGTTATGGGATGCGAAACAGAAGGCAATTGCCAGGATATATGGGGATTGGGTTAAGTCTTATGAGATCTTACCGATGTTCATGGCTGCAGTACAAGATGCTAATCCAAATACAGTAGTGAAATGGAAGAAAAAAGATGGCATCGAAAGAAATACTGAGATATTTCACCGTGTATTTTGGGCTTTTGGTCCTTGCATTGCAGGATTCATACATTGTAGGCCAGTGATCAATATTGACGCAACTCATTTATATGGCAAATATCAAGGGAAGTTGTTGATAGCAATGGGTCAAGATGCCGACAACGGGGTTTATCCTCTCGCATTTGCGGTTGTGGAAAATGAGTCCAAGGATAGTTGGATGTGGTTTTTAATATGCATCAAAAAATATGTCACACAACGGAAAGGTATGTGCCTTATATCAGACCGACATAAAGGAATCGAAAAAACCGTTCTTGATAAGCACTTCACTGATTGGCAGGGTACGAATGGATATTGGAGAGTTTGCATTCGTCATCTAGCTAGTAACTTCCTGAAGCGTTACAAAGATAATAATCTTGAAGAATATGATAATGAGAGCAGGCAGTGCTAATCAAATACGGAAATTCAACACAACAATGGAGTGCATTAGAAGATACAATGAGGAAGCTCGTATACGATTGGATGAGGTCCCAGTAGAGAGATGGACATGTTCACATGATGGTGGGCATCGTTATGGGGCAATGACCACAAATTTGGTTGAGTGCTTCAATGGTGTATTGAAAGGTTCACGCAGCCTACCCATAACAGCAATGGTAAAATTCACTTTTTTCAAACTTGCTAATTATTTCGATGATCGTCGTGCCAAAATTCAAGATCAACTGAATTCTGGTGAAGTGTTCAGTAAATATGCCATGGATAAGTTTAATAGGTGTCGGGCAAAGGCAGGTGGTCATACGGTAACGATGTTTGACCGTAACCTAGGTGTATTTGAGATTCGAACAAGTCCTAATCTAGGAAGTTCGTATAGGGGTGACCACACTCATCAAATTAGGTTGCATGAGGGGACATGCACCTGTGGGAAATGGCAAATGTTTAAGATCCCTTGTTCGCATTTAATTGCATGTTGTTCTGACCAACACATTAATGTAATGCAATTTATTGACCCATGTTATAGATTGACTGAACAACTAGCTTGCTATTCACGACCATTTGAGCCTGTGAAAGATGAGTTATACTGGAAACCTATTGAAGGGCCTACGTTGCGCCCTGACCCAACAATGGCTCGCCAAAAAGGTCGACCAAAGTCAACAAGAATAAGGAATGAGATGGATTGGCGAGAGAGTCAACCTAAGCCGAGATGTGGAATATGTCAAGTTGAGGGACATAATCGTAGAACATGTCCTAATGCGAGTATGGCTTCGACAAGTGGTGCTGGTACAAACTAGGTATGTGATATACTTGTTCAAATTATGAGTTATGGATAGAATTAAATGATTATTTATATATGTACTACTTTCCCACCCATTATTGTATGAAGTTATTTTCTTTTTTATGAATCATGGCTTTTTATTTGTTGTACCTTGTGCTACTTCAACTAACGTTTAATTTTATGTATTAGGTACAGAAATAATGTTTAAGATCTATGTAGTGCGATGAACTAGATGATTTCAGCATGGGGTGGAACAAAGAAGTTCGTAGGAGGGTCATTTTGCTATGGTTTACGTCTATCTCAAATCAATCAATGGTGGTTAATTAATTGAGATTGTGTTTGATCACTCTTTTTTTTTTTCTTTTTTGTTTTTTTTTTTTTTTTTTAATTTGTGACATTCCGAATTGATTATGCTAGTTGTAATTTTAAGGTTTCACTGGTTTTTGTATTATATAAATATGCAAGACATGTTTTAGCAGTTTCTATTTTATTTTATCACTCTTTAAAATGATTTTTCTTTGAACTATATTTTATCACTCTGTGCTCTACAACTTATATTTGTATTCTCACAATATTTTTGTTCTCACATTTAGCCATTTTGGTCCATGATTTGATCATCTTACATATGTATGAAAGAAAGTGTTTATAATTGAAGTTTGTTGGTCCCTTGACATGTTATATATATATATATATATATATATATATATATATATATGTTTCTTGGTTAACCCATCTTGATGGATGAAAGTGGTGGTCATGTTTGGAAAATAGCTAAATCCCTACGTTTGCAATAGAATCTTCAATCTGGCAACACCAAATACAAATAGTTTTAGAGTGATGTTTCATAAAGAATAGTTTTACCATAATCTCATATAGATTGCAAAAAATCATGTTCACTGGGTGTCATCACTCATGTTATATAGTTTTACAATTAATCAAATTTTAGTCTAATAATCTCTCTTCCACCAAAAAAAAAAAAAGTTTGATCCAACCCCATTAATAACAATAAGCACCATTCCTCATACATCCAAAACCAGAAACGTAGAAAGCAACAGAGTTCCTTAGCAGTAGAACGTCAATAGGATTAACTTCAGACTCCATCAGCATGTTGGCAAGAACCAAATATCTGACACATTAAACAGGAATAATGTAAGAATGTGAAATATAAAGGACAAAGATGACTAGATGTTTTTATTTCAAGGTAGGTTTATAGAGAGAAATATGTAGATATCTAATTCCCCAATAAGTATTCTCTACAAACAGTCCACCACTTGGAATCAATGAAAAAAAAAATGTTACGCACTTCAAGCATTGGATACGCCGCTGACTTGTGTTCCTGGAATAAACGACGAGCCTGGTGACCACGGAAGCATTTATGAACACCAAGTATGCCTTGCAGAACTTGTTTTCTCCTATAGCCGAGCCCTGGACAAGCAAAAGAAAACCAGATCTAAATTTCTTAGCACTACATAACTTTCACCCATAAACATAGACACTATATTATGCACGAAATGAATTGGTAGTTACCCGAAAGCTGAACATGAATTGTCTGGCTTTCTAGCTTACTCGAGCATTTGGGTGAGACTGAAGGCTCTCATACATCACTCGAGCCTCATTAGGCCTGTCAACAATTACAACTGTTTTATAATAATCAAGTAAGCAAAGAGCAGAAAGTTAACATCACTCAGCACTTTACTTAGGGACATAAGGAACACCTTCAAGTAAATGACAACGTCAAAACTTAAAGTCACCAAGCCCATAAAACTTGCCATAAAAAACAAAGAGATCATTTGAATTGGGGCAGTGACTTAAAAAAAAAAAACACAACTCAAAAGTAAATGATAACGTACCTTTCATGCTTCAAGATCTATGCTACCTTGATTATTATACTTGATTAAATGCTACCTTGATTACTTAAAAAAAAAAACACAACTCAAAAGTAAATAAATCAAGTGTTGTGTTAGTGATGAAATTTCATTTTTTTCGTCCTGCAAAGAATCACAACAATATATAAGTAACAACCCCAATAAAGCTAAGCAACATAGGGAGTTAATATTAAAAATTGTCAACTTCAAAATAAAGCCAAACAACATGATATCCATGTCTATGCTTTAAAACCATACTCTTGTAATGTTGGTGATACGCAGAACTAGTCCCACATCCACGAGCTTTTACGTTCCGAGGTGGGTTCCTCCTACGCCCAACATCTTCTGCCAAAGGCGCCGGTGCCGGTGGCACAGTGGTGGGTATGAGTGAGGGAGGAGGTGAATATGTCTGAGTGGAACCGGTGGGTGTCTCCTCAATATAGGGTGTGATGGGTGGCGGTGTGAAATGGGTAGTAACTGGGGTAACTAGGTGGGTGGGGTCTATAATATGAGGTGAAACTGAATGAGTGGGCTGTGTGGGATGGGTGGTAACTGGGGTGGACTGTGCGGGATGTGTGGTAACTGGGTGGATGGACTGTGCGGGATGTGTGGTATCTGGGTGGATGGACTGTGCGGGATGGGTGGTATCTGGGTAGGTGGACTGTACGGGATGAGGGGTAACTGGGTGGGTGGGATGGGGGGTAACTGGATGGGTGGACTGTGCGGGATGAGGGGTAACTGGATGGATGGGATGGAGGGTAACTGGGTGGGTGGACTGTATGGGATCGGGGGTAACTGTGGTGGGTATGAGTGAGGGAGGAGGTGAATATGTCTGAGTGGAACCGGTGGGTGTCTCCTCAATATAGGGTGTGATGGGTGGCGGTGTGAAATGGGTAGTAACTGGGGTAACTAGGTGGGTGAGGTCTATAATATGAGGTGAAACTGAATGAGTGGGCTGTATGGGATGGGTGGTAACTGGGGTGGACTGTGCGGGATGTGTGGTAACTGGGTGGATGGACTGTGCGGGATGTGTGGTATCTGGGTGGATGGACTGTGCGGGATGGGTGGTATCTGAGTAGGTGGACTGTACGGGATGAGGGGTAACTGGGTGGGTGGGATGGGGGGTAACTGGATGGGTGGACTGTGCGGGATGAGAGGTAACTGGATGGATGGGATGGAGGGTAACTGGATGGGTGGACTGTATGGGATGGGGGGTAACTGGATGGGTGGATCGTGTGGGATGAGGGGTAACTAGGTGGGTGGAATAAGGGGTAACTGAATGGATGGACTGTGCGGGATGAGAGGTAACTGGGTGGGTGGGATGAGTGGTAACTGAGTGGGTGGACTGTGTGGGATGGAGGGTAACTGGATGGGTGGACTGTGTGGGATGAGGTGTAACTGGGTGGGTAGACTGTGCGGGATGGAGGGTATCTGGATGAGTGGGATGGGGGGTAACTGGATGGGTGGGATGGGGGGTACTTGGGTGGGTGGACTGTGTGGGTGGACTGCTGGGAATAACTGAGTGGGTGGATGAGCTGGGCTCGGCAATGGTGGGGGCAACTGGGTGGGTGGACTCTGTGGGATGTAATCGATTAAGAGGATCGGGCAATTTTTAGGCCCCGATATGCCTCCTTACTTGCTGGATGGGATGATGGGAACATGTGATAAATGTTTAGCAATACATCAGCCTATCATAAAATAGAAGATGTCATAAAATCATAAAATTAAAGATGTCATAAAATTAATCCAAAAAAATAACTTCTAACCCACATATTTTTTTGTTAAATACCATAAAACACACCCTAATCCAACTCCATAAGTGTATAAAAAATTAAATCATACGGTTTCAAAATGTAACAAATTCAATCAATGTTTCATACTAAACCCCAAATATAACATCATTCCACTTAAATGGATCGAGTTTAATTTTTTACTTTTGAATCTATAGAGTTTAGTTTGTTACACTATAAACTTTAGGATTTAAACTGTCATTTTATCTTATCCCATCACGAATTCTATCATTCAATTGCTACAATAATATCACTACAATTGCTAGGCATAAATGATGCAAAACTAATATCAAGTAAAAACCCTTACCAGAGCATCAAAAGAAGCGCTTTGCTTGCTGATATAGCGTCGAGTGATCCTGCGATACCATACCATGTACTCATCGTTATAAGACATAGGATCCGATACTATGTCACTTGTAATGACATGCTCAAGTCGATTATTCCACGTATCAACATGGGACTCCCATTTTTTCGTCCAATCCGTCTCTTTCTTCCTTAAAGTTACTGCATGCAAGGTAACATAAGTATTGATGGGCCTAGGTATGGACTGCTGCATTCCGAATTGACGTAAGACACGATCGGGGCAGTGCATCTCTACAATATGCACACATATCAATGGCACCATCGTACGCCATATCTCCCGTCCTCTTAGGCAATAGTCTGGCAAATTAGCATTAATATACGGCTGCCAAACAATCTACAAAAGTATACACACAATAGAAGTATTAACAAAATAGAAGAATTAACAAATGGAAACTATACATGTGTACTGTACAAGTATGAGTGTTGGACAAGTAGTGTAATGGACCTAAAGCCCAATGGGTCTACATAAAATATATTAACAATAACTATGAATACGGTGAATATACATCAAATACAAGTATAGTACCTCATCGGGATGTTGCATACCCAAAGCTGATCGATAATGGCGTAAGACATGAGTGCTAACATTTTTCTGGCACTTTGCATTGCACCACCTATAACATAACATAATCATTCATGTACTTATATAAAACACATACAATAATTTTAAAAATATTGTGAAGCATATGAGCAATTAACCAAGGAGAATCTATAATATATATATATACATATATATATATATACCTAATGCCATACGGCCCCTGAGGTAGCGGCTGACCTGCAGCATCCACACCATAATCAATAGGTTGGATAGACACGATCTCTGGTGTCATACGTGGGAACCTAGACCATGCCCATAATTGCACCAGGATCAAGGCACCACCAATGTCTTTTGTTCGTGCCTTAGCGGCGTTACATAGCTGTCTATACAACCATGCTAAGGCTGCAGAACCCCAACTATATTCTCCAGCAGTATCAAAGTCATCCAAAAACATCAACCATAAAAGGTGCACCAAATCCCCAGAGGTGTCAGCAAAAACACTACCCCCAAGCATCTCTAAGATATAAGCTCGTGCATACCGCTGTACAGTGACCTCATCAGCATTATCAGGTAACACACCAAACGTCTCACTGAGCCAGGTCATATTTAGACGGCACCCTACTAACTTTTCCGGTGGAGGAATGACACCGAGTAATTCACCGCACAACTCAGGCCATTTCAAGATCGTTGACCGAATAACTGGTCGACCATCAACTGGCAACCCTAACATCACCTCCATATCCTGTAAGGTGATAGTCATCTCACCAAGGGGTAGGTGGAAGGTATGGGTCTCCGGACGCCATCGCTCGACAAAGGCAGAAATCAATGCCCAATCGAGCTGGATGAACCTCAGACAATATAGGCCATAGAATCCGGCCCTCTGGAGGTAAGAAACAATACGCGGATGTGGCCGATTAGAACGTGATAATACCGCCTCACGTCGACGACAATGCAATATCAGTTTTTGAATATCTCCTCCCTGCAAAATATACAAACAAAGAGATGAAGATATGTTATAACTTTATTGTTTAGAGCATTCCCAATAGAATTAATTTAAAATAAAAGATATAATAAAATAAGCTATAATGCTTGGGCAAAAATGGCCAAGCACTATAGCTTAAAGTTATTTTGCCTAACATGTTGCTAGTTCAATGGGAGCGGTTTTGGGGTTCATAGGCCATATTTTGGCTTAAATGGTATTTACCTAACCAATTGGGAATGCTCTAACGCTATAACTTAAAAAACAACTAATTATTTTTTTATAACAAAACAACTAATAATCATACCATGTCATTATTCCAAATATCCGTGGATCGATGCTTGGCTTGTAACGTCAAAACGGATGCGTCAATCGGTCCAGGAATAATACCAAGATCATCCATATCTGACTACTGCTGCAAAAATAAAGACATTGATATGTCAACTCACAAACACTAACTTCCAACAAGATAAATAAAATGCTCATAAATAATTAGATAAAACATTCAAGGAAACCCATATCAAACAAATTCTAAAAACAGTAAAATGTCAACTGCCAACTGCCAAAGTTTGAGTTATATTATAAAAGGGTCCTTGATTCAAAGGTTTTTTTTTATCAGATATAAGAGAAAAGTTTTTTTTTTTTTTTAAATAAAATAAAAATTGAAAGATATAAATGAGAATGAGATAGAAAATGAATAAACACATGTTGACCAACAAAGTGCTTTTGATCCAGGTCTAATCTATGATATCAAATCTGAGGACTACCTTAATTATTTGTGCAGCCTAAAGTATACCTCTTCTCAGATAACTTTATTATCAAGGGGTAATTTCACTTGTCCTAATAATGCATTTCTTCAGCCTGGTGACTTAAACTACCCTTCTTTTGCTGTGCTTTTGGATAAAAATGGCCCAAGCACTAGTGTAACATACAAGAGGATACAAGAGGACAGTGACAAATGTTGGGACCCGGATGAGTACTTATGTGGTGCAAGTGGATGAACCTAATGGAGTATCGGTGACTGTTGAGCCTAAGAGTTTAAAGTTTGAGAACTTGGGTGAGAAATTGAGTTACAATGTGAGGTTTAATGCATTGGGAGGACCGAAGTTTTCGACTAATTTCTCTTTTGGGTCTTTAATTTGGATATCTGAATTTTATACTGTTAGAAGTCCCATAGCAATAACATGGCAATAATGTTGAAGTTAGTACAAGTTTTTAAATTGGGACTTGGGAGTATTTGAAGAAGAGCTAAAAGTGTTTGTGTGAAGCTCACGAAAAGCTTTTATGTATTGAAATTCAAAGTCCATACATGCCATATGTACTTACTGCATAGGAATTTCCATGTGTATTTGTTTTTTGTTTTTAAACCTTAATGTCAAATGCCATATTCTATCCAACATGCTCTAGAGGGAAACAAACTAATTAATAAAGCAAGTTCCTTGAAACAGCATGTTGAGAAGTCTTTTAAATGATTGCTCCTTTGTTGTAAAATTATTCAAAGTGAAGTACCCATATTAAGCATGCAGTGTTAGACATACACACAAATGCAGTCTTTTATATGCACTTGAAATGTAAATTCAACCTTGGCTGACAAGTCTCTTTGAGTCCAGTTTTCAAAGTCCAAATATATGCTTGTTAATTTAATTTGCTCAGTAATCGTAACTCTAATCTGATGTTATTTTCAGACTGATCAGAAGTTACGTGTTTGTGACATTTGTGGAGCATTTTTAAGTGTTTATGACTGGTAATATTTGATCTTTTGTGTGTCCTTAATTCTTGCTACATTTTCTTAGCTTTTCTTAGGAAAACATAGAGTTAGTATTTGGGGATTCAAGTGCTTCAGCTTTTGACCCGACAATTATACCTCCTTGTCACCAGCAGGCTTTTGGGCCCAGTTTTACGAGGATTACTTTTGCAGCTAAAGAATGTGCGTCTTTTTTTACTGTTTTATGCTTGTAGATCATGCTGTTATTAGCTAGAAAATTATTGGGCAACTGTGCTGTACATGTATATATTGTGTCAGAGTTTTGGAATATTTTAAGTATAACCAAAACACTTTGATTTTTCTTGTTACTTTCAGTGACCGCCGTTTAGCTGATCATTTTGGAGGGAAGCTTCATTTAGGTTATATGCAAATCCGTGAAAAGTTAGCAGAGCTTCAGGTGAGCAAGACATTCTAATTATTTTATTTGTTTATTTATTTGATCTATTTTGACTTAACAGTAGTACATAGTGCAAATGAGCAGGAACAGAAGTTTCATTGGCTACTAAAGCTAGCTTATTTCTTCCAGTAACCTTCTGGCTATTGTTTTTACCCAATTACTCTAGTGCATATGCTATTGTTTTTTTGTTGGCAAAAAAAAAAATGTAGTCAAACTGATGCTACAGGTGTTCAATGTGATATATCTATTGTTTTACCTATAATGTTTTTTGAAATGTCCTTAAGTTGTTTTACCTATAATGTTCAGAAAAGTGGTACTCACAAACCAAAAACTATATATATATATATATTTTCATAGTATCAATGTTCCTAGTTCCTTAAAATTGAACCTAAATATTAATCAAATCTTTTTATTACCGGTTAAAAAATAACCCTAAAATCCATTTGTAACCTAACTAAAAATCAACCTTAATTAACTACAAACCCTAACTAACTAACAATTAAAAATAAATTTTGAGAATGGTTCAGAGAGTACCGGAGTTGGTGCGGTGGAGAGAGAAAGAGACCGGCTGGAGTGCAGACAGCAGAGAAGCGGCGAGAAGGAGACCGGCCCGAGCCCAGAGCAGAGAAGAAGCGGCGACAGAGCAGAGAGGGATCGATCGGTGAACGGTGGAATCGCGAGAAAGAGACCGGCTGGAGAAGAGAGCAGCAGCAGAGAACCGGCGAGAAGGAGACCGGCCCGAGCCCAGAGCAGAGAAGAAGCGGCGACAGAGGAGAGAGGGATCGATCGGTGAACGGTGGAATCGCGTCGCCAGAGAGAGAGAGAGAGAGTCGATGAGAGAGACGGGAAAATTTTAAAAATGTTGGATAAAATATCTGGTTTTAAAAAAAATAAATAAAATAAAATAAAAAGACCAAAATCGTCTCTTGAAGAGACGATTTTGTCCAAAATTTAATTTTTTTACATTTTTTTTTTTTAAACCAGTTTAAAAGAAAAAATTTTAATTAAAAATTATTTTTTTTTTAAAAAAAATATCAAATCGTCTCTTGAAGAGACTATTTTCATCAAATCGTCTCTTCAAGAGACGATTTTGAGTCAATCTGGCCTACATCCCTATATAAGTTTGGAACAGTACTTTTTGGCAAAAAAACTTTAAAAAAGGCGTTATTGGGCAAAAAAAATCAACGACCTGTTGGAATCTAAATTAAGCACTTGGCCCAACATTGTTTATTTCAATCAAATTTTGGTTCATAGAAAATTACATTGATGGGGTGTGACCCTCCCATCTCTTAAGGTTTTATACCAGACAGTGGGCTTTAAAAGGTCTACTTAATTTAACATAACAGCATATATAGTAACTGTCATTACCAGGGTTTTTTTTTTTTTTTTGTGTGTATGTGTGTGCGCGCTCGCTTGAAACATGATTAAACAGGGCTCAGAAATAAAATTATAAAAAATTCATGAACCATAATTAGGCTATACCACAAAGCCACTGAAAAAAAGAGCTTCAGTAGTGGACAGCTTGCCGCAGACATCTTCAAGTGTATAGCCAAAACTTTTGGATACAGATTTAGTTGAAAGGGGCAAGCTACTCATGATATATACTACAAGTAGGTCCTGTACTCCACTCTCATGCATAGATGTAATAGTTGGGCACTTATATTTGAGTAAACAATCAAACCACAATGTAATAAACTAATAATACATTATGTTGAACTTAAAACACTATACTCTTCTCATTTTACCTCAAAATGACAAACGTTAACATAATTGAGTTTCACTAGCGTGTAGTTTGAGGAAATTGCAAATTTGATGACAAAGTACTCATAATGTGTTATAGCAACTTAGCATGGACTCGGCTTGTGTCCAATGTCACAGTGTTTGAGTTTGACCTAATTTTTTGAATGGAGAAAGGCAATTGCAATTAATAATTAGAATTGAGAACAAAAAAAATTCCCGAAAAGATACTAAATTCTAAAAATCGAGGTGACAAATTTGCCAAACTGATAGATTTTAGATGTCTTTGCTGGATACAAGAGTACAAAAACATATATGAGACGTTGAAACCTAAAAAGCTTTAAAAAAACATAAAAATTTTAAATCGTGGTTTTTGTGACAATCTTTTGTATTGTGAAAGCGAAAATATAATCTTTAAAATGTATTTTGGTAATGTCTACATGCTAAATAGATAACCGATAAGAAAAGAGACAAAAATCTACTGGCTTTACATAATTATTTTGTATTGCGTATTTTTTATTATCAAGTTAAGACTTAAGACTCTAATTAGTTTTTTTGGCAAATCACTTATTTTTGGTTTGTTGAACTAACTTAAAACCACATTTCAAATTTTCTTTTTAAACCCTTGACTTAAAAAATAAAAATTGTTTTTTTTTGGGCTTGACAAAGGCACATGAATCTTGGAGGCAATATGAACATGATTCTAGGTGTTGGCATGGCGTATATATCCAGATCTTCTCTGTGTTTAGCCCCCACGAGGTCGTCTAGGCTTTTCCTATGGAAACTCCTGCCTTTTATGCAACAAAAGCTTGATAATTATTTGGAAGAAGTTGAGAGAACTGAAGCCACTCAAAAAAAATATCCTAAATGGTGGGCACAACTGCACAAGGGCCATCGCTTCTTTCACTGTTGAGTTGTAAACTGAAACATTTTGTTGGTTGATAGGTATCAAAATTTAAAAGGGGCACGCCATTCATCATTCATGATGTTCATAGATTCCAAATTATGGTAGTAATTGTTGAGGAATGCATCATTCATTCCATTCTATGCAACTGTAATAGTGATTTGTGATTTTGGTAAACAAGTTGTTACTTTCTTTACCTTTTTTTTATACGTACTTTTTGGCTCTGGATAAACCAAATGGATTGCATAGAAGATTACTAAAGGTTGCTATCGAAATGGCAGCACAAAAGAAGACGTTTATTATTTTTTTAATTGCTAAATTAAGTGTAGAACTGTTGAAAAAGTACTTACCAATATCAATATGTGTTATCTGAGGAAATTTCAATTTATTTGACTAACTTTTCTCTGAAATTGCTAAACACAGCATCACTTAACACTAAACAACTGCTGGTGGAATGCACAAGAAAATAAATATCTTATGATATATATCCTACGCTTTACTTTGTGGGTGTTGTAGCCTTGTAGGTTTGTAGCCAAAAAGAACCTACCCTGTTGTTGCATTTCTCAGCGTACATTGGATCCAAGTTGCTAAGAAAGTGTTGAAAGGCCATTTGAAAATTGTAAAAGAGGATTCTAATTGCAAATGGTAGATCCAAGTAGGGCCATGAGAAGATTCCTTGTTGCAACTTGCACGAGGTCTTCCAAGTTCCAACATTATCATTATCACCTATGTTTTAAGTTTTAACATGTTGAGTGACTGAGCTCTACTTTTATAATGAAACAACTTCTTTTTGGACCAAATATGACACTTTCAGAAAGCCATGATTAGTTGACTAAACCAATGGTGCATATGGTTAGTTTTACACCAGCTGGACTAAAGCAGCTAGCCAACATGACTTCACCCACGTAGGAGAAACAAAATCATCTTCAGGCCTAATCCTTTAATAAAGCATGCCGTAGGTAATAACTCCATTCTGTCGGCACTGTCATCTCATTCTCCTCTATGATTTTTTTGGATTGAGATCTCATGCCATACTCAAAATATATTGTATGGGTACAATTTTTTTTTTTTTCTCTCATATTTTCAAAACTTTTTCATTTTTTACTTTTTGAATTTTATAATAATTTTTTATTAAATGGTTGAGATTGCCACTCAATTTTCAATTGCATGAGATATCAATCCGATTTTTTTTGGAAAAAGCTTTACGTCCATTGCTTTAGTTGGACACGTATTGTGTTCATATCACATCCATTACGTGTTGATGTCACATCCAATGCACTGAAGCAATATTGCACTCACGCCAAAACCATATTTCTTATACTTTCCATATTTAAAAGAGGCAAATTAATTTCACAAAAAATATATATATATATATTTCACCGCACAAGATATGCCTATAACTTTTTATTCACATTACACATCTAAATCTCCTAGCTGCAAATATTTTACTTTTTAGCGAAAGCTCTTATCAGCACAATTCTTATACATTACTGGCCTTTCTTACTAGGATGTTTTCCTCTACAAGAACAGCCTTTTGATGAAATGTCCAGTTCTTTTGAGTTTTGCCTGAGCTCTCAACCTTGGTCTTACCCAAAGAGCCAAGAAATTTGCTTAAGCTCAATCACGAGCTTTACAAATTTAGTTGATAATTAAAACCAAAAAAAAAAAAAAAAAAATCTAGTTGGGCAAAGAGCTTAAATTAATGACCCATATAGTAGAATGTAAACAACTACCTTATAATTTTATTTTATTTTGCTGGAAAACTACATTATAATGAAGTCTAATACAGTAATAGCTTTTTTACTTTTACCCAACCATGCCATGGAGGGAGGAAGATATAAGCATAAACAATAAGTCTAGATATACAATATTTTCCACACCTATTAACATGACTTAGTGTAATTATTGCATAATAAAATTAGTGTCACTAGTTAACCTATGTGAAAATGATGTTGCTATCACACCTAACAGTTAAGATATTTTGTTGATTACTAGCAAAAAATAATAGAAACGAATAATAGGTTTTTTGACCACCTCATCCCGTCAGTTTTGCCTAAATAGTGTGTTGAGGGTGCTCAAAGCCTTTAATCCTACTCCAAAGTTGAAGGTTCCACTTATTTCCAATGGTCAAGAATCAAGATTCCACTAATTTTCAATGGTCAAGGTTCTCCTAGAATATGTGTAAACGTTTTGAAGGCGCAAAGCGTCTCCAGTCTCCACTGTGATGTAAGTAATGATATAGAAAAGAGAAAAAGGAGAGTGGGGACGTCCACTAATTAACGAACAAAAACTTCTCTAAATTCCAAGAATTATTATTATTATTATTATTATTATTTTTTGTAAATTATTAAGTCCCTTTGTTAGAAAATATATTGGTCCATAAGGCATAAGTTTGCTGGTCTTAAAATTACATTGGTTTGCTTATCCTATCAGTATTGGGTCATACACTAGGTTTGAGTCTATATCTCTAACATCCCTAAAAATAATAATTAGAAAATGAGCTTCCATCTGTTTTTTTCTATTTTTTGAAGAAAATAGTAGAAATTTATTGAAGAAATTGGAAAAACAAATAAAATGAGCTTCCATCTCTATACAAGAGAATGAATTAGATAAGTTTTATGGTTAGTAGTGTTAAACTCGGTCTTAAACATGCTAATTAACTTATGAGAATGTTGAAAATGTCAGTCTTCCCAAATTTTTCCAATATCAATACCCCTGAGATAAGTGATGACGTGGTGATTGCATAATCCATATACTAATCAGATATCATGGATGGAGGTGGTGAAATTAAAGTATGAAATAGGCCCATGAAAAGGGTGGCCCAATTCCTTTACGATCGAAGAAAGAGGCAGATTGAGTTCGGCCCAAGCCCATACCGGTGGTAGAGACAACTTCATAAGGAATAATAGGGACAAAATAGAAGGTTGTACTTTTTATATATTATAAAGAAATGTCTCACATCGAAAAGATGGGAACAGAATACGAGGCATGATATGATATAAAGTTAAAACCAATCATTAATGAGAGGATCCATCTTTTTTCTGGAAAGTCTGATAAAAGTACTTCTTACTGCTTTAAGAAATTAATTGTAACATCAAACCGACCCACTATAATGGATAAATTAAAGACTTCATTTTAGATCAATTATTAATTTCAATAAAAAAGAAAAAGAAAAAAAAAAAGATCTTGTATTACCAAACAAATTTTGTAATAAATATTTGGCAGCTAAGATATTAGGAAAACTAAAAGTTAACTTGCATTTGAATATATGAAGAGATTTAAATTACAAGCAACAACCCTCACCTACTACCCTCTTAATGGTTACATTTTGTGTTTAACCCAAATTCTCTATTGGGGACTCGCTCTTCTAAAACAAGAGCACAACAGGACTAGACTAACCAAAAACCTACCATTCATTTACAAGCATAACGCAATTTCTTTCATAATAGATTATATAATTGACAATACAACGACACTTAATATATTGGGTTTTTGGCCTACTGCGAGGAGCAATTATAAATTTATAATCTGAAGCTTCTAATCCCATCATTGCTTGTCTCGTGTAGGTCATCTCTTTTCCTCTTGGGTAACGATAGGGAAGATATGGCTTTGGCTGACTCCACCTTCCTCACTAGTAGCTTCCACCTTGCATCATCTTTCTTGTTCTCCTGCTGCATCTTCAATTTAAATTGCCTGTAATGTTCCCAAAACGATGACATCAATGACAAACCATGATTGAAAATGACACAGCATTCCTTGCAATAGCCGCCATCGT
Source organism: Fagus sylvatica (assembly GCA_907173295.1). Classification (NCBI taxonomy): domain Eukaryota; kingdom Viridiplantae; phylum Streptophyta; class Magnoliopsida; order Fagales; family Fagaceae; genus Fagus; species Fagus sylvatica. The sequence goes on along the minus strand of OU015767.1, from coordinate 20,150,847 downwards.
TAGGTAAAAAGACAAAAGTCGCAAAAGACAATGGACCATAATACATCAGGGGATAAGGACTTGCATACATGGACTTTGGAAACACAAAAATCATGATATTTATTAAAGCAAGAATAGTGAGTGAGATCGTGTCCAATCTTTTTCCACCAAAAAATCGGTAAGAATCGACAACAATCCACCCGACAGAAAAAGTATAAATCCAAAAATATATTTAGTGTTACCTGATATTTCATATATTATTAGATTTAAAAAATAAAATCTAAATCATAAAATAAATGATTTGGAAATGGACGGCACTTATGAAGTGAGCCTAGCAATGTTGATCCTCACAAGTGGACGGTTCAGTTTCATTTTGGTTGTCCCATGCTCATATGAGCCTGACAGGCTGACACTAAGCCTCTCCACGAAAAGATTTGAAGGACTATTTTCTTTCATCTTATTGGACTTATGGGATAGAAAGAGCTAGAAGGATGGAGAATGTGCTCACTTTTCTTGTCATTTTGAGTGGAACCTCATTTCTTGTAATCTCTGGGGTGATAAAACCATGTACTGAAATTTCTGATAAAACTTGTATTGTCAAGAGTAAGATGTATAATTGTTGGTCTACCCAATGGAATGCAACACGTAGGAGATTAGAGAATACTTCAAGGCCGGTTGATCACTTCATACCTGTACAGTACATATTGTTCCATAAATTTATTAATTTATGGTAGATAGAATAATAGATTCCATGTACCTTCTAATTGTGAACTCTGCATTTCTTTTCCAATTGTGTGTGTGTGTGAGAGAGAATACTTTTCTTTTTTTCTTTTTTCCCAGTTGTGCTTCTAATTACAATAGAAGAAGAAAAAGCAAGGTACTTTGAAACTCGTTATTCTATATGCAGGCTTTCAATGCTAGTATAAATCGTTGCAAGTGAATTTGAGAATTACTGTTAATGAAGCCAATGGTAATAAATTTAGGGTAACAAGCCAAGTTACTAGTTGCTCTTTAAAAGTTGTAAAGATCATGGTTAGTTGTCAACTTTTAATATAAAATTTTAATTTTAATTTATTTTAAGTTAAATTAAACTAACACCCCATTCTTTTGGGGAACTAGTCTCGCTACACCTTATTTTAGGGAAATGAAACTCTGTTCCTAAATTTGCAAAATAATTAACACTCAGTCCCATTTTTTCTTTTTTGTTTATTTTTTTAACCAATGCCTAACTAACCAAAGTTAGAAAGAAAAAAAAAAAATTATATTCTAATTATTTTAAGTTTAAGTGAGAAATATTTATTTAAAAATAGGAAAAAAAGGGATAGAGTGTTAATTATTTTTTAAATTTGGGAGCAGAATGTCATTTCCCTAAAATAAGGTGTAACGAGTCTAATTTTCTCAAAGGTTTCCTTATAATTTACTCTTTATTTTATATTAAATTCTTGTGAAGTGACTTCAGCTTGAGCATTTTTTGTGTCGTTTATGGCCCTAATATAGATGGGGAGAGAAGGCATTTGTGGAAGGAATTGGTGGTGTTATATACCTGGCGGCAAGTTCCATGGTGTATATAGGGGGAGGGGAGATTTAAACAGTGTCCTTGATTGTAAGCTATAGATAGATTCCTTGTAAATAAACTCAAATGTTTGAAGAAAGATTTGTGTACTTGGAACAAAGAGGTGTTTGTAGACGCGAAGGAGAAGAAGAATAATCTGTTGTAGGAAATACAAGTTTAAAGTAATCATGGCTCATGGGCACTATGGTTGTAGGAAGATGATAAGAATACCAAGTTTTTCTATCGATTAGCTAACTAGCATGAGAGGAATAACTTCATCGGCAATTTCAGATTTGGGTGTAGAATTTTACAAATACTTATATCATGAATCTGAAAGTTGGCATCCAAAAGTTGCTGGCTTGCAATTTGATGTGTTGACTTTTGCGTGAGGAGGATGTTGATCAGTTGAAAAGACCTTTTGTGAAGGAAGAAGTTCTTCTAGCTCTGAAAAACTTGAATCCCTCCATGTCCATAGAGATTCTCAAAAGCATTTTTTTAGCTAAAATATATAATTAATTGGACTCTAAAATTTAGCTCACTTTACGAGTAAACTTAAAGTAATTGCTTTTAGTCACTAAAAAATTAAAGTAATTGATTTTAATCGTGAACAAACTTTAAAGTAATCATTTTTGTCCCTATAGAATAATGACGCATTAGTTTTAGTTTGTCCTGGTCATTTAAGGAACTAAAGGTTACCACTTTAAACTTCAAGGACTAAATTCATTCATGGGTTAAATTTTAGAGACCAATAATATATATATATATTCTTTTGGAGTAGTAATAGAAATTCATAACTAGTATAATCTAAATGTGTGTGTGAGGGTTTGAACTCACACCCTCAAAGAGGGATGAGGATCAAATGGGGAGAGGGGACACATATGCATAGTGGATATTTAAATATTTTTTAAGTATGTTAGAGTGTGGTGTTAGTACATAAATTTCGGTATTGTTGCAAATAGACTCTTTATGTCCATTCTTTGACTATTTTAATCTCTCTCTTTTTTATTTGGCACCAAATCATTCAAAATAAAGAAATGATGAATCTTATTATAACAGACTAGTAGCATAAAAGTTTAGGCAGTTTTAACGCATTTTTTTAAACGATTTGGTGCCAAAAAAAGACGTTAAAATAAATATATAATAGACCGAATGAGTTTATTTGCAACAATATCAAAGTTTACATGTCTAATCTAACGCTTAAAGCCATAGCATTGACTAAAAAAAAAAAAAAAAACTTCCCTTCACGAAATTACAAAATTTGCTATTGACAGAATAAATGATTCCATTTACTGATTTACGTAGCCACGATACAGTAATTTAGCAAAACAAAAAGCCACGATACAGTAAATGATTCAATAACAAGTAGTTGGTAGATAACGACATAAACAATTTTATTTCAACGGTGGGTTGTAATTAGCTAATACAAATGAAACGTAAAAGAAGGATCAGATCCTCATGTTTATTCCTATAATCCAGGTGGGAAATGTTCAAATCTGTTTTTTCTAATGCCGTATTGTCTACTCCCCCTTGTCTCAATTATTATTATTTTTTTTCTATGAAACTCACTTATCTCAATTATATATATACTAGTCGCAAATCCATGCAATGCATGGGAAAACTATTGAAAATGAGGTTAAAGAAATATCATCTTATTAGATAGGGAGAAGAAATTGGATTATAGATAAATATTCAGGACTGAAAGCCAACATACTCTGTTAGAAAAAAAATAGACCCACAAATTTCTCGGACACCAAACAATCCAATTAAACCAATTAAATCGTAAACAAAAAATATTAACCCTACACAAGAAAAATAGCAAATTTATTCCCCTTTCCTCAAACTTCCTGGCAATCAATTTCGTATGGTTTAAATTAATGAATTTCTTATGTCAATGAATTTAATGAAGCCTTGTTCGATGCACAAGAAAACTATTGAAAATAAGATCTAAAATAAAAACTCAATTTCTTATTCTTCTTCTATTCAACATGTCTTTTTTAAAATGGAGTTTGAGATGTTGGCTTAAGTTGGAGATGGTTTCAATCATCATATCATTATAGTTTAATGGGAAAACTTTGCTTAAATGCGTAAAATGCTTGGAAAGAGTAAATAAAGTTAATAATATACTAATTGTAACCATTTTGCAAGATATTATTTAAATTAAAGAAATTGAATAATGATATAATAAAACAAAATACCAAATAGAGTATTGTCCAACATATATTGTAATTATGCTAGAAAAGAACCTTAAAAGAGCACAATACTGAACGGCTGGTCACATAACTATACAATTTTGACATTGCATATACTAATAGCCTAAATAACGATAAGAATTTGGAGTATAATGACTTAAAAATTGCATATGCAATCCACCAGATAAAAATATCTCAATCATAAAAAGCACAGCTGGGTGAGACTCAAAAAGAAAAAAAAATCAAATCACCTTTGATATTTATAGTTCATGTTAGCAAATGACAAAAACTTAGGTGTGGTAATTCAGAAAAGATGACTTATTTATTACTAAGAGTTTTTTTTTTTTTTTTTTTGACATTATTTATTACTAAGAGTTGATTTTCTATTACTCAAAACATTCCTGAAAAGAGTAAGTTAATAGTTACTTCTAATTATTATGATGTATATTTAATTATGGTGATGAAGAGTTTGGCTCCGGCACTTCTTTGAACACTTTGGGGACATAGGTCTCCAACACCGCATTCACCGGAGACTACCCAAACATGAGAAAGAAAATAACCACAAAGGCACAAACCTGATCACCATCCTTGATCTCAAAATTTCGAAGACATGCCTTGTCATTGATTAGTTTCTCACCGTTATAGCATAAACAAAAGTGCCCCCACACATGGCACCTAATCACATATTCCAATTTTTTTTTAAAGAAAATCAAGGGGCAGCACTCAGTTTAACAACTCCGGCGACAAGCCCACCCATCAAAGACCATACCGTTGTAAAGCTTCAAAAGCTAATGTGTCTAATTTTTATGCGATCAATCAAAAGAGAAAAAATCAAAAAAATTTCGGCTTTACATTATAGTATATATATATATATAGGGTAAAACTTAGGTACAGTTCCTTAGGTTAAGTCCATTAGGTTCCTAGTTGAATTCAAATACATTGAATTTAAATATTTTTAGAAAAAATAACATTATTTGTATTTCATTGGTTAATGCAACCATGTGTTTGAATTCAATTGAGGAACCTAATGTACCTAACCTAAGTAACTGTACCTAAGTTTTATTCATATATATATACTAGTCGCTGACCCACGCTATGCTCAAAATATGTAATGATTTTGTTATAAATGATACAACCTAAGATTGCATATCATTCTCTTTCTTCTATTATCTCTTATGAAAACATAACTTGGTTATGTTATTTTGTAGCTATCAGTAATATTGGATGAAAACACACCATATAAATGGGTTAAAAAGAGAGAGAGAAGAAGAATATCCAAAACATTTTTCTAGGTAGAATTAGAATATTCATGATTGAGAACCAAAAATAAATAGTCATGATAGATTTAGAATCGGACAGAGAACCAAAATTAAATATTCATGATAGCATTAAAATTAATTTTTAGTGGAATTGTGAACAAAAAAATATTCCTATCAACCTTATTTTCACCATCCTCGCAGTTTTTTTTGTCAAGTTGGTTTTTTGCAATGTAACACATCCTTATATATAGGAAAGAGCATTTATTATAATGAATTTAATGAAAAATAATGACGTGTATGGAACTTCCAAATGTGGGTAACATAACGGAAAAATAAAGGTGGAGTAATTAAGAGTAAATAACTACGTGTTACTTTACAAATTCCAAATATGTGTGCTATAACGGGAAATGATTTAATAAAATACATTGATGGCTTTAAATTTTTCTAAAATGAGAGTGACATTACCGGATAAGAAATAATGATGGCTCTTCACTTCCAAAGTGAGTGGCAATATTTGTTTGCAAGAGGAAAAATATGGGTGATATGGCATACGATGATGTGGCTTCATGTATAGCCTTGGCTATTAGATATTGTACGTAGATATATCCTTAAATTGACGTTTTTAATTATTCGACTAATCAAATTTCAATTGAATGTGGGTATTAATAGATAGATATAAAAATGGGTAGTATAGAATAAATATATTCTCAAATGGACGTTTTAAATTTTTTTTTTTTTTTTTTTATAACCTTGGGTGTCCGGGCCAGCGTTCCATAGATACACGCACTTCGATTAATCTCAAGATGACATGCAACACCTTACTAGCACGTGTACCACGATAGATGCAAGGCTATGCCTTGGGTAGGTGGCCTAGAGAAGACTCGAACTAATGACCATTGGGGAGTACACCTAAGGCCGGACCAGTTGAGCTATCCCTCACGTTTTAAATTATTTGATTAATCAAATTTCAATTGAATGTGGATATTAATAGATAGATATAAATGCGAGGGAAGGGAATATTTAAAAAAAAAAATGAAAAATAAAATAGCAGGTTGATTGAAAAGGGAAATAGCATGCTGACGTAATTTTTTTTTAATAGAAAGCTTGATGTGGCATGTCTTGAAAAATGGTGAGGTCTCATCTATTGTAATAGATTAGTCGCAAACCTGTGCGATGCACAGGGAAATTATTGAAAATAAAATCTAAATTGATTTTTATTCCTTTTTACACTTTTTTTTTTTTAGTATGGAATATATTTTAGTATTAGACATCAATTATGATTGTGTTTTATATATGGAATAATATATTCTTATATTAAAGAAAATATGATGTGTCAAAATTCTAATGGAAGGTTTAATAATAGAATAAAATTTAAATTTAATTAGGAAATATATATTAAAACAATGAGGTATAAAATTGTGAGATTTTAAAAGCTTATTGGCGCAATATGACAAGGTCAACCAAAAATAAAAAAGCTTCAAGTTTTACATTATAGTATAGGTAATATATATATATGGTAAACTTTCAAATGTGTTTCTCCCTATATCTACACTACGTTATAAAAATAATATTAATAATGCCAGCTTGAGTCAGTTGACGTCAATGATGGGATTCATTGACGTTGTGAGGTGGTTATATATAAAGTTGAAGATGCACAAGCGCAGCTGCTAATCTATTTCAGTTGCTCTTGATTTTGTTTATCACTTTCGATCTGTTTCTGATATTTTCAGTCGAACTTTCAGTATGGTTGAGGCATTAATTGCTGAACTCTTGGGGCAGTTGGCTTCAATCTCTGCTCAGCAGGCGCAACAAGAGATAAAGTTGTTAGTTGGTGTTGATGATGAAGTCCAAAACCTTTCAAACAATCTCGTAACCATCCAGGCGGTGCTTGACGATGCCGAGGAAAGACTAGTGAAGCCGCGTGCTGAGAAGCTTTGGTTAGATCAGCTCAAAGACGCATACTACAAGATCGATGATGTATTGGACGAGTGGAACACTGCAAGGATCAAATCAGAAATTCAGAAAGAAGAAGAAGGTGATCATATAAGTAACGCTCCTGCCCTGAAGAAGAAGGTATTTTCCTTCTTACCCTCCCCATCATGTTGTTTCGGTCCAACTAATAACCTTGCTCTGCGTCATGACATTGGTCACAAGATTAAAAATCTGAATGAAACGTTAGATAAGATTATCAAAGGCCGAGTGTTGTCTGGCTTTGACTTGACTAGGCAACCTGTAGTAGTTGAGCGACCAAAAACTACTTCTTTTGTTGAAGTGTCTGATATAATTGGTCGTGATAACTATAAGGATGACCTACTTAGCAACCTATTAGGCGAGGGTAGTTCAGAAGAAAGAAAACATCGTGTCATCTCCTTAGTGGGTATGGGCGGAATTGGAAAATCATCTCTTGCCCAACTAGCCTACAATCATCCTGAAGTGCAAGCCCATTTTGAGTAAAATGATGTGGGTTTGTGTTTCTGATCCTTTTGATCAGTGTAGGGTTGCCAAAGCAATCATTCAAGAGATTGACCCTAAATTCCCCAATAATATTACTGAATTGCAAAGTCTACTGCGTACAATTACTGGTTTGATTAAGGATAAGAAGTTCTTTCTTGTCTTAGATGATGTGTGGACTGAAGACTCCTCAAAGTGGGAGCCGTTCAGAGATGCACTCAAATGTGGTGCACAAGGTAGTCGAATTCTAACCACCACACGTAAACACAGAGTTGCTGAGATGTTGGGGAGTTCCCACATGATCAATTTGGGGGTATTATCCCCTAATGACTGCTGGTTGGTGTTCAGTAAAATAGCATTTTCTGATGAGGGTCAAGAGCTATGTAAAGATCTAGAAGACCTTGGCAAACAACTAGCAAATAAGTGCAAAGGCTTGCCACTCGCTGCAAAAACTCTAGGGAGTCTCATGCGCAACAAGAGAAGTAGAGAACAATGGAAGAATATTTTGGATAGTAGTTTGTGGGAATTAGAAGATTTTGAAAAAGGTATTTTGGCACCATTGTTATTGAGTTATTATGAATTGCCCTCAGCAATGAGACGTTGTTTCTCATTTTGTGTTGTCTTTCCGAAAGATCATTACTTTCGTAGAGATGAGTTGGTTCTCCTATGGATGGCACAGGGATATATTGACTCACAAGCAAATATGGAGATGAAGGCAGAAGAGTACTTCGATGTTTTAACCATGCGATCTTTTTTCCAAGATTTTGAGAAGGATATGAATGATGGCCAGATAGTAAGGTGCAAAATGCATGATATTGTGCATGACTTTGCCCAATCAATGACTAAAAATGAATGTTTCACAATCGATAGTGATGAAGAGTTTAGGACAGACTTGAAAAGTGCTCGCCATTTGTCATTAACAGTTAAAGAAACATTTCCTGTGAAGGTCTATGGAGCAACAAATCTACGCTTTCTCAATTTGAATTTTTTATCTTCTCACATTGTCCCACCTAATTTATTCCAACGTTTGACATGCCTACGGACATTAGGTTTGGAAGGTGAATCCATTGAGAAACTTCCAAATGAGGTGGAAAAATTGATACATTTAAGATATCTTAACTTATCCAGGACTAACATAGCTGAATTGCCTGAATCCATGTGTAATCTATGTAATTTACAAACTTTGAAGTTTACTAAGTGTAGTAAACTTGAGAAATTACCTCAAGCGATGGGTAAACTAATTAACTTAAGACATCTTATTTTTGATGTGAGTGCTATAAAATCATTTCCAAAAGGGATTGGGAGATTGAGTTATCTTAGAACATTAAGTAGAATCGTTGTAGACAGCAAGAATGATGTTGGAGGATGTGAGCTCGAAGATTTAAAAAACTTGAACCACCTCCGTGGTAGTTTTGCTTTAGAAGGGTTGGGAAAGGTGGTAGATGTACGTGAGGCCAAGAATGCACAGCTGAAAAAGAAGATACACCTCCATCATTTGGAACTATGGTTTAACAGAGGAAGTGAAGGGGAAGATGAAAAGTATAGAAGAATGAAGCATGATGCATTAATTTTGAATGCATTAGAGCCACATCCAGGCTTGGAATGTTTATCCATTCGTCGGTATCAAGCGTCCTTAATGTATCCTAATTGGATGATGTCCTTGACCAAATTGAAAATACTTCTTCTCTCTACATGCCCAAAGTTAGAGTGTTTGCCTCCTTTGGGGAAGCTATCGTCCCTCAAAATTTTAACAATAGCCATTGCGCAAAGTTTAAAGAAAGTGGGTGTTGAATTTTTGGGGATAGAATCCATAGACAAGAAAGATGACGACATGATAATAATATTCCCAAAGTTGAAATATCTTGAATTTTGTTATTTGAACGAGTGGGAAGAATGGATTGGGATTGGAGGAATGAGAGAAGAAGAAGAACATGGTGTCACTATAATGCCACTTCTTACTGACTTGACAATTGACTCGTGCCCAAAACTGAAGGCACTGCCGAATTTCCTCCATACAACTCCATTGAAGAAATTGAAGATCTTGAAGAGCCCAATGCTCAGCCGGAGAGTGAAAAGAGAGGACTGGCCCAAACTTTCTCACATTTCAAACATCCAGATTGATTGGAAGTACGTGGAAAGAGATGACAGTGAATGCAAAAGTAACTCTTCATCTGATTCAGACTCTACAAGGCTCATTGATTCAGAGGTAATTTCTTCTTCTTCTTCTTTTCATTTGGAGAAAATATCCTAATTTCACAGAAAAATTTCCAAAATGAAAAAAAATAAATAAATAACAAGGAGGTTGGCTAAGGAATTTATCAGATTTGACCAATCTTGTTAGTCCACTATTCGCAAATATAATATAGATGTTCTTGTTTCTTAGCATTCATAATCTTCATTTATCTATAATTATCATAAGCCGAAATTAGTTTTCTTAAATTTAATTTTATTCTTCCTTTAGTTGTGATCCTTTTCGGTCTAATCTCTTATTGGTAATATGAATCTTTTTATTTTTAGTCTAACGGTAAGGTTTTGCTTAAATTTGATTTTTGTTGTTCATTCATGGTTTAATATTTCATGGGTCTTGCAGATTTTCTTGATTTTAGGTATCCAAACTAATCTGAAATAAATCATATGGACAGGAATCAATGACAACGATGATGTGGTTGAGGAAGATGTGGTTTGGTATGGGGTACGTAGATGATGGGGAAGATTCACGGAGCTTGACAGTATAGGGCGATTGACATGCACAGAAGAAGACAGATACATGTTATGAGATTGGATAGTAAGAGCAAGTTGTTGAAGAAGACAAAGACTTTGAAGATGAAGAAGGAGGAGGTAAGGCCCTTGTTAGATGCATGAACATTACCTTTAATTCTGTGTCTATATTGCTACATTAGGTTTCTTAATTCTAGTTAGTGCTAATATTTCTAATTTTGATTAATTGTTTCAATCCCAGCTATTGTGTTTTTTGATTAATGATTATAGTCATTAAAATTGTATTTGTTGTTTATTTTATTAATTTTATTTTGTGTGTGTGATCATGAATATTAGCTACAAGTAGAGTTTTTATAATGTGATGGTGAGAGAGATAGGGATATAAAGCCTCTGTTATTGAAGTTTAAGGTGACTTTAATTCTCTCTTTTGCAGGATTTCTTTCTCTCACCTCAGAACCAAAAGGACGAATCCCTCCCCTGCTGCCTCCCTAGCCACTATGCAGGTTTGTATCAAATATCTTTTTGGTCCTAATTTCAATTCCATGTTTTTTATCATATGGTGCATATTACTTGATCATGGCAGTGAATTAGCTAATTTAAATGGTGGAAGAGTTAACATAAAGGTGATCTTCGTACCAAAATGATAACATCTAGTCCCAAACTATACTATTTCCGTTGTAGCTGAAAACTACCTAAGTTTAGTTAGATCTTAAATCCCGTTTAAACATGATCAATTTTTTATCTTATTAGTTATCAATTCAATTTTTTTTTTAATGAACATGTTTACAAACATGTGCATCGAGTGTTGATTTGTTGTAAAAAAAAATTATCTCTTATTGATGTAATTGCTCAATTTGGTTGTTGATTAGGCTGAGTGTTTTTAACTTATGAATGAACAAAATGATTATCCCAAATAATATAATCCTGTAAATTCAATTTCATTATTTTCATTCTTGAATGTGAAACATTTGAAGGCTTTAAAATTGGAATCTATTTCCTTTCACTTTCCCTTCTTTTCTTGGCAATGATACATTATACGAACTTAATTATAGAAATTGTTGCAAAGAAAAATCTTCTTGTTGAGAAATCATGAAGAATCTTCTTGTTCTTTAATCATCCTTTGTTTAATGGTTAAAATTTCAAATTCCTTTTAACATGTTATATCTCCTTGAAATAGAGATTAGACTAATAAGGTTGATACTTATTTTAGATCATTGTGATTAAAGTATTTGATAATTATGCCTTCTTTCAAACTTCTTATGTCTAAGTTCTAATTGATGATTGTTACCTTGAATAATCCCTCTATGGTAGACATGGGGCTTCTGATCCCTGCCTCTTTTGCAACTCTGCCTCCAAGAAATAATGTGTGAGCAACATTCTACTCAAACCTCAAGCAAGTTTGATAAGAAATAGGCCATAGAAACTGATGATGGCAAACAGAATGACTTAACAGCTATACTGGATGCTTGGGTGCGGCAAATGACAGACCAGCTCAGCAGGGCCTATTTAGTCCATCCAGCCACAAGAAACAATCCCCATTACAAGGAAGTTTAGCGAGCACTTGGGGATGCGAGCAAATATTCTGAACAGCCAAGGAAGTAAGTCTTTCCTTTTTGTATATTATTATTCCAATGACCAAATCTTTTCAAATTGTTTTTAAAATCTCGAATCTGAATTTTGATGCTCTAGTTGGTTCACTATTTGGCACAATTGTTTAAACTTAGTCTATCTTTCTCTACATTAATCAGTTGGTATGGTTGTCATTCACAACCAGATACAAATGAGGCTCATTAAGCTAGTCGCACAACCTATGTTTGAAGTTATAAGCATGGAAAATGATATTGTGTGCTTTAGTGGTGAGTTTTATAGTCTGATGACTTGAAATTGGCCTCCAGTGTCATCCTTTGAAGCGTTAACATCCTCGGTTTCCACTCCATCATCACGCGGTACATTGAAGGTTTGCATTCTTGACTTGAACATATATTTATGGAGACTATCTGCACAAAACCTTTATTGTTTAGTTTTCACCTCTTTCTTTTGCAGCCCAATTACCCATACAGAGGGAAACTCCCATTAATTACATAAGACTCTATTCTGCACTATTGTTTGGAGTTTCTTGCGTTATTAAATCCTGACTTTGACATCCCATTGATGGCATGGATGACACTTTCCTGCGCCTTTACTAAACCTTATAAACTCTAGCATTCCTTTACAACCATATGTGATAAATGGTGGCAACCTAGGCTAGTTTATACAAAGTGGCTTTTAAGCTTTCCCCTCTCTAAACATTTGCTTGCAACTACAACACTTCTTTTCAACAACATCAGGGCTTATCAATGAAACATAAATTCTGTATCTAGTGCCAAATCCTCCTAGTGAAGGAGCATTCAAAGACCAAATGCTCCCCGCTTTGCTCATAAGTATGTTTTTCTATTTTCTCTCCTTCGTCCTGAATCATTGACGTTGTTTGTAAAACTACTCCATGGGGATTTTGAACCCTGCCTCTTTTGCAACTCTGCCTCCAAGAAATAATGTGTGAGCAACTCTTCATAGTCGAATTTTCAGCAAGAAATTGGTTACTACTCCATTAAAGGAATTGGTGATCATTCATAGTCGAATTCTCAGCAAGAAAGTGAAAAGAGAGGTCTGGCCCAAATCTCACATCCCAAACATTAAGATTGATGACAAGTATGTGCAAAGAGACGGCAATGAATGCGAGAGTAACTCTTCATCTGATTCGGATTCAAAGGTAACTTCTTTGTCTTCTTCCTTTTTCATTTGGATAATAATATCAATTAAATAACAAGGAGGTTGGCTAATGAATTTATCAGATTTAGCCAAATTCTCAAATATTGATGTTCCTATTTCCTGCTATTCATAATCTTTATTTATCTGAAATTAAATTTTATTTTCTTTTGGTTGTGATCCATTTTGGTGTAATCTCTTATTGGTAATATGAACCTTTCTATTTTTAGTCTACTGGTAGTGGTTTTGCTTAAATTTGATTTTTTCTGCTTCATTCATGGCTTAATATTACATGGGTCTTGCAGATTTTCTTGATGGATGATGATGAAGAAAATGAACCCGGACAGGAAATCAATGACAAAGATGATGTGGTTGAGGATGATGAGATTTGGTATGAGGTAGATGATCAGGAGGATGAAGAAGTGGAAGTAGACAATGATGAGAGGATTCGCAGAGCTAGACAGTATAGGGTGATTGACATGCACAGAAGAAGACAGATATATGCTATGAGACTAGGTAGTAGGAGCAAGGTATTGAAGAAGACAAATACTTTGAAGATGAAGAAGGAGGTGAGGCGGTTTTTACTTGCATGAACAATATCTTTAATTCTGTGTCTATATTGCTACTTTAGGCTTCTTATTTCTAGTTACTGCTAATATTTCTATTTTAGATTAATTGTTTGAATCCTATTGTGTGTTTAGATTAATGATTATAGTCAATAAAACTATATTAGTTGTTTATTGGTTTTTATTTTTATTTTCTGGGTGTGATCATAGATGTTAGCTACAAGTAGAGTTTCTTTGAATGATGATGGTGAGAGAGAATAAGGATATAAAGCCTCTGTTATTGAAGTTTAGGTTGACTTTAATTCTTTTTTTGCAGATTTCTTTTACTCCCAGTCCCACCTCAGAACCAAAAGGACCAATCCCTCCCTGCCCTCCCCTGCCGCCTCCCTAGCCACTATTCAGGTTCATGTTTTTTCCTTACATCAAATATTCTTACTGTAATATTTTCCTGAAAATGATTTCAATTCCATGTTTTTGATCATATGGTGCATATTACTTGATCATGGCAGTGAAGCCAATTTAAATGGTGGAAGAGTTCGACCTAAAGATGATCTTCCTACCATAAAGATAACATCCAGTCCCAACAATACTATTTCTGTTGTAGCTGAAAACTATGTAAGTGTCATTGGATCTTAAATCCCATTCAAAACAATGAATTTTTTAATCTTATCAGTTATCAATTCAATTTTTTTAATGAAAATGTTTACTTGTGAATCGAAAGTTGATTTATTTTATTTTATATATATAGTTTATCTATTGATGAAATTACTCAATCTGGTTGTTGATAATGCAGAGTGTTTTTCACTTAGAATGAACTAAATTATTTGCATTCTTGAATATGAAGATTGAAGGATTTAAAATTGGAATCTATTTCCTTTCACTTTCCCTTCTTTTGTTGGCAATGAAACATTATATGTGAACTTAATTATAGAAATTGTTGCAATTTATAATCTTCTTGTTGAGAAATCATGAAGAATGTTTATTGGAGGATTTTTATTATTTGCATATGCCTTTGTTCTTTAATCATCCCTTGTTTAATGGTTAGAATTTCAATTTCCTTTTAACATGTTGTATCTCCTTGAAATAGAGATTAGACTAATAAGGTTGATATTTATTTTAGGTCATTGTAGTTGTTGTCTATTGTGGTTAAAGTATTTGATAATTATCCCTTCTTTCAAACTTCTTATGTCTAAGTTTTAATTGATGCTTGTTACCTTGAATAACCCCTCTATGGTAGACAAGGGACTTCTGATCCCTGCCTCCAAGAAATAATGCGTGAGCAACAATCCACTCAAATGTCAAGCAAGGTTGATAAGAAATAACCCATAGAAACGGATGATGGCAACAGAATGATTAAATGGCTATACCGGATGCTTGGGTGTGGCAAATGAAAGGTCAGCTCAGCAGGGCCTATTTTTCCTCCCAGCCACAAGAAACAATCCTCACATTACAAGGAAGTTTAGCAAGCACTTGGGGATGCGAGCAAAGATGCTGAACAGCCAAGGAATTAAGTCTTTCTTTTTTGTATATTATTATTCCCAACGACCATATCTTCTCGAATTGTCCTTCAAATATCGATCTGAAGTTTGAATGTCTGATGCTTTATAAGGTTCTCTATTTGGCACACTATTGTTAAAACTTATTCTATGTTTCTCTGCATGAATCTGTTGGTATGGTTGTCATTCACGACTCAGATCACAAATGAGGCTCATTTTAAGCTAGTTGCACAACCAGTGTTTGAACTTTGAAGTAATAGGCATGGAAAATGATGTTGTGTGCTATAGTGGTGGGTTTTATATTCATGATTACTTGAAAATTGGCCTCCAGTTTCATCCTTTGAAGCCTTAACGTCCTCTGTTTCCTCCCCATAATTATGCGGTACATTGAAGGTTTGCTTCTCTTGACTTGAACATATATTTATGGTGACCATGTGCACAAAACCTTGATTGTTTAGTTATCACATATCTCTTTTGCAGTCTAATTGCCCATACTATTTGCTTAATTTGTGCACAGTCAGCCACTTATTTGCAAAACACCTGAAACAGATTTGGGTTTCGGTACTGCATATCTCATTTAATACAGGTAATTATGATTACAATTTTCTATATATTATTACTATAACATTACTCAACATCATTCTACCATGTGGCTATATAAGTTTTAAATCATAGTCTACAAGTTGCAATTTTTACAGGGATTAAGAGGTCTAGTCCAAACTTTCTTTTCCCATATTGTTTTTTCCAATTTCAACAGAATATCAAACTCTTCTTTTCAGTCATCCTGAATTGCTGATTTATCTGAATTTTGCTCCCATCTTATAAAATTTTCTCAAACATTCAAGGTTTTCTGTTGGCCTCAAGTCCATCTAATGTATCATTGCAATAACAGTCTTACATCTAGCATACAGAAAATTTTACTTAGATATTCAATATGTTATTGAGACTTTGCTAGTTACGGTGGGTGGGGAATCAAAATTTAAAACTCCATATTGATCTTGGATGGAGTTAATAAGAGCTTAAACATTGCAAGCATCATAGTTCTTTTCTAGAACAGGACATTATGTACAGGATACTACCTTTTTGTTTTTTTTTTGGATGAATGAGCAAATTTTAGTTAAATGCACAAACAAACAGATTGGTAAAAGCAAGTACCTGAAAAGAGAAGGTGCAAACACTCCTTATCGTCTAGATCACAAACCAACTACAACATTGATGCGGGAGCAGAATATTTATTTTATTTTTATTTTTAATTTCAAAGTTGATTGTATGATTATTTTAGGTCTTAGTATCTTATCAAGTTTATTAATATTTTAATTCCAATAATTGGGCCGAGCCCATTAGAATTAGGGTTTCTTATGTTAAGGCTTGGTAGCCTATTTAAGCAAAGCTTGTACTCATTTTCAAGGGACTTGATAATTAATGAAAATTTCTATGATTTGAAATGCGTCTCTCTTCTTCGTTTAGTGGTGATGCTAGACACCCTTAAGGTGGTGATGCTAGACACCCTTAAGGTGGTGATGCCTAGGGTTTTGCAGGCAGATTCTAGATAGTGATTCCTAAGGTTTGTTGTGTTTGTTTCTATCCCTTTTCCTATTAATCCTATTTCCCCCATTGTTGTCCTGCATCAAACATCCAAGGAACACATCAGCACTCTTAACCAGCATCTTCTAGACTTGAGAGATTTTGAATACAATCACTTAAGAATTGTTCAGAAAGGATGCACCTCAGTTAACCATATCTTACATTCTGGTGCAACATATCTAATTGATAACGCTCCATAGGTTGCACAGCTCCATACAGAAGGATAATGAAGCTCCCTTTCTCTCTGCTCTGAATCATTTACCTTGTTCATAAATGCAACTATGCTCGGAGATGATGCTTCAATCAACATCGTGAATGTAGCATGTCAGACATCAAGAAGAATTAAGGTCAAGTGGTGACACATGAATAGGAAACTAGGCAATTGGCAATATGCATATCTGTAAGAACCACTTTCCATATCTTTTGTGGTTTGAATGTGAATGACTGGTTATCAAGTTTATCATTGTTAGTGATTATTAATCCTACATTGGAAAGAGTTGGAGTGAGTAAATGCATATGGGTTATAGGGACTTGTTGGGTTTCTCCACCTATTAGCTTAAACTTTTAAGTTGCATGCTTTAACAATCATTATAATTATGTATAGCAAAAAAAATTTGTACAAGTACATGCTTTTGTTAAATTTTATTATTATGATAATTAATCACCTAAGATAATATTGCAGGTCAAAGAAGTGCTAGAGTGTTAATAATGTTCAATCACCCAGTGGAGGCTCTTAGCTATCTGATGACATGGGGCATTCAATCAGCCATTTTATTTACCAGTCCTGTATCAAAAACAACAAAGCTATATGAATGTTTTGCTTCATCATCTGGTTGGTAAGGTAGTTTACTCTCAATAATTTGTTTGTTCATGGACACAAAAAGAGGATTGAAATGTAAAGAATTTCTAAAAAAAAAGGGGGGGATAAACAGGAATCAAGGAAAGGAGATTAAGTTTGGGAATAAACAATTACATGGCATATATCTCCGATGCAGTTGTCCATTGGTTTGGTACGTTGTGTTTTTCTTGGTTAGGCGACAAAATAATCTTTTTGTTTGTTGAGAAAGCTTGCTCTTCCCATGCGACGTTACTTGGGAAAGACTAATTACATTGTATATAATGCGGGGATTCGAATCATAGACATCTCCATTAGAAACACCAAAAAATATCATTTGACTAAATTTCATTGGCAATTGGGTAACAAATTAAGCTTCTTGTTTATTAAAAAAGTTTCTTTCTTGTTTCCATGTGACATTGCATGGGAATGACAAATTACATTGTATATAACGTAAAACTTAAAGAGTATGGTTAGGTAAGCTATGCTTTTTAGGTGGCAAGGCCTCTGACAATAACAATGTCCCACCTAATTTTTTCTATTTTTTCACTGCAACTATTCCCATTGTCTGTTTGCAATCCCGATTAAAAATTAAGCTACGCATTCTCACATTCTCACATTTTTTTTTTTTTGTCATCTAACATTAACATGTTCCTATCCAATTTATACATTGAGATTCTTTCAAATGAGGTAGAAAATTTGTATTTTTAAGGTTTCTCAACTATCTTTTAATACATATATTAATTTTTTTAAATGAAGTTTCATGTATATAATTTATGAACTTTGGACATTAGTTTTTGTTGAAATCATGAGAGGTTACACTAATTAAATAACAACTTATTTTTTATGATGTTCATTTCATGAAACTGCTTCCAAAAGGGATTGGAAGATTGAGTTCTCTTAGAACATTAAATCACTTCACTATAAGTCGTAAAGATGATGGTAAGTACTATGTAAATTTGGAGAATTGAAAATTTTGAACCTCCTTCAAGGGGATCTTATTGCACAAACTGTCAAACACTAAGGAGTGAGGACTGAAGTAGTAAAACAAAATTGAATTCATTTATTCACATTTTTTATGCCATTGCCATTGTCATAATGAAACTGATCTACGGCTTCATTTTAGCACACCTTAAACATGTTTTAATAACCTCTTTCAGATTCCTAAAGCCTATGGCTCCTTCATTTTAAGTTTATAACACACCCTGTACATATGTTAATAAACTGTAACTCCTAAAATTTCAATTCAAAAAGTCTACTTTTGACTCGCAATAGAAGATTTCCAAAGCAAATAAATTTAGTCTCAAAATCAAAGTACATAGTAATTTATCTAATCTCCAAAATAACCAAATGATCTAAACTCCACAAGGTTAAACATAAACAAAAATCCCAGATAACTCCCCACAAAAACAACCTTCTTAAATTAAAACTTAAAATTCTAACACATAAGATAATTCTTCAATAACAACTAAGCGCTCGAAATCTCAATAATAATCTACCTTCAACAAAGTGATCACGTCCTAACAACCTCTTGTCACTATGAATCTGAGCAACTAATCTAGAAAAATATAGTAACAAGGAGTAATAAGCTAAAAGCCCAATAAGTGGTCATTGGCACACTACCATCATGGGTAACAAAATTGTGCTAGGTTCGTATAGAACAAGAAGCAACTAGAATATCAACAAATGTGGCCAACAACAAGTTAAATGAATTCAATAGATCTTAGCCCAAATTTAGGCAAAATAAAGAGAACAAGATAATTGTGTATGAAAAAACAATTGCTTGCATTATAATTTATATGAAAAGAAAAAACGATTGCCCTTTGGACCCACCCCTAGAGAGTAAACCTCTAGTTGCATCGCACCAACCACATGGAAGTTTCCCTACATGCAACATGCTAAGTCAAAGTGCATCACCCAAGGATCGAACCAATGACACTCAACCAGGCTTGTAAGCCCCATGCCCCCTGGCTCAACCAACTAGGCTAACACTCAGGTGGTCGAAAACTACCATAACAGTAAGACACAAAAACTGCTTTTTGTTTCACTACTACATGAAAAAAAAAAAATTACAGTTTTAAAACTCATACTGAAGTATAACAAAATTAAAGTATAATTATTGATAACTTCAATACCCTTAGCATTCACACCCAAAAAGCCCAAAAAAGAAGAAGAAGAATGAATTATTAACATCAAAATCTAAAAACATTGTCCCAATTATATAAAGAACGGGATTTTCAAATTAGTGATGTTTCGACTACTATCATACTCAGTGCTCTCAGCAATTTCCTTCAAACCAGTCCAAGATTTTCGTCTTCGTTTATTTGAGTTCACAGTTTTTTCCACATCTATTGGGGTAAAATCGTTTTCAGGTCCAGCTGATTTCTTGGACACTGATCGGTTCCTCTTTCTCCTCTTTGCCTCCAACAAAGTAATACCCAATGGAGTTACAGGACTATCTGTAGTAGGGACCAATGGAGTTACATGACTATCTGTAGTAGGAATCTCCCTGGCTAATGGTGCTGAAGCTATCTCATTTGTTTTATAGGTATCATCTTTGCCTCTGATGACCTCCAAGCTAGTGCACTTCTGAAGCCTGGATTTTGCAGGTTCTGATTTTAAAGATGTTTTGGCCTTTGAGGGACATATTTCTTTCATATGTCCTTTTGGGGTCCCTCTCTTTAGATTCCGATGTGAACAGAAGTGACATTTGTACACCACATTGTTTTGTGATAAACCATAAGTTTTCTTGCGTCTACGACTTGCCTTTGCCTTATTTTTTTCGATTCGAATAGTGCAGTTAAACCCAGGCTGAAGAATTGTTTCACATCTGCAATATGGTTACACAGTAATCAGGGCCACTCTAAATGTTATTTACTATGAAAGAAAAGAGCTTAACTTATAAGTCCAACAAGCTATAAAAATGAAACCAACAAATAATTCAAATCAATGTTGGTTATTTTGACACTAGAACTCATAACAAGTGCATGTTGTTAGTGCAACCTGAAACTGGCAGTAAAAAACATCCTTAGATCATGTGGTCCTTGCTTCTATGTAAACAGGTAATCAAACAAAAAGATATACTATCATAGAATCCATAAGGTGGCTAGTTCAACTTAAAAATTTCTTAGATTTATTAAGGATATCTAACAAGATAACTTAGGCATATAAAAAACAACTATTTTTTTTTTTTTTTGATAAGTATAAAAAACAACTATTTGAAGAGCTCCATTTGATACATCATATTTCCTAATCAAATTTTTAGATCAATATTTATATTTTAATTTCAATATCCTACAGGTTACATGATATTATACTCTAATGCAAGTCTTCATTGCACCAAATCACCAAACTGATTAATGCCACAATGAAGACCTGAGAAAGCTTATCAAGAAATAAAGATCTCTCTAGTCAAATCATATGTCCTAACAAACAACAATGGCATTGAATTAGGAAATAAAGCATCAATGCTTTATAATTCCAGATGGCATGTAACAATAATGCATACCGATTCCATTTTCTGGGGAGTTTCTGGTGAACCCAAGTTAGCTTTCAATTGTTATGCTACTATGCACCTAATTAATCATTTCTAGATAAAGGTAGAGGATTGACTCATGAATAATGGGACTAAGATATTGTCTATACTTAACTAAGCAAACTTTGCATCAAAGAGACTTGGCAAATGGGTCAATGGTATCTATTCATGCTTTGAGATACAAAAACCCATGTGCAGGTTCTAGTTGTTGCCATGAAGCTTATGGTTTGTATTAAATTTTTTATTGTTATGCCTGTGGTTTGGACAGTGATTCCATATGCATATTGTGTACAAGGTCTTAGGGGTGTTGAAAATTTTCAAGATTTCTATTAAAATTCTCATATAAACTTCTTTTGCATTTATAAATGGTTGGAATTTCATTAGACACATACTCTTTAAGCAAGTGAAAGTGATACAGACATTCTTTTTTTTATTTATAAGAAAAGTGATAGAGACATGCCAGCCACTTACCATGTTGACTTACTCTAATCTATTTCAAGGATAACCGCAAAAAGAACAGCCTCATTCAATCTAATCATTTGAATTCCAAAAAAATTTCTTCCAATTTACATGCAATAGAACACCGAGGAACATATTATTCCGCACCTCCAACATATTCAATTCTTTAGCATGAGCATTGGCTAGCACAACAAATATTCAAAATCTCAATCTCCCCAATGCAAAAGGACACAGGTCTTGCATTGAAAGATTCTTTGGCCAAAACCACGTAACTCTCCATGTAAGTTTTTCTCAAAAAAAAAAAACTCTCCGTGTAAGTAAATGCATCTTCGAAAGATTTAAAAGTTTGTATATATGCACCTTCATGCACATTGTTTATTTTGATGACCAAAACAAGCACATTAATGACAATGGAACCTACCTATGCTGGAAAACCCTACCCATGTGCAGTTAATTGGGTTCCAAAAAGATATAGTTATTTGATAGTCAGTTATTGCATTGGTGGTGAGTGGTGACTCTTCTCTTTTTGACAAAAACTAACTAAAAACGCTATAAATTAACATTAAAGAAGGAGATAGAACATCTTCTTCTGCCTTCTCTTTTTCCATCTCTCTCTCCTACAAAAGGTTGTTCTCTAAGGTTCCATCATGAAACCATATTTCAGAAGCATGTATACACACACAATATTTTTGCAATTCTGCAATCATCAATAGGTATAATTAGTCTAAAGCAAGCCAATGCCAATCCACATTTGCTCCCGCATTCAATTCCAGCTCATATATCTAAGGAATTCCTTTTGTAACTTCCAAAAAAATTCTAAGTAAACACCAGTTCTCTATTTAGCAGCAATTCAAAATTCAAACAAAAAAAGACTTTCACTAAGACATCCCATCTGTTCTCTCACTCCATACTCTACTTTTATCATTAACACAAACACTAAAACATGAAAGATTTCAATCTTCAGGTGAATCCAATATGCAAAACTAACCTCAAATTGCCACAAACAATTACCAATACAACAATAACAATAACAAAGCCTTAGTTGCAAAACTACTGGGTCGGCTATGGATCTTCAAAAGACTAATCCGGGTCGTTCACATGTATTCTTCACAGTCATTCTATCCTATCCAAATCAAAAAAGGAGAGAGAGAAAAAAAAAATCCAACCTTTGGCAAGAAAACAAAGGGTGAGGCGGCGCCCCCGTGGACTCTGTTTCAGAAGCCAAACGGTGGCCGAAAAAAGCAGCCAAAGAAGGAATAGCGGGGTCCCCGGTGGCCCAAGTGGCGAGGTTTTGCAAGTGGTCAAGTTTTAACATGGATTTGGAATTGATAGAGGCGAGGCCTTTGGTTTGCTTTCTACCAGTGGCTTCTTCTCTCAATGAGATTGGATTGTTATGAAACCCAGATGGCGGATTTGGTGCGGCTTTCTTGTTTCCTCCTGCTCCTCTCTTGCCCATGTTTCGACTTGTCTTGTGTTCTCTGACTTCTCTCTCTATCTCTCTCAGGAATTTTGTCAAGCACTTGGTGGACTGGCTTTCTGATTTAGCCTCTCTCTAACTACAGGGATTTGCTACTTTAACTGTGCCTTCCTCTAAAGTGCACCGCGGAACAACACATATAGACAAAAAGTTTAAAAGATTTTTTTTTTTTTTTTTAAGAAAAATAGATTAAAAAGATTAAATTGCTATTTACACCTTAAAGTGTAAAGTAATTTTGATTTACCCCATAAAATTTTAAAATTGGATCCACATCCCTAATATTAGGCAGCATTTTGATCGAAGCTCTCATGTCCATTTGTTAGGTGGCACATAAGCATCCTATTCCGATACATTTGTACTTGTACCCAAAAGAACTAGTCAAGTTTCAATTGAGACAGCTCGTTATCACTTATAAATCTAAGATCCGCATAGTAAAAACTTGATGTGAGACTTAACACACACACCCGCACAACACACCATCATAAATTCAATCTAAGCAAATCTACACAATTTTGGATATCGCGAATGTAGACCAATGATTAACCTAAATGCTTGTCATTTGAGAGGTTTCATGAAGGGGAAATTGCTTATAGTTGTGGAGATTGATAGGAATGATAGTATGCATCACATTGCATTTGTTGTATGTTAAAGTGAGAACAAAGAAAGTTAATCATGGTTTCTAGAATTGTTAGAGCATTCCCAACGGTGTAGGCAAATCTTAGCCTAAGGAGTTATTTTTTCTATTTTGCCTAACCACTCTTAATCACAACCCACATCAGATTCTTTATTTATTTCTCTATTTTATTATAATATTATTTTTCTTCCATTTTTTAATCTTTTACCAATTTCTCCATTTTGGCACTATTCATTATCAAATTCCCTCCTCTCCCACGACATCCACCGCATCGTATTTCTGACTCCTTCCATAATTCCTAATACTTGAATCAAGATGAATAGTTTAATTTTCCTAGCATCCCATACCCAATATACCCAAAAATAAAAAATTTATTTAAATTTCATCACTTTCTCATGTTTTCTCAACCAGCAAACGGAGAATAAGCCAAAACTCATATACAATTTTAACAAAAAATCACAAGATTAAAGAACTTTGGAGGTGATGGGAGCTCCTTCAAGGTCGTTGATGGCTCCTTCTCCTACCTCCGCATCTAGTTGGATGACTTTGCATTCATTGCTGTTGGGAATATCCTCCTCGAAGTAGTGGTTGGCATCGTTGGGCTTGGTCACACTTGGTCTTCATAGCTACAAGCTTGTTGGTTGGATCTCTTGGGCACCATGGAGAGAGAGAGAACTGAGATTAAAAAAAACAAAGACATAAAAAAAAAAATAATAATAATAATACTATTGCTAATCTACAATGCTTCTCTATTTTTAGAGAAGTGCTGTAGCAAAATGATATTTTTCCTGATGAGATGCGAATTGGTTAGAGGTGATTTTTGGGGTTTATTAGACATATTGAAACAGCTAATCTATTAGATATGCTCTTATTAGCTGATATTGAGTTAGTGAAGGAATGTGGCTGAAACTTTATTTTAGACTAGCAGTAGCCTAATCTATTAAGCATTTTTTAAATCTTGCTTATATAACTACACATCCATACTAAATGAACATTTTATTACAGGGCTTAATTCCTATTCTCGGAGAAGTTGCTCAAGAAGAAGATACAAAATTTTATGTGAGTCATATATATGGCAACTTCAAGAACAAGTATAAGTGCAAAGTACCAAAAAAAAGATGATGTGGGCAGGAGAGATTATGGACATTTAATGGGGATCTCTTGTAAGTTGGTGTACTTGGTCTAAATGTGATATGCTATTCAATAACCTATGTGAGGTATTATAAGTGAGGAATTCAATTATAAGGTTAATCAAGTTAGGGTTAAACCAATATTCTCATTGTGAAATGATTATAAGATACCTCGTGACAAGGATTCTAAAAAATAAAGATACAATATAATGTGAAAGTGTGATCCCAATTCTAAAAACTATGGGTCTAAGAAATTAATATCATCTCAAACTTTGAGGTTGCAAAATCAAAAGCTGTTAAAACATAAATGGTGGAAAATCAAAATAACCAATAACATAAGGATTTAAAATCAAAATAACTTAAAACATAGAGAGTGCAAAATCCACGCTATAAACTTTGAATGAATACACATTCATCATAATCACATACATATTCTCAAGATCATTTTTTGAAACGTTTATGAGAAGTGTCATTTTGTGAAACCTCAACTAAAGGGAGATTAGTATAATTTTTTTAAACAATTATTGTTACATATACATTAAAAAGAGAGTAGAAAACGGTAAAGTACATGCTACAATCGTATATATAATAAAATATATTCGCAAAAGAAAAATATATTTTAGCATGGAAAATACTTCATATTGTGAAATTAGAAAATCTACCTTCATTCCAAAAATAAAGATAAAATATACTTTTTGTCTATAAAAATTTGGATTAACTTTGATTTTCACCATTCACATTTAAAATGTTACAATTTTGTTCTTAAAAATTAAAAAGGTATCGATTCCATTCTTCCATCCATATGCCATTAAAAAAATTGCATACTTGATAAAGTGTTGATGTAGCTTGAAATAAATTTAAGAGAAGAGGGATGAAGAAATACTTTTAAATATTTTTAGGACAAGATTATAACTCTCTAAATTTTTTTGGAGTTGAAAATTATTAATTATAAATTTCAGAGACAAAAATCAAATTCAATCTAAATTAAAATACGAAATATATAATCCATGAGGGAAATTATTAGGTAGTCCCGGACTACCATGTCAGCATGCTTATTTGGTAGTCCAACCCAATTAGATCACGACACATCATTAAAATGGATAAGAGAAGCATTACTTTACATGTCAACGTAACTTAACAGCGTTTCCTCCATCCATTAAATAGCTAAAGATGCTCAACGGATTGCAAGCTAAGTTTTTTTGACAATCACAAAATTGAACAGGTTCTAATTAAATTCAAATGCTTGTTCCTACTTCTTTCCGATGAATTTCGTTGTTTTTACTTTTTACTGCTTGGTTTCACAATTTTTATTATTATTTTTTTCAGATCCCCATTTCGTTTTTTGGTTTTCTGGAAACGGTAAGAAAAGAAAAACCTTGGCATTTTACAACACCCACTGTTCTTAGATATCCTATCTTTCATGTGTTCTTAGATATCCTTATTTCCATAATTATCTTGATAACCAAACAGACAAAAATCCCTGGAAGCTTTTCTCTTTATAATTTTTTTGTTTTCATCTTCACAGTTTTAGATAGTTGGAAAAAATGTTATATTAGATTTTTTTTTTTTGGATAAATATTGGAAACATATACTTAATCACAGGGTCATAAATCTATTTCTTAATACCATTCTTAGTGTGATTTGTTTCTTTATGAAGATCTTTGTTAGAAGTATTCGACATGTTTGATAAAAGGTTTAAGAGAATTATATATGTTACCATGTGTATATTTAATGCATTCACCGTGCCACTGTGCTATAGTGTGGGTAGTACTTGGTTTTTTAAGAACTATTTTGTTTTAATTAGATTACATGATATAAAACATTAGGATTGAATATGGATTATGTTTCATTGTGCTAGCAATTTCTAGGAACGAGTTATGCCACTTAATGACATATACAATGAATTTAAATTGCAAGAAGCTGAATAGGAGGTTTGTGCGTCTTGTCAAGCCCCAGATTTTTTACTGAGGCTCACCTCTGTTAGTTCCTAGGATCACCTTTGGATGGATGCTGAGTCCCATCTTCACTATGTCATCCCTTCAAAGTTTATTGATGTTGTAAAGTAGGACTTATATATTCTTTTATTTTTTGCTTCATGATTTTGAGTGTATAATTTGATGTGAATTGCAACTGTACTATGCGAGTTTTTAAACTGCTCCGAAACTTATCTGTGATCTTTGTGCAGGACAGAGGAACCTACTGAATTGTTCACTATGTGGCACCTAACAAAGCTCAAACATATATGATGATTAAAGTAAGTGACTGAGATATATCGTACAAAACGCTTTTGCTGCGTGAGAAGATTTTTTACTTGCTTTTTTAATTCAGCAAAGGGACAATTGTAAACATCTTATACATCACTCTCAAGAAGTAACATAAAAGAGAATGAACTGTTTTATTGTTAGTATTTTCTTAAATAACTGATCAAATGTATTTCCTGTTTGGCAGGCAATCCACGAGCTCACAGAATACTTGAGTTATCAAGTGAGGAATATTGCAGGAGAACTTGTTGACTCATTTGATCTTCCAAATCATGTAAAAGGCATCACAAGTTACATATCAAAGAGTTGATGTTAAAGTAGTGGAAAAGGGGGATGAAGAGGATGTCGTTTTAGGAGTGGTTTTTAGGAATGGAGTTGTTATTCAGTTTTGTTGAGTTCTAATAAATGGGTTGTTGAGTCTGTTCAGCCTATTTGTTAAATTGAGTCCTTGTTATACGTACGTTGGTTATTTGTATTTGTATTTAAATGCAGAGAATAATACAGAAGATAATATTTATCTAAATTTGGAACCTTGAGCCCAGGAACAACTCAGTTCCTTTCTTTTATTTTTCAACCATCCATCATAGGGAAGGAACCATATTTTATTTCTGAAACACAATGAAATTTACAAAATATCTATTTTCAACAACAAACCCAGGTACTTGTATTAAATAATTACATAAAATTTATGTCCAGGGTGGTGTACAATTCAAATATGTAATTCGCGTTGCTTCACTTGTTTTGTCTAGTATCTACATATGTTTTCAATGAAGTCTTAGGATATTTGTCCAGTCAAGAACCTTTGTCGAACTTGTAGCACAAATTTATAGAAGCATCATTATCTTTGCTTTTGGTTCTCCATTTTCTGCATCACCATATTTTTGTTTCTTCAGCAACTGTGTTAGTCGCTTCATCAACTGACAAACATCCAATAAAAATGTTTTGATTGCATTATTATGTTCATCAGATAGCAAATCTTTAAGTCCATCTGCCAAACAAAACAAAGCACATATCAACTAACTAAAATAACCACAAATAGTAAGCATCTATTTTATATCAGGATCAATTGAGCCTACCCAATAACAACGCAACTGTTAGTGAAGAAGTAACAAGGAGCATCAATTGTAAAGGTACAACTCAAGCATCAATTGTAAAGGTTAATCGCATCAAAATTGGTATTGGACAAAGTGCCATAGATAGGATCTGCATGGACCTTTGTCAATCATGCTCTTGCAAGGCTAGGATTCATTCTCTGGTGGCATTATCACACACATTCATCCTACTTAAGCAAGCCAGGTTTCTCTAAATCATTTTAAACAATTCGCACCTATTTTATTATTAAAAAAAAAAAAAAAAAATCATCTAACACAGCATATACAAAAACAACCAAAAAATCCAAAATCCAAACAGATTATCAGAACAATGTTCTACATCATCTCCAGAAATTTATATAATCTTAAAATCACCCAAACCCCCCACAAACTTAAATCATCATTTCGACAAAATGCACAAACCTAAAAAGAAAAGACCACAATCAAACTATCAAACACATGATCTGCAACACAAGCAAACACGTCTAAAAAGATACCAACAATCCAAAACCCAAACAGAAATCCCAGATAAGAGTACCAATTGATTTACCTGTGGGGGCATGTGCTTCGTGCACAGTTTGGTAGCCATCTCATGTATATATTCCACACCACTATATTCTCCTTCATATCCCTCAACTCCGATATACGCTGATTGGGTCGCCTTCGCATGCAACGATGAGCAGACGATGTTACATGAAGCCATGGTATGTCGACTACCTATATGAGAAAAGATGAGAAGGCTAATGAGATAATTTTCAGAGAAGAAAAGAAACTTGAAATTTGAAATGTTTAACAGCAATTTAATGGACGGAGGAAACGACGTTAAGTTGCGCTTCTTTGTTTTATTGTGCGTCAAGTAATGCTTATCTCATCCACTTTAATGATGTGTCGTGATTTAATTGGGTTGGACCACCAAATAAGTATGCTGACATGATAGTCCAGGACTATCTAATAATTTCCCTAACGGATGCACACAATCATAGTCTAATAAATAAAAAGTAATGTTAGGGATATAACTAATTTTACAACTAGGTACTTACAAACTGACATGGTATTGACATGGCATAGTGTCACATCAACCCTAAAAACAATAGTTTTACAGGTCAGATTAGTTAATTAAACAAAATTAAAAACACAAAAACAAATCTCTCTCTCACGTTTGACATCCTCTGGCCTCCAAGTCGCCGTCGTCCCCTCCACGCCGCCGCCGCCCCTCCAAGGCGCCGCCTTCTCCACATTGCCGCCTCTGCACTGCCTCAACGCCCCTGAAGCAAGCCAATTTTTTCTTCATTTGTTTGTCACAAGTGTGCAAGGAATTTTCAAGAAATCAACCACTTCTTGCAATTCCAGTTTTGACATTTACCTATTCTTTTACTTTGGATTTTTCCCTTCTTATTTTTTGTTTCACTAGTGCTTTTGGGTTTCTTATCTGTATTTTTTCAGACTTTCTATTTATTTTTTCTCAACGGTGCTTTTGGGATTTGATTTTTGTTGTGGGTGGGTTTAGGCTGGTGGTGGCGATTCGGTGGTTTAGGTGGTGGGTCGGCTTTTTTGGAGTTGATCCAGATCGTCGGCCTCGCGTGGGTTCTGGTAGGTGGTGGTGATAGCTGGAACAGTTGAGTTTGGGGTTTTTATTTTCTTTTTTACCCAATAATAAATTAAAGAATGACCTGTAAAATTAAGTTTTAAATTACTGATGTGGTGCGCTCCACCTAGAGGAGAAACTATTTCAGAAATACCAACTCAGTTGGTATTTCAACCCAATAATTCTTTGAAACCTGTATTAAAAAAAAAAATATATATATATATATATATATATATATATATATATATATATATATATATACTTTACAACTCTAAACTATTACCCATTTTTCAATCCTCCCTTCAAACTTTCGATTTGCACGATTTACCCTCAATTGGACTCAATTGCACACCCGTTACCCCTGCTTCTAAATTCCCATTAAAATTGACGGAATAGTGAAACATATGACAATCATGTGACACACGGGCCCACCGGAACATCAATCACCCACAAAGTAAATTGAAAATCCCAAAATACCCTTATCACTCACTAAAAAACTATCAAAGGCCAGAAACTGAAGAAAGATAACTATTACTTTATGATCGAAAAAAAAAGAAAAAAACCTTACTCCTAATACCAAAATACAGCCGGTGGCATTTGTGATCAGAGACGTACAATGGTCATTCTTAGAGATATGAATGAAAACAAAATAACCAATTAAGGTCTTGAAGCCTATCTTTAACCAATACGCCATTGCTGAAGCCTATCTTTAACCAATCCACATGAAATGGACTGCATAATCAAAATAGCAAATCAAATCAGTTGGATATTGTATTGCACGACGTAAGGTCAAGAAGATGTATGAAAATATCAGAGAATGTTATGGTTAACCAATACCATTTTCGTTAAGAATCCACCACAACCTTCATCACCCACAACCATTTTCGTCTCCATAATACAAAGCTCACCAAATCCCATCCACTGCTGAAATACAAACACCGATCCCAACGCCGAAATCAACCCCAAAATACAGCCCCACGGAGAAACCCACATCCAAGTAGGGATGGCAATAAACCCACGACCCGCGGGTACCCGCCCCGACTCGCTATCTTTAACCAATACGCCATTGCTGAAGCCTATCTTTAACCAATCCACATGAAATGGACTACATAATCAAAATAGAAAATCAAATCAGTTGGATATTGTATTGCACGACGTAAGGTCAAGAAGATGTATGAAAATATCAGAGAATGTTATGGTTAACCAATACCATTTTCGTTAAGAATCCACCACAACCTTCATCACCCACAACCATTTTCGTCTCCATAATACAAAGCTCACCAAATCCCATCCACTGCTGAAATACAAACACCAAACCCAACGCCGAAATCAACCCCAAAATACAGCCCCACGGAGAAACCCACATCCAAGTAGGGATGGCAATAAACCCACGACCCGCGGGTACCCGCCCCGCCCCGTTTATGTAATAGGATATCGGATCGGGTTTTTTTTTTTTTAAACTGAAACGGGTTTTAAACGGGTCGGGTTTTATTGAAAAACCCGAATCTGACCCGAACTATTTAAAAAAAAAAAAAAAAACGAATCTGACCCGAATCGCCGTTTCGCGGAGGCGGCCCCACCACCAACGCTCATCGAAACTCGTGCGTGTTACGGATCTGGGAATGGAAGACCAGCGCTACTTCCGCGATGTGGTTCGTCGGACATAGATGATCTACGATTCTTTCTGAATCTTGTTGATGATGGAAGACGAGAAGCGCCGACAGAGCTTGATTCAGAGCCAGAACTAGAACTAGGGCCAAACCCAAGCCGATGAGCTTGGGCCCACGCCCACACGCCGTGTCCATGGCGATCTACGCGCGGCTTCTGTGATGCGTGATCGTGGGCTCTGGTTGAACCGCGACAGGCGGATCGTTGGGTCCCTGGGGTCTGGTGCCAACTACAAAAAAAAAAAAAAAAAAAAAAAAAAAAAAAAAAAATGAATCTGGTCGGGTCGGGTCGGGTACCCGACGGGGCGGGGCAGTAAACGGGTTTTTTTGGGGCGGGTCTCTAAATGGGTCTGGTCGGAGCAGGGCGTGGCTGGGCGAAACCCGACCCATACCGCCCCATTGCCATCCCTACATCCAAGCAACAAAATCCACTTTATCAAACAAACCCATCTCCAATCACCATAAACCCACTGCCATTTTCATCTTCCAAAACCCACAAATCTCCCTTAAATAAAATCAAATAAGATACAAAATCCTCACTTAGACCACAACTCAAAGACCTTACCTACAAAAAAACCCATAACCCACTCAAACCTCTACCAGCCGCTGCAGCCACAAGCCCATCCAGAGAAGTCGAGATCTAATCGCCAGCAACCTTGTATCACTTCCAGTCGTCGTCGTCGTCGCTATGATGAAGCCAGCCATCGTTGCCGCGAGCCTATCCTGGGTTTGTCCAATCAACGCCACATGAAGGCTGAAGCAGAGTCTTCTTATTTTCGTGGCTGATTGATTTTTACAAGGACATGTTAGTAAAATTAGTGGTGATAATGAGGGTAGTTTTGTCAATTTGGTTTTACAAGTCATGTGCTTTACACGTGAATAAATTTTCCAAATTAACAACAATTTGGAATTTGGATGGAGGGGATACCAAACATGCAATTGAGTCCAATTGGGTAAATCGTGCGATTCAAAAGTTTGGAAGGAACTGAGAAGGGGTGAAAGTTTAGGATGGTAAAATGTAATTTTTCAAAAAAAATAATTCAAGAATACCAACTCAGCCACTTCACCTTTTCTCTCTCAGGCTTCTCTTCCTCTCATCTGTTCACTCTTTCTCTCGCTGCCCCCGACTGCGCCATCCGCTGCCCAGATTCGTTGGTTCCGATGATACCAACAGGCCACTTCTCCACTTTCCCTCTCTTTCTTCCTCCACTCCCTACCTACACTGCTCCTTTTCTAAGCTTTTGTCTTTTTATTTTATTTTCCTTTTGCTGAGTTTACCTTCTGAGTTTGTTTTTTTGGGTGTTATTTTGTTTTTGATTTAGCTTGAGGTGTGGTTGGAACCGGAGAAGAAGAACAAGAACTGAGCAAAATTTTTTTTTTTTTTTCCTTTTTTGAGTTTCTACTTCTTCCTTGAGATCTTTATTAAAGACTAAAAATATGGATATTTGCAACTGGGTATAGCTTTTTGTGACAAATAAGGATCCCCTTCCATATTAACAACTAAAAACTAATCAAAATTGATTGTTTGAGTTGAGGTGGTCAGATTCGGAGTTGGGTTGGAAGGGCGGTGCGAAAGTACACGACAACGCAGTTTGAGAGGGAGCAGACCCGAGGGAGAGAATAAGATTGCTTTGTTGGCTTTTTTTTATACAAGTGTCAAAAAATTATTGGATTAAAATACCAACTCATGTTAGCCGAGTTGATATTTCCGAAATAGGAAATACTTTCTCCACCTAGAGAGGAGAAATTATTTAGTCCACCTATCCATCTGGTGGATTGAATATAGAGAGAGTGAGAGAGAGAGAGAAAGGGTTTAAGAAGGGTTTTTATTTACCGAAAACTACGTCGTTTAGAACCAAAATTCTCATACACACATACATACATAACCCCTGCCGCCTGAACTCCTTTTTTACAGAGAGTGAGAGAAGAGCAAGCAAGTGATCATCATGGGTGTCAAACAGGATTCTTTGGAAGACCCCACAAAGCCAAACCAACAGTACGCCACTCCCAACCCCTCTTCTTCTTCTTTTTGACTACGTTTTTTTTTTTTTTTTTTTTTTTACACTTTTTGTTGTTGTTGCTGCAGCTTATGTGTTTGTTAATATGCCTGAACCAAATAATTAATTTTTAAATGAATGTTTCAGCGTTGGGAAGCAATTGCCTGAATGTTCGGGCTTCGACAAGCAATTCCTTGCCGCCCCTATCAAATCCGCCGTCGACAAATATCAGCTTGTTCCTGAGTTCCTAAAGGTATGTGTGTGTATTTTATGTATGTATGTATGTGTAAATGTTGTAATTGTGATATGGAAAATTGTAGGTGAGGGGACTGGTGAAGCAACACTTGGATTCGTTTAATTATTTTGTGAATATTGGGATCAAGAAGATTGTTCGAGCTAATGACCGTATTGTATCAAGCATTGACCCCAGTATTTATCTCAGGTAAAATCATTAAATTTCTAAAAAATTATCGGGTTGTTGCGTTGATTTAATTAATCGGGTTTTGTTGTAGTTTGAGTAGCATTGATTTTGTGGTTATGGTTAGGAATCGATAGTCTCTAAGTTAGAGGTTGTTAAAGGAAGAAATGTGATTTCTTACTTATTAAAAAAGGAGAGGAAGAAATATGATTAAGAAATATCATAGCAATTGCTGTAATGGGTATCCATTTTTTTTGGGGGACTTGATTCTAGTGATGATTTTCTGTTAGAAATTATGTTCGAAAACCAAGTGTTAAGATTTTGATTATTTAAGGCTTGTAGTATAAGTTTCTTTGACTGATAAAATTCTGTTCCCCATGCTTGTTATGCAGGTTTAAAGATGTAAGAATTGGTAAGCCCTCAATACCAAGGGATGGTGTCACTGACGAAATTGTCCCCCAAATGTGCCGGTTAATTGACTTGACGTAAGCTCCATTTTCCCTTCACATGCATAACCTCTAGATATCTCCCATAGCTATTGCTATATTGCCAAATCAACGTATGTTTTCCCATTCTCACATAACATTCTGACAAAAGCTTTTTCTCCTTCCCTAACAATATTTTCCTCCATGATACGACCCAACCACTGTGCCCCTTCCTTTCCCATACTCACTGTATCAAGATGATATTCGCCCCTTTCCGAGAATGTCACATGGTTGGGACTTCCCCCTTCCAAAGCCAAGCCAAAATGCTTTAATTCTATACGAAAGCTTCTCTTCCCACCCATCAACCTCTTACCAACCACCATTGGCGGTGTTACACCTTGCTCTCTCTCAAGTTCTCCCTCTCTCTCTTCTCTCTCTCTCCCTCTCTCTCTCTCTCTATTAACCTATTACAACTATGCTAGCAATCGACTGGTAGGAAAACCTCTTAAACTTACATTCAAATTTTTTTTTTTCTCTTTTATTGAATACATAAATATTCTTTTATAGTTCGTGGGCATGAGCATAAATTGCTTAGCCCGTTAGGGGTGAATGCCTTTGGATTGCTTGACAACCAGTTCAAGTGGGCGGGGTCAGTTGCACATAAGTTTTACTGCCTAGAGACAAGTCCAAAGGGCTTTCTTCTTTAGAAAGGTCATTACATTATCAAAAAAGAAAATAAAGATTCTCTTATAGGCTATTTCCAATACTACTCTTAGAAGTAATAGGACTCCTAATAATAATGAAAAGTAATTAAGAACTTCTAAACCAAATAGAAAAAGGACTCAAACATAAAATGAGACTCATAGGCCAGAATAGCCATGTTTGGTGTCTTTGGAGGGAGCAGAATGCTTGACATTTTGAGGATGCTGAGCGAACCATACCTGAGCTTAATTTGTTATTTTTTAACACCTTATTTGAATGGGTCGTAGGGCTAGGCATTCATTCTATTCACTCCCTTGTGGAGTTAATTTATCTGTGTACATTTGATTCCTTTTGTCCTTAGTATACATCTAGTATGCTTGGACTTTTCTTAATAAATTTCATTACTTATCAAAAAAGAAAAGAAAAAAAGAATAGTCATGTTCAAGGAAATCTAGAAATTACCAAACTAGTCCTATTTTAATACAACTTTATTAAAGTATTATACCTGGACTTATATATGTTTGCAGTGGATAAGGATACTTTAGTGCTTTCCTTGATTATTTTTGGAGGGGGTAATGGGAGTTTGTGTTGGAACCTAAGTTTCTTTAGGGCTTTTCAGGATTGGGAACTAGAAAGGGTGAATGAACTGATAAATCTGCGTTATTCTAGGAAAATTTCAGAAGGTAATTACGATTGCTTATTCTGTACTCTGGATGGGAAGGGGCGGTTCAGTGTATGATCTGTTTATGAGTGTTTGAGACAGTTGCCAACATCTCACTTCCCTTAAAAGTGTGTCTGGGGTAGTAGGGTGCCATGTAAGGTGGCTTTTGTTGCATGGACAGCAACCTTAAATTCCATTCTAACCTTGGAAAATCTTATTAAAAGGAAGGTGGTGGTGGTGGTTAATAGATGTATTATGTGCAAGTGTAGCTGCGAAACAGTAGAACACCTGGTACTTCATTGCCTTATAGCTCAGGAGTTGTGGTCTTTTGCATTTACAACTTTTGGAGTGGTAGGGGTGATGCCAAGGCAGGTGGTTGATTTGCTGCTTTCATGGAGAGGAGCGTTTGATCGTCATTGAAATTGGGTTGTGTGGCAAGCCACTCCTCATTGTATCATGTGGATCATTTGGAGAGAGAAACCGTAGGACCTTTGAGGATGAAGAGATATCAATGCAGGATATTAAGCATAGTTTTCTGAGAATGTTGTTTGAATTTTGTGCTACGATTGGCGGGGTTTTATGTAGCTCTATAGTTGATTTTTTTGGACTATATAATGTCTTTGGAGGTGTGTGGTGGGAGCTAAGTATGGAGTGGGAAGGGGGGGTTGGTTCTTTGACATGACTAGGGGAACACATGGGTGTAGTCTGTGGAAGCATATCCGGATGGGTTGGGAGGTGTTCTCCTCTCACATATCTTTTGAGGTTGGATTAGGAACTCGGGTTTATCTTTGGCATGATAAGTGGTGTTCTGATCGTCCCTTGAAAGAGCTTTTTCCGAGTTTATATGGTTGTTCTCTCAATCAGGATGATACTATGGCTTCGGCTCTAGTTCGTCAAGGTATTGGTCAATCTCAGGTGTGGAATCTCACCTTTGGAAGGGATTTCAATGATTGGGAGCTGGACCAAGTTGTGGCTTTCTTTTCCCTTCTTCACTCCCATACCCCTAGGGATGAAGTTGTGGACAAGTTAGTATGGAACCCGAATCGGAGGGGTAGTTTTGATTCTCGTTCGTTTTATCATGTGCTGCACGTTCCTTCCGAGATTCGCTTTCCTTGGAAGAGCATTTGGAGGGTAAAGGCTCCTCCTAGGGTTGCCTTCTTCATTTGGTCTGCGGCTTGGGGTAGGATTCTCACTTGTGATAATCTGAAAAAGAGGGGTTTTGTGCTGGCTGGTTGGTGTTTCATGTGCAAAAATGCAGATGAGACGGTGGATCACCTTTTGCTGCATTGCTGTGTTGTGTTGGAGTCTTGGAGTTTTGAGTCAGTTTGTGAGGGGTTTTGATTGTCTTTCAGTTTCAGGTTCCTGAGGTGTTGATTGGGTGCTTCCGTCTCAGGTTCCTGAGGTGTTGTTTGGTTGGTGGAATTGGTTTGGGAAACATTCTTTGGGTGTTTGGAATTTAATCCCCGCTTGCCTTATGTAGACTATTTGGAGGGAGAGAAATAGCCGTACCTTCGAGAACAAGGAGACTCCTTTGGCTAAAATCATAGAGTTATTCTTTGGTACTATGTATGATTGGTCTAGGGCTTGGGGTCTTACTACCTCTCCTTCTGTAGGAGAGTTTTTAGCTTCTTTAGCTTCTGATTTTTCTGAATTGTAATTGTTTCCCTGCTTTGAGTGCATGCTTTATGCACACAAGGCTTTTTTGAATAAAATTCTTACTTATCAAAAAAAAAATAATGTCCGTTTGTAATTCTTTAAGGAGCTCTCCTTTCTTTCTTTTTAATAAAATCTCTTATCAAAAAAATAAAATTAAAATTTAACCAATAATTTTCTAACCTTAAAAAAAAACTTAATACGAAGACTCAATAAAAAGGTTCCAAGAAGGCCACATCTTGAAAGTAGACCACAATTCTTGAATTCTTTACAATCTGTCTTTATCATTAACAATGTAAATTTACTATTTCTTTAAAACTTTTTTTTAAAGGGATATCAGGATTCTTGTTTGTACTTCTTTTATTGAATTTTTAAAGATTTGTAATTTTTAGATGTTAATCCTTTGGTGGGACTCTACTGATCAAAAAAAAAAATCCTTTGGTGGGACTCTTGTATACTCCATGTGGACTAGGGCTTTTACCTATATTTTTTTACTTGTAAACCAAATTACTTGTTTTTATTATGCTTGTAAAATATGCCCACCTTGCTTGACATGTTTGGTTATTCCTTGGCTCAATTAGTTTTTTAGCTACAATGCCATAGTTCAGGTGCATGCACCAGCCAATCCTCCAATCTGCATTTTTCTGCATGCTCTATGGGTCCAGCATCATGAAAGAGGGTGTCATCTTCTATGTCATCATTCTCATCCTCAAGACTTTCTTCTGGTATGTCCAAGGGTTCACAATTGCCCTCTAGAATCTCCATATGGCATCCCTCTAGTTCCCGTTATTGAAGAGCTTGTACAGTTCGCCACAAATCTTCAATCATATGCTTCATCTCAGTCATTTATGTATGTTAACCTTGATTTCCTCTTCCCTCATCACCTATATCACGAGATTCACAACCAATCATAGCTTAAAGTTGCAACCTCTGACTTATATCTGAATTTTGTGGCTTTGATCTAGGATAACCACTCCGAATTCATCTCTAATAGAAGACAGTAAGAGAATGGGATGTCATTTCCATGTTAGTTTGGTTGACCTCACTCAAATAGAGAGATTGTTGAACTCCTAAGTGTATCCCTCCCTAGACTAATAGGGAGATTTGAAATCATAAAGTTGTTGTAGTAGCTAATGGGCTAGACAAATGGACTAATAGGCGTTATTTTCTTTGGGCTTAGATGCTCCAGTATTACATTCTTTCCCAAAAATTCATTTTCTTATGAATAAAGTAAAGGAAGAAGAAGAACATAGCTTCTTTCTGGTATGTTCTCATATTGAATTGCATACCTTTATGCCTCAAGGGCCTTAGTATATGGTTCTTGGACATGTTGGCTTAGTGTTCGTAGAAATTTCTTGAAGAAGTTGTTTAATGGAGTATCTGCAACTATTTCAGTTGATTTTTTTTAGCTGTCCAGTTGTTGGTTGCTGGGTGCATGTTTTCTTCTCTCTTCATTTCCTTTCTTTCCTTTTTAATTTTATTTATATGCATCATTCACTTGTTTGCATGTGTCCAAGTGTACGCATGTATTGTGAATGGTTACATATATGATGGCTGGGACTCAAAGGCTATGTTGCTAGCACAACTATTTGAAAACTGATGGCTTAAATTCTGAATTATTGTTATATTGATGTTGTGTGAATTCAAGGTATTCTGCTCCAATATTGGTAAATGTTGAGTACATTCAAGGAAGTAATGCCCAAAAGAACAGAGTGGAGAAGGTACTTCTAGAAATGACTGTTAGTTATATTTGGTGACTTGAATTTGGATATTATATAAAGTTTGTTCTTGCAGAATGATGTTATGATTGGAAGAATGCCTATCATGTTAAGGAGTTCCTGCTGTGTCTTACATGGAAAAGATGAAGCTGAACTTGCAAAACTTGGTTTGTGTGCACAAAATTCAATTATTTAGCTCTTTCCTGCCCCTGGTTTTTTGGTTTTACTTCTAAGCTCTGTTACACATATATGATTATGTTTTGACCGTTGACTACAGGTGAGTGCCCCCTTGATCCTGGAGGATATTTTATTATCAAAGGGACAGAGAAGGTGTTATTCTCTCATATTATAATGTTTTCATGAAAAGAGTTGAAAATTGGTTGTTTGAATTATCAAATCAACCTAATGTTGATGGACTTGACCTTTTAGATGAAAATGGGCTAGATCAACCTCTGTTCATATAATATATTTGGATGCCAATGTTTAAAGCCGTTCTGATCCTTCTTATTGTTTGCATGTTTGGTATTTGTTTGGGCTATTTTCTTTGATATTCATTATTTTATTGGATTTTGAACCTTTTCTAGTTTTGACATGGAAAAATTTATGTTTAATGGACTAAATGGAATAAAATCCATTATATGCCTACAAATACAAGTGTACTACATCATGACTTCGATAACATTTGAAGTAAATCTTGATCTGATACTAAAGTGCTCATATATATGTTTGGTCATCTTGGAATTTCTGCATCATGACTTCGATAACATTTGAAGTAAATCTTGATCTGATACTAGAGTGCTCATATACGTATTTGATCATCTTGGAATTTGCATTTGTATCCTAAGTTCTTGCTATTTCCATCTAGACTAAAGTGTAGTGTACACCCTTTAAGTTTGGCCAATTTGGATTTTGACAATGATATATGATATTTGAAAATTTGGATCAGTTCCCTTGAGATTTGAAATTGTTTTTCTATTTGTCTTTTCGTTAATATCTATTAATATTTGCGTTGATGTGGCTGTTAAATGCCAACTGAGTTTGCCACATGTGTTAGGTGGTCCAATCAAATCATGCTACGTGTCAAGTGAATTAAATATCTTTTTTTTTTTTGAAAAAATTAAATAATTTCTGTAAAATATAAAATTACATAAATTAAAACGAAAATTAAATAATTTAATTTAAAAAAAAAAAAAACTAATTGTTCATGAAACAATTATTCAATGAGTGCGTGATTATTGAACAACAATCACAAAAGTCCAAGAAACAATTGTTCTCTCGTTATGTCTCTAAACAATTTGAGAGCTTTATCCACATCACCGCACTTCGAAAACATATCAATGAGTGCATTACAAAGATGCACATTATTTTGAACCTTTTCTTTGAACATTTTCTGGGTTTAGAAATTTTCTGATCTGGAATTTGAGATCCTCCTTGTATCAAACTACATGGTTTAATTTTCTAGGTTTAGAAATTTCCAGAATTGGGTATCATTCGAGCTCAAATGAGTGCCCCCATCTCAGCAATAGGAACCCTCTTATCGTAATCAACCAAATATCAGACCTAGAGCCCCAATCAATCGAAATTTAATTCAATAACTCCTCTCTCACTCTCTCTGAAAAAGAAACACCCTAGAATTCGAAATTCAAATCATCCATATCAACCTTAGGAAACACAGAGCTGCTGTTGAACCAGGCAAAGAGATGCGAGAAGGA
The DNA here is from genome assembly GCA_907173295.1 of Fagus sylvatica. Classification (NCBI taxonomy): domain Eukaryota; kingdom Viridiplantae; phylum Streptophyta; class Magnoliopsida; order Fagales; family Fagaceae; genus Fagus; species Fagus sylvatica. The sequence goes on along the minus strand of OU015767.1, from coordinate 20,110,348 downwards.
AGAGAAATTTGACAAGTTGACGATCAAGAAGGCAATGGAGAAAGGCAACATCGATGACGCTTAAATCTACATCGTGAACGCCATCTGCAAATGCACCAAGCAAATGATCTGTCTCCTCCTCGCCACAACGCTGTCGTCGCGTGTCTCAACATGCAAGCCAAGATGGCCACTAACAAGAAGTCCATGGAATCAAAAACCCTCTTACTGTGCTTAACCAAATCTCTACCTCCCAGAGAGAGAGAGAAATCTCCCTAACAACCCCGAAGACCTCCTCAATTAGACCCAACTCCTCAAAATGTTAGCCACTTGCTTCTTCTTCTTCTTCTTGTTCTTGGACCCATCCTCAATTTCACTGAATGGCTTTGGAGGAGATGTAGTCTGTGGGGGTCTCAGCCTCTCAAAGAGAATGGAGTGCGGGTGTGGGTGTGGAGAAGAGGACAAAGGCCTGGTGGTGGCGATGGCGATAAGGGCAAGGGTTCTAACACTGCGTCGTTGGAAGAAGAGGAGAGAGAGAGAGGGAAAACAGATCTTAGAGGAGAGACTTGAGAGAGAAGAACTGAAGAATGTAAAATGAAATAAATAAATAAACGAAAAAATAAATTAATTTTTCTATAATTTTTTAATTCACTTAACACGTTGCATGATTTGATTGGACCACCTAGCACATTTGACAGGCTCAAATGGCATTTAATGGCCATATTGACACATATATCAACGGAAGGCCAAAAATCAAAACAATATCAAACCTCAAAGGAACTGATTTAATTTTTCAAACATCAGGGACCAAAATCCAATTTGATCAAAGTTAGAGGGTGTACAATTCATTTTTAGGCTTCCATCTATATCATTTGCTGAACTTTGTGAAGTCTGGTTATCTCGTGTTATAATCATTACAAATAATTTTAATTTTTGTCCTCACTTTTTACTGAACATGATTCTGTTCTCAGCTTCCTTTCATAGTAGTTTCTGGTTATTAGTATATTATGACACCACTGATTATCTCCAGGTGATGTTGATACAAGAGCAACTGTCGAAGAATAGGATTATTATTGATATGGACAAGAAGGGGAAGTGAGTAGTTCTTTTTGCTTTTTGTATGACTTAACCTTTTCCATTTCTCCTTGTGTTCCTTTTTCTTTTCATGGTCGTAGTTATCTATTTTTTATAAATAAATATTACAAGGAGAAGCAATCCATGTACATCAGGGGTGTACACAAATTACAATCATTAAGCACAAAAAGAACAAGTATCAAGCATTTCAATCATGATTGTAGTTATATTATGATTTTTTGCTCCAATTCAAGTGATCTGTGGTGGGGGGTCGTTCTAATGATAAATGTTAGTTCTTACTTTGGGTGGATATTACAATGACGCAAATAGATGGTGTCAAGCATCACAACTGTAGAATTTTTTCTTGAGATCAGACTATGATCACTTGAAAGGGTGATAAAACCTATCAATTATTCAATTTAGTTGGGTTAAGTTGGTAAGTATCAAAAAAGGTTAGTTTTTAGTTTTTTTTTTTTTTGGGTTATAGAATTTGATTGGTGGCGGGAATTTGGGTAAAACTTAGATACAGTTCCTTAGGTTAGGTACATTAGGTTCCCTAATTGAATTCAAACACATGATTGTATTAACCAATAAAACACAAACAATGTTATCTTTTCCAATAATATTTAAATTCAATGTATTTGAATTCAACTAGGAACCTAATGTACTTAACCTAAGAAATTGTACCTAAGTTTTATCTTGGGAATTTTATAAGACATATTTATTAGAGAATAGAGAAGTAAATGGGGAAATGTCCCCGACAGGATCAAGTGGTGTAAAAGCTATGAAGCACGGGTACTCCTAAATGGTCGAGTACCCATACCAGGCACGTACCAGTATTAGTACACCTTGGCTATGAAGCATGGGTACTCCTAAAATTGTGGAGTACCCGTACTGGGCACGTACCTGTACCCGTACCCTGTTCCTTGGGGTATTGCTGCATGAGTACCTCAAGAGTACCAAAAAACAAAAAAAAAATTCAAAAAACGAAAAGTTGTACGCTTGATCATATATGCATGAAAGTCTTGAACACTTATCTTTTATTACTCTCTTGGACCTTGGTTTGCACTCTAATGACCATTTAATGATAATGGATGTACTTTTTTATTCATAATTGCTCGTAAATTCACATATGTTAAAAAAGATATGAATTACAATATATAAAAAAATATATTTAATAAATATACCCGTCGTATCCGTACCTAATTTTTTAGGAACTGTCGTACCGCTGTATCAAACTGGTACCCGCACCTATACCCAAAAACGTACCTGTGCCTCTCAGCTCCTTGGGTACTTTTGCATGAGTATCTCAGGAGTACCACAAAAAAAATTTCAAAAAACAAAAAAATGGTTGAACACATCATCACATAAACATGAAATAGCTAGTATTATATCGCTAGCCTTACCTCCAAACAAGCCTCTTGAACATTTATTTTTTATTATATTTTGGTTTTGATGTTGAACATATCTTTTATTTACTCTTTTGGATCTTGGTTCTCACTCTAACCACCATTTAATATTAATGGATGTACTTTATTATCCGTGATTGCTCTTAAATTCATATATGTTTAAAAATATATTAAAAAGTTATGCATAAAAATATATTTAATAATTATACCCACCGTACCCGTACCCTAATTTTTAAGGAATTGTTGTACTGCCGTATCGGTACCCGAAAACATACTCGTGCTTCTTATTGTAAAAGGTTCCATGTTGCCAATCATGATTAGTTGGGATTGATACATAAGCCAAGTATTTTACTCACATCATCTATTTCTTGTATATTTTTTTTGTTATATGGATATGCTTAATCCTTAAGAGTTCTTTTATTTTTTTTGGGTTTGGGGGGGGGGGGGGGGGGGTTAATTTTCAACTGGTTTGTTACTGATGATCTTTTATGTTATTATATTAGTCCATTATTTAACTGCACAGTTTAAGGATAATGATTTCCTTGACTAATGTATTTAACCCATTTGTATTCTTCCAAACTTTAGTTGTGGTACTTTATATTCACTTAATATGTATTTATGGCTCCCTTCATCGGGTTTCAGCATCAACGCATCTGTGACAAGCAGCACCGAGGAACGGAAAAGCAAAACAGTTATCTTGATGGATAAAGGGAAGATGTATTTACATCTAAATCAGTTTTCGGACAAGGTCTTTGTGTAGCTACCAATTTTTTTTTTCTTTTCATCCATCTCCAATCCAAGTTTTTATATTTCTCTCTTTTTCATAGTTGTTGTAAGATTAGATCATTGATAATTTTAACTTATTTAACATTTGCTACAGATGCCTATTATGGCGGTCATGAAGGCAATGGGAATGGAGAGTGATCAGGAAGTTGTACAGATGGTTGGAAGAGATCCTCGATATAGTGCCGTACTTTTGCCATCTATTGAGGTAGCAATATGGTCAAGCAATTTTATCTATCAAAAAAAAAATATGGTCAAGGAATTTAAATTCTGCAATGAATTCCTTTGTTGGAAAAGTCAAATATTGTTGAAGAAATTTAACTAAAGCTTTTAAAAAAAAGTATGTACATTTCCTAACTATCTGGAGTTGGCAATGTGAGCTGCTTTCATGGTCCATTCTGTTGGAATGATTTTTTGTTGTTGTTGTTGTTGCATTCATAAGTACTGTTTGTGGGTATTGTTCATGTGTACTGTTCACAGCCCTTGAAGAGCCATGACGTTTCGTTGTTTGTTCCTTCTCTTCAACTTCAAATCAGACCCTTTCTTCCATACCCTTCAAAATCTTAAATCCCTAAATTTTTCGAACGTTTTAGATCACAAATCGCCTATAATATCTCTAAAACTACAACCTTTACTGTTGCCAAACAATTCCACCAACTTGTTTCATCGTTTTCAACTTCTTTTGTCCATCAAAGTCATATCTTTTCAAGCCATAATTCAATATACAAACCTAACCCTTCTTACATAATGTGAGATTCTAGACCCATAGATTCTTGTAACTTGAAGCCCACCATAAGCACATGTAGATAGGTTTTTTTTTTGATAGATATAGATGGGTTTTTTGAATCTTTCTTATGTCATTCTATTTACCTTTTTTCTGTCTTCGAAAAACGTGTGGATGTGTGTGCACCCACTACACAGAGATACAGTTCTTTGTATGCTGTTGTGATGTTACTCACGGATGTTAGCCCAATGTATCTGGAAAGTATACAAGAGGGTTTTTTTTTTTTTTTTTTTGGGGGGGGGGGGGGGGTGGGGGGTAAGTTACATTTAAACCCAATAGTTTAGAGGGTGTAAGAAATTAAACCTGAAAGTTTCAAAAAGTAATAAATTAAACCTTGAGGTTTCAAAAAATAACAATTTAAACCTCAACCCATTTAAGTAGAAAGAAGGTCTAATTTGTTACTTTTTGAAACCTCATGATTTAATTTGTTACTTTTGAAACTATATGGTTTAATTGTTTACTTTTTAAACTATGTTTAATTTGTTATTTTTGAAACTATAGGGTTTAATTTGTTACACCTCCTAAATTATAGGGTTTAAAATATAATTTTCCTTATTTACATTTTAAACTCTTTACTTGTTCTACTCATCGAGAGGCTACTATTGACAATGTTTTGACAAGACTAGACTCAGGGGGAGCTAGGGAGTGGAATGTTACCTTTGTCCGTGACTTTAATGATTGGGAGGTTGAAGTTCTGGTGGAGTTTTTTCAATTCCTAACTTCCAATACTGTTACCAATGTGGTCCCTGATGGTTTGAGGTAGAATCTATGCAAGGATGGTGCCTTTTATTCTTGCTCATTTTACTATGCCTTGAATGATAGGCTGGGAGTGAGTTTTCCATGGAAAAGTATTTGGGCAGTTAAAGCTCCTCCTAGAGTGGCTTTCTTTATTTGGACGGCAGCTTGGGGACGGATTCTAACTAGTGACAATCTCATGAGGAGAGGGTATATAATGGCGGGGTGGTGTTGTATGTGTCGATGTGATGGGGAGACTGTGGACCATCTGTTATTGCATTGCAGTGCAGTAGAGGTGCTTTGGAGTTTTGTTTCCAATTCTTTTCATATCCATTGGGTTCTTCCGCGGCGGGTGGTGGATTTATTATTTGGGTGGCGGAATTGGTTTGGGAAGCATCATTTGCACATTTGGAATTTAACTCCTTTGTGTTTAATGTGGACGGTGTGGTGGGAAAGGAATACTAGAACTTTTGAAGATGCGACTAGCTCCCCAGATCAGCTCTTTGGAATATTTGTGAATTCCTTATTTGATTGGTTGAGGATTTGGGGTTTTACTACTGCTAAAACTGTTACTGATTTTGTTGTTTTGTTGCACTCTGCTTATTCTCCTATTAATATGTTGGAATTTTGTTCTTCTCACGTGCACAATTTGTGCACCGTGAGTTTCTTATTAATACAACTCTTATTACCTATCAAAATTTTTTTTCCTTATTTTTTATTTTTATTAATTTAAAAATCTGTGAAGCTGATAATGAAAATGAAGTTTGTAATTTGTTATTAGCTACTATAAAATGTTTTGGTGGTTGATTATTGCCTGATGTATCTTTTGAGTGTTGGCATTGTATTTTCTATTTTCTACTTTTGACCTTGTTATTTTACTTTGGGCCTGCAAAGTGCAAACCCCTTCTTTGATTCCTTTCATTTTCCCTGTCGTCTTACCTTTTTAGTATGTTACTATACTTTCAGGAGTGTGCAAAGAAGGGTATATTTACGAAACAGAAGGCCTTAGAGCATCTTGAGACAAAGGTGTGATGCTGCTTTGTATTCAGTGCAATTTAATTCATTATTGTGGCATCTTAACTGTTTTTGGGCTTACATTGAAGAGAAATTTTTCAAAATTGTATGGCTATTTCTTTCTTGACCCAAATCCATTTGAATTTGCTTTGTACTGCTAATTTGTCACCTTTGCAAAGTTAAGTAGCATTATTATATCTTTAGTTTGTCTTGGTATCTATGAAACTAGTATCCTAAAAACAGGTCGATTTTTGATATGTTCTTTGATTTTGTTTTTATAGATGGTTGTCATGTGTTTCATAACCTCTATATGATATTGCTGTTGCAGGTGAAGAAGTCCACTTATTCCGGTGCTTCATCAGAAAAGGTCTTCTTTCATCTTATATATGTGTGCATATGTGTGTGAACTATGTATTTGTTTTGATGTGTATTTCTATTTATAATATATGCACATACAAACACAGTAACATATATCTTTCTATCCATATATGTATGTATGTATGTATGTATGCATGCATGCGTGTATGTTAGATTTCTTTTCAATTGCAAACTATTTATCTTTAAATTGTAACTGCAACAACTCTTGGTTTTTTTAATAGGAAGGTAGAGCTTTATCCATCCTTCGACATATATTTCTTGCTAATGTACCGGTAAGTTTTATTTCAACCTTTTGAACTTGGCACTTTATGATGGTTCTTTTCATTTGTTTTGTTTGTTTGTTTGTTTGTTTGTTTGTTTTTGTTTTCTTTTCAGGTGCACCAGGATAATTTCCGTGCAAAATGTATATATGTTGCTGTGATGTTACGACGTATGATAGATGCATTTCTGAATAAGGATTCAATGGATGACAAGGTAATTATTTCCATTCCAAAAATAAGTGAACTTTCTTTGTTTTGGGTTGGTAAGCATGGTTATTATACTCTAGCAAGAATCATCAAAAGTCCAATCGGTGGATTAATGGTTTGAGCAGATTTTTTAAATATGATTTTAATAATACTAAAATATTTTAAGGATGGTGCAAAACAATGGGAATATATTTCTAAAAATTGTCCATATAAGCATCAATATATATATATATATATATATATATATATATATATAGAGAGAGAGAGAGAGAGAGAGAGAGAGAGTTACACTTGGTGTAGCTCTTTGTTAATGTTAGATGATCTTATTGTGTTGGTGTGGGGAAATACGTAAGACGGGAATGGGCTAATTTCTCATGAAATATTTCTTATGTGGTGGGAAATGGGGTCAAGGTCAGGTTTTGGCATGACTTATGGTGTGACATTATGCCTTTGAAGAAGGCATACCCAGAGTTATTCTCAATCACTTGTGATAGGGATGCTGCTGTAACTGATCTTATGTCCTTCCGTAATGGCGTCCAACAATGGGATTTGAATTTCTTAAGGAGTGTGTAGGATTGGGAATTGGAGTCGCGAACTTCTTTTATGGATTTGATTTATTCTATTCATTTGGGGTGGGGGATAGGGGAAGACAAGCTATGTTGGAGGCCAGCTAAATGGCAAGTGTTTATAGTTAAGGTTCCGTTTGTTTGCTTGTAAAATGTTTTTCGGAAAACATTTTCAGCATTTGCTGGTGTTTATTTGCTTGTAAAATGCTGGTCAAATTGAAAATGTTTTCAGTTGACTGGAAAATCCTTTGTAAAAATCAGGAAATTGGTTTACACTAAAAAAATTTGTAAACCATTTTCCAAAATGCATCCAAACCTTCAAAATGACCACAAAAATCTATAAAACTACTAAAATACTTTTAAAACCTAAAAATAACCAAAATATTTCTAAAATCTAAAAAATGACCAAAATATTCTTAAAACCTTCAAAAGACCAAAATACCCTTGAGATCGTTAAAAATGACCAAAATATTCATTGAAACCTCGAAATGATTAAAATACCCTTAAAACCTCACAAATTACCAAATTACCATTTACACCTCAAAAAAATGCCCAAAATATCCACATACCCCAAAATTACTAAAATACCCTCGTAATTTCCAAAACGACCAAAATACAACAAAACCTCTAAAATGACTAAAATACTCTCAAACCTCCAACTTAACCAAAATACCATCAGAACTATCAAAATGACCAAAATAGCTCTAAAACCTTCAAAATGACCAAAATGACCAAAATAACCCTAGAACCAATAAAATGACCAAAATACCTTAAAACTCCAAAATGACCAAAATATCTCCAAAATTCCAAATGATTAAAATACTTATTGAAACCTCTAAACTGACCAAAATAACCCTGGAACCAATAATATGACCAAAATACCTCGAAACTCTAAAATGACCAAAATATTTTCCGCAGCATTTTCCGAAATGCAACCGAACGCCGGAAAAGAAATCATTTTCCTAGAAATCATTTACATCTGAAAACATTTTATGGTGGAAAATAATTTATAGTGAAACAAACGGAGCCTAAGTGTTACTATCGTAGCCTGTACTACATTTCCTTGGAAAAGTATCTGGCAGTCTAAGGTACCTCCTACAGTTGCATCATTTTTCTGGACTGCTATGTTGGGGAAGATCTTGACTATAGATAATTTGAGATGTTGACGGCTTATCCTGATAGATTGGGGTCTAGTGTGAGAAGGGCTGCTTTGGCCGAGATCGGCATTTAGTTATTTGAAGGCTTGTGCCTCATTGTTTGATGTCGTGTCTTTGGCGGGAAAGGAATGCTCTCAGCTTTGAGGACTGTGAAAGAACTATTCTTGTGTTGAAACTATTATTTTTTACACCTTGTATAAGTGGGTGGAAGTGGTAGGCGTGTTTTCTGTTCCCCACCTTGTGGCGCTTTTGGATTTCTATTCTTTAAGAGGTTCTCCTTGATACCCCGCAGTATACACCTAGTATGCTTGGGTTGTCTTCTTTTAATAAAGTCATTACTTATAATATTTTATTTTTGAAAATCTCACCATTGGACTACACATTCTCTTTGTCCTTAACAAGCACACCAAATTTAGTGTTAATCGGATATTATGTACTATCCAGTCCATAAACTCCTGTTTTGTGTATCTTTTAAAAGTACATAAAAACTTGAAGTTTAAACATTTTATAGTGATATTGATAAAAGTTATACAAAAGGTGTAACTTTGTTAGGGAGAGAATGTTATGCTCTTCTAGAAGATACTATTGGTGAGTTGTTTCTATTCTAGACTCTTCTAGAAGATCCTATTGTTGAGGTGTCCCTACTAGCTATCACTATTAGAATATGTCGATGTGGTGGTCGCCGGCTGTTTCTGAGTCACCAAAGTCGTTGCATGCCGGAGTTGACATGGAAGATTACTGTTCGGTTCACGGCTGGTCATTTTTGGCTAATACACGCCAAGTTTCGACTGATTTAGTAGTACTTCGGGCAATCCTCTTCATTTTTTTGTCTGATTTAGTGGCATTTCGGCCAATACGGTCTAGTTTTAGCCGGTGTAGACTATGTTGCTGCCGGATCACATAATTCTTCGTCTGGTAGAGACTGAGTTTCAACCGGTTCAGGCTTATACAATGCATTTTCAGGTGCAAAATTTTGCCTGATTCCGTGACTTTCTTCATCGATTTCCACCAATTCAGCCATTATCCAATCCATAGAGAGGCTTTTTGAGGTCATTTCTTATGAACTTGCATTAATTTATGAGTTTCTTTTACTTATTTGTTGTCACCATGGCTACTAGACCTGAGCTTATCTCCTACATGGGAACATGGCTGCTGTAAATTCTCATATGCCCTCTATTAAATTTAATTGCAAGAATTACAATTTTTTGGGCCCAATAAGTAGAAATTTTCTTGGGGGGAAATGGATTGTTTGATCACGTTGTATTTGATAAGCCTACATCCCCTGCCTTTGCAAGTAATACTAATACGACTAGCTCAATTAGCTCGATGACCTATACTAGCTCAGTTGTCTCAACAAGTCTTTGGAATCAAGAGGTTAATCTGATCATGTCTCTCATGATATCTAGTATAGAACCTTGCATTGGAATTACTTTGATGCACCTTTCATCTGCGAAGGCTATTTGGGACTGTTTGCAGCACATCTATTCTGGATCAGAGAATGTCACTCGCTCATATCACGTATGCAAGCAATATTTCAGTCTTGAATAAGGCAACAAAGTTTGGCAGAGTACTACTCTTAGGTCATGGGTGTCCTTAAGGAGAGGAACATGTAACATCCACTCATGACTGATATTACACGTATGGAGAAGCATTTTTTGTTGTTGTTGATAAGTACACGTATGGAGAAGCATCATTGGGATATGGATGCCGTTTGATATCTTAGTGGTTAAAGTCTAAGTATGAGCTGGTCAGTGCACAGATTTTATGAGCTTCAATCTTCCCTCTTTCCATGAGGTTTATTCCTAACTTCAGCCTCTACTTTTTCTTATACGGAGACTGGTCCTACTGGTGGACCATTAGGCCATCGTAATTGCCGAGGTGGTCATAGTGTGCATAGTGGACTAGATTTGAGGGGAGGCGGATGCTTTGGAAAGAAGTGCATGTACTGTCGTTGTAGTTATCATACAGTGGACTACTGTTGGGATCTCCATGGCAAACCCTTTGGGTCTGCCAATCATGTCTTCTCTTAGGATGACTTCATCTTAGCATCAATACCATCCAGTGTCGTCCAGGAGACAAAGATTATCTCTGTACCAAAGGATGAGTATTCTCAGCTTCAAATGCGTCATAAGCGAGTAGGTTCCTCCTCTACAGCCACTCTAGCCCAGTCAAGTATTGCATCCCATTGTCTTTTATCCTTTTCTTCCGATTCAGGGGTTATCGATTCTGGTGTAAATGAGCATATGACTGGTGTGTCCACTCATCTCTCTAATTATTATCTTGTTACGTCACCTTAAACTGTTACTTCAGCCAGCGATTCCTCAGCCGAATTTCAGGACTCTAAAACTACTCATCTTGGTTCTAACCTTGAGTTGTTGGTTTTACACATTCCTGGTTTTCCTTTCGACTTGTTGTCAATTAGTAAACTCACCAAAGACCTTCAATGTTGTCTTAGTTTTAACTCTTCTATATTTTTCAGAATCTCTAGACGAAGCGGATGATTGGTATGGGGCTTGAAGTTGGAGGTCTCTAATACTAGATTTTGCTCCCATCTCTCATCCATGAGCACTTCGGTCATCTCTTTTCCAATGGCACTGTTGGCTTGGTCATCAGTATCTGTCCACTTTGAAACGTCAAGTCGGGAATCTTGGTCATATCTTTCCGTATTCTTTTGGAGCTTGTTAGTTCAGTAAACACCATCGTGTGTCTTCTTCATATAGCTTGGTTGGTTCTTTTGATTTTGCATCCACTAAATTTCAGTACTTTGTTATCTTTGTTGATCACCTACTCCCAAATAAAAATTTTCAGCTTTTCGCAAAAAGATCAAAATCAAAGTGATCAATACTGTACTAGAGGCTGTTTTGGTTTGGTCAAGGAAATGAAATATTCTGGTACCAATGTACCATTTCAAGATTACCGCTTTGATATATATAAAATTAGGATTTGATCAATGTTTATATAATTTTTTAGAAGGGTTTAAAATTGTAAGTCCATATCCCATCCCAAGATATTAGATGGACATTCCAATATAGGGTCAATAAGAAGTTATAGTTGTATTCATCAATTAAACAAAAAAGAAGACATTTTAAAAGTAAAATGTAAAAAATAAAAAGTGAAAAGGAATGGGAGAGGAGGATCCACGTTGTTGGAGTGTAATTAGAGAAGACCTAAAGTCTTCACCTGGTGGGTTGTTGGTTGACAAACCAAAGAAAGAAAGAAAAAGTTAAGCAGTTGTCCTGTACAGAAGATGAAGAAGAAGAAGAAGAGAAGAAGCAGAAGCAGCAGCAGCAGACGGAGAAGGAAGAGGAGGTGTCATCTCTTTTTTTTTTTTTTTGGGATTTAGTGTTTTGAATCAAAACTTTTGATCTGATTTTGGATAATTTTTCATGCTTGATTTGGATCTAAATAGTTGGATTTGTTCTGATTCAAGGTTGAGCTTGGTTTTACATAAATTTCTTCCTATGATCTATGAAAAAGTGTTTGACACTTGACAAAATGAAAAGTAGAAGAAGAAAAAGATACTGGCTGAAGTATTCTTCCGGCCGAAACTGTCACAACCCGAACCCAAACCAAGGATTTAGGTACAAGACTTGCCATATTAACACTAAGCTTACCTTAGTAGTAATAGAACAAGAGATTTAAACCTGTAACTTAGGGAAAACTAACAACCAAAAATGGAGCAGAGCAAAACTATATATCCATAATATAAAAAGATTAGAAATATTATTCTAATACTCCAAAACCATAATTCTCCTAATTAAATTCATCCTATCCTAAAACACAATAAATAAAGCCTTAAAATATATCCTGAACGTCGTAAAATTAACAAGTTTACACTCCCTAATAAAAATTCAGAACAATAAAACCAATCTAACTAACATGTCTCTCTAAAATAACGTAGTCTTCACTTCATAGCTCCTATAGTCACCAACTAGTGAGATTCAGAGAGTCCACCCCACTAATTTTAGAAAAGTGGGGAAGGGAGAGGGTGAGCTTGATTGCTCAATAAGAGACTACATCACATGACATTCTCAAATAAAAATACGTATTACTTAAACAATATATTTGCTTTACAAAATATTCACCAATAGTATGAATGGTTATTCAACATAGTTTTTAGAAATAGATAACTTTTCTCTTAAAACTTTCTCAAATTCATTAAGCAGTAAGAATGATATACATATTTCAATAATAAAAAACCTAGTTTTTGTGTTCTAGAGAAAAAGAAATGAAAAGTATATAAAAATAGAAAAAGAAACTCCATTATGCATGTGATTTAATAGCTCTATGGTAATTTCGTTAACTAATTTGGTAATGGTCCTAGATTTAATACTTGGTTCTTTACATTATGAAATATAAAGTGTATTTTTTTACTTTGAATTCAGTGTTCAATCATTTAAACCATTTGGGTTTGCTGGTTCTTACAAAACCAGGAGAGTTCAAATGGGTTTGATTCAGATTTGACCCCAGTCAGTCGAACTTATAGAACTGGAGAACTGGCCTGCTCTGGTGGCTGGGTCTGACAACATAAAAGGGTGCTTAATCAAGTCCATGGAACGTAAACAAGAGAAATGCGTCAAAACAGAAGGTGTAACAATTCTATGAGTGTTAGTTTATCCAAATTTATAAATGATGAGAAGGTGTATAGTTAAGAGGTTGGAAATTTCACAATTTGAAATGTGCTTATAACTTCCTTCCGCAGATTCCACATCAAATGCAATGAAATCTCTTCCCTAGCTGATCTACTCTAGCCCACTTGACCTTCATTCGCTGCATTCCAATAACTTTAGCATTGGACTTTCCATATTGATTAATGGATATCCGTGACCTTGGGGCTTGGCTCATGTGATAAATTGTGTCCATTAGCAAAAAACAAAAAAAGGTGTTTTTTTTCCTTCCAAGATTAGGCTGCTGACTTTGATGCTATACTCATCTTCTCCCTCTTTATGTTTATTAGTTTTACAAGGTTGATGTAGGCTAATTGGTGCTTCTCACACCCATGGTCGTTGTTTGTTCTTGATAAAATGTATGCAAGCTTGAAATGCTCATAAATCCATGACTAGTATGTAGGTGTGTGAGTCCTAAACATATTAATTTCCTTCATTTTGTAGGATTATGTGGGAAACAAGCGGTTGGAGTTATCTGGCCAGTTAATTTCTCTGCTCTTTGAGGTACCATTTTAAGCTTTGTACTCCTAGCTGGAATTTAGATGGACACCCTTCGTTATCTTGTATCAAATTTTCTCATCTGTTCTTATCTCCATTGGTCTTTATATGCTAGGATTTGTTCAAGTCGATGATCGAAGAAGTTAAGAAGACGATAGACAAGACCATGGCAAAGCCTAACAGGTCTAGCCGATTAGACCCCTTGCAAGTAAGTCCTGGGAATTATTTTATTGAAATCAATGTCTTTTGATGAGTTGTTTTGAAATAAAAGATTTTTAAAGTCAAATATAGCTGGTGATGCTATGTGACCTCCATGAGGCTTAAATTTCATTGTTTATTTATTTTATTTTATTTTTATTATCTATTTCAAAAGGAAGGGTGCTAGCAAAAATGTTGATGACATTATTTAACAAATACTGAGGAAAACATTTTCAAATATATGTGCATGTTGGACCCATATCGGATGCTGGTTGTTTTTTGCAAATATTACCAAATGTGGGGACCATCATGTCATGAAAAAAAAAAAAATGAAGTTGTTGGTATCAAATTTAATTTATAAATGGATATTTGAATCTTATGTTAGTTATTAATTTCTTCCACATAGGTGGACTCTTATTATTTTCTTTGTATATATAAATTATCATGTGAAGAATCTATTGTAATTATAGTCTTGGAACCTGAAAATATAGATTTGTTTGGCTGTAATACATTATTTATTATCTATTATTATGTAATACATAGTGTTATTATTATTTTTTGATAGGTAAATACATATTGTTATTATAAATACAATATGTTATGTAATATGCTTTACAATATGAAATACATATTGTTATGTAATACAATTGTCTCTGCCTCTACAATTATGCATACACTTGCATATATGTTTGTATGTATTTTCATATTCTTGTAACTAAAATAATTTAATTATTTTTGACATTACAAGATTTTATTTTTGGTAAGTAAAGTAATTTATTCAAAAAAGAGAAGGATCAATGACATAAAAATAAATGGTCAAAATGCAAGACCACCCCCTGGTGTTTGGGTCAGTTGCAAACAGACCGCCTAAGGTTTTAATTTTTTGTTATGGACTCTTGGGATTTAAGAATTAGCCAAATTGACCCTCTGTTAAACTTTTATTATAAAAAATAATTTCTTTAATACCAATCAATAAAATTATTTTAAAATTTAATAAAAAACGATTTTCTAGAATTAAATCTAATTAAAAGATTCAAATCTGGTTTGTGCATCAACCCGCCAGGTGTCATCGGATCAGCAGCAAGAAATTAGATTTAAGATAAAAGATAAAAGATAAAAGATAGAACTTTGTTAATCTTGTTGTTGTGTAATACAAACTAGCATTAGTAAAGATAAGGAGATGCTGGTCAAAGCCAACCAAAAAAAAATCTCAGTACAATGCTGAACAAAGGCAGGTTCGTAGACAATCCAAGCCAAATAAAAAACTTAACAAAGTTAACATTCCAGAAGGCCACTGTATTTGCAGATGCTGCTGGTTGCTTTAGTTGCAAACACTCGATGGTTTTTTGGAAGTCTGAGAGTAAATCAAATGATATCGCCAGGCACCTTCGAAACAAATATTAGAACACAGCAAGAATGCATCTCAAAACATTTCCAGCAAGAACACATCAAGAAAAAAATAATTAAAAAAAAAAAACCAGCAGCAAGAACACAGCAAAAACCCAGAGGAGAGAGAGAGAGAGAGGGAGAGTTTGTTACATCTTTTATTTATTAGGAAATTTTAGCTTTAACCCTTTATTGTTCCTTAGGTGTCAACGGCATTGATTGTGCTTTTCTTCCAGTACTTACAAAAAACCAAAAGCATGTGACATTTATATAATCAAACAGCAGAAAATTATTAACTTGGAATGTGAGGGGTCTGAATGATCCCAAAAAGCGGGTTGTGTTGAAAAACTGGTTGAGGAAGTGGAAAGTTGACGTTGTCTATTTGCAGGAAACAAAGTTAGATAAGGTGGATGGGAGGGTGATTCACAGTATTTGGGGGAATCGGTTTGTTGGCTGGAAAGTTCTCAATGCTGTTAACACAGCCGGTGGTGTTCTGTTACTTTGGGATAAGCGTGTGGTGGATCGGGTTGACTCTAAGGTGGGCATTTTTTCTATGTCGTGTCGTGTCGTTGGAAGAGTTTACTCGATGGTTTTGAATGGGTTGGTACGGGCTTGTATGGCTCGGATAGGGATGATTCCAGGTCTGAGCTTTGGGATGAGTTGTCGGAAGTTCGGCATTAGTGGTCTTAGCCGTGGTGTATTTTTAGTGATTTTAATGTGGTTAGGTTTCCTAGCGAACGGAAGGGTTATGTTAGAGTTACTCCTGCAATGGTTGAATTTTCTTATTTTATAGAAGGGTTCAATTTGATAGATTTACCTTTAAATGGAGGGTTGTATTCATGGTGCAACGGTTCAGCAAATCCGTCCATGTCTAGGATTGATAGGGTGCTGGTCTCTACAGATTGGGAGGAGCACTATCCCGATGTAGTGCAGAAGTTATTGCCTAAGCCTATTTCAGACCACAATCCGGTGTTATTGGAAGCAGGTGACATGGCGAGAGGGAAGAGTTCGTTTAAATTCGAAAATATGTGGCTTAAAGTCCCGGATTTTGTTGATAAAGTGCAAGAATGGTGGTCAGAATACTCTTATAGAGGTACGCCTAGCTTTGTCTTGGCTTAAAAGTTGAGGGCTTTGAAGGGTGATTTGAAAGTGTGGAATAAGCTTGCGTTCGGGGATGTGGGTATCAAGAGGCAGCAGTTGGAGTGTGAGTTGCAGGCTTATGATGATAAGGAAAGCCTCACCAGTTTGTCTCTTGAAGAACACATCTTGCACGAAGTGTGTATAGTTGAACTTGAGAGTGTGGCTCATTTGGAGGAAGTTTCGTGGAGGCAAAAGTCTAGAATTTTGTGGTTAAAGGAGGGGGATAACAACACCAAATTCTTTCATAAGATGGCGAATTCTCATCGGCGGTACAATTATATGGATAAGGTGAAAGTTGATGGTGTTGTTTTTGAGGAAGAGTCTGAGATCCGGGAGAAAGTGGTTCACTTCTATGAATCTCTTTATCAGGAGTCTGAGACTTGGAGACCTATGGTGGATGAGATAGAGTTTGATGTGATCACCGCGAATGAGAGCGCTTTATTAGAGCGTCAGTTTGATAAGGATGAGGTTCTTCAGGTGGTTAAGGATTTGCAGGGGGATAAGGCTCTAGGCCCAGATGGCTTTACTATGGCTTTCTTTTAGAAGTGCTGGTCGGTGATTGAGGCGGATGTTATGGGCTTTTTTGATGAGGTGTATCATCATTGTAAGTTTGAGTGATCTCTCAATGCTTCCTTCATTGCTTTAATCCCCAAGAAGCAGAATGCTTCTAATATTCGAGACTTTCGTCCTATTAGTCTCATTGCGAGTATTTATAAGTTGTTAGCTAAGGTGCTTGCTAACAGGTTGAAAGGTTGTTGTGGAAAGTGGAGGAGGAGGGTCTTATTCGGGGTTTCAGGGCAGGTTGTAATGCAGCGGATGGTTTACTTATTTCTCATCTACTTTATGTTGATAATACCATTCTTTTTTGTAATGCGGATCCTGACCAATTGCTATATGTCTGGATGGTCCTCACATGTTTTGAGGCGGTAACTAGCCTCCGGGTGAATATGGCAAAGAGTGAGATGGTTTTGGTGGGGGAGGTTCAGAATATTTCAGAATTGTCTGATTCCTTATGCTGTCACATTGGTGGTTTGCCCTTATCTTATCTTGGTATCCCTTTGGGGGCCTCGTACAAAGCGGTGGCGGTTTGGAATCCTATTCTTGAGAAGTTGGAGCATCGTCTTTCGGGTTGGCAAAAGCTGTACTTATCTAAAGGGGGTCGCTTGACTCTTTTGAAAAGTACGTTATCTAGCCTTCCGACTTTCTTCCTTTCCCTATTCACTATTCCCATGGGTGTTGTGCGCAGAATTGAGAAATTGCGAAGGGACTTTCTTTGGGGTGGCTTGGGAGATGAGGTTAAACATCACTTGGTGGGTTGGGATACAGTTTGTACTTTGAAAGAAGCGGGGGGTCTTGGGGTGAGGAGTTTGTTTTTGACTAATAAAGCTCTTATGGGGAAATGGTTATGGGGGTTTGGGTTGGAAGAGCATCACTTGTGGTGGCGTGTTCTAGTGGCGAAGTTTGGTTATGATTTGGGGGGTTGGCGCACCAAGCCCATTAGAGGTCCGCATGGTTGTGGGCTTTGGAAATGCATAATGTCAGTTTGGGAAGACTATTTTCAACATGTGGAGTTTGTGGTTGGTCAAGGAACTCGTGTTAGTTTCTAGAAAGACAAGTGGTGCGGGGATACCTCCTTGATGGCTTTGTTCCCTACCTTATTCACTTGTTCTTCCAATAGAGATGTTACAATTGTTAATGTATTGACTAGTCCGGATTCAAGGGGAGTTCGGGAGTGGAATGTTACCTTTTTGCGGAACTTTAATGATTGGGAGGTTGATGTGGTAGCGGAGTTTTTCCAATTCCTCCATTCTCATAAGGTTCCTATTGCTGCTCCTAATGCGGCTCCCGATGGCTTGCGTTGGAAGCTGTGCAAGGATGGGCCTTTTGCTTCCCGTTCTTTTTATTATGCCTTGATTGATAGGAGGGGGGTGAGGTTCCCTTGGAAAAGCATTTGGTGGTGTTTTTTATTTGGACAGTGACTTGGGGTCGTATTTTGACTTGTGACAATCTTATGTGGCGAGGGTATACGATGGCGGGATGGTGTTGTGTGTGTCGTTGTGATGGGGAAACTGTGGACCATTTGTTATTGCATTGTAGTGCAGCTCAGAAGCTTTGGAATTATGTCTTTCTTACTTTCCGCATCCAATGGGTTATGCCAAGGCAGGTGGTGGACTTATTATTTGGGTGGTATAATTGGTTTGGTAAGCATCATTCTCACATTTGGAATTTAATTCCTATGTGTCTAATGTGGACGGTGTGGCGGGAGAGGAATTTGAGAACTTTTGAAGATTTGTCTAGCTCTCCAGCTCAGCTTCTTGGCACCTTTGTGACTTCTTTATTCGACTGGTCTAGGATATTGGGTTTTACTACTGCTGCTACTGTTACTGAGTTTGCCGTTTCATGGCACTTAGCCTCTTTTCAATTTAACCTACTGTAATTTTGTTTTCATCTTGTGCACATTTTGTGCACTGTGATGTTTCTTCTAATAAAATCTTATTACCTATCAAAAAAAAAAATCAAACGGCAGTTCCTCATTTCAACTTAATTTTTGGTAAAATGCTAATTAAATCTTTATTTTTATTAATGAAATATTAACTTATAAAATTTTTTATTTCTAATTGAGAAATGTCATGCTATGTTTTGTTTTGTTTTGTTTTGTGGGTATAGTTTGTACGCGGAGATAGTATTACTGCTGGCCTGGAGAGGACACTTTCTACTGGTAACTTCAATGTCAAACGGTTCAGGATGGACAGGAAAGGCATGACACAGGTGGTTTATATTCCATCATCTCCATTTCTATTCATTGTGCTTTTATGCCTGCTGCTAACCATGTTCTGAATTGTAATTTAATTTTCCAATAGGCGTGCTGATGTGTTTCAAAATTTGTAGGGTTAAGAATAAGTAAAGATTAAGGGGAAGGATCTAAGGCTTATGCTCTCTTTTGATTTGTTCTTGCTTTTTTCTTACTCTCTCTGTTCTTGGTTTCATTCTCTTCCTTCCTCAATTAGAGACATTGGAGCTCGAATTGTAGAAAAGGAGGATGAGGGAGTGTTTGAAATTGAACAAGATGTAGAAATCAGCAACAAGATTTAGAACTGCTAAGCATTTTAATTGTTCAAGCTATTTAGTTGCCTGGGATCAGATTTCCTTAATTTTCTTTTTTTGAGCTCCATTTGTTTGATGTTGGATTTAAATTCCCTTCCCCTTTGCCTTCTTTTTCCTTCTCTTTTAAGTTTTGTTCATTTATAAATATATATATATATATATATGTAAATTTTTTATTTATTTTGCCAATGAGATCTAGTTCATCTGGCACATCCTCCCCTTATAAGTTCTGGATGGAGGGTGAGGTCATGGGTTCAAGATCCATTCGGTGCATGTGTAACTTACCAATAAATATATATATATATAAAGATTTAAACTTTGTTTGGGTTCTAATATATTAAAAGAGAAGAAAGAGGACCTTCAAGAACATTGGTTGTGTGTTGGATAGGCAGCACAGATCAACTGAAATTAAAACAATGTTGGGTTAACATGGTTTTTACATTGCTTTTGTTCTTTAGCAACCAAATATAGCATGCTTAAATTCGTTGTACACTTAGAAAGAATATGATAGTTTTGGCGTTACTCTTGAATGCAATTTCTGATTAGTATATATGTTTTAAAGCTTGCAGTGTTTCTTAATATATGTTTTAGACAAACAAAAATTTGCTGTTGTGTGAATATATATATGTTATCGGGAAGTGTGTTTAAGGCATACAAATTAATCACCCTAACATGCATAATATTATTTATATATGTGGGTGACTACAATGATATTACTATTTTGCCTCTGACTCAATACAAACTCATAAAACTGCCCCTTAAATTTTTATTTTTTATTTTATCTCTTTAAATTATTGGTAAGTTACACATGCACCCAGTGGGTCTTGAACCTACGACATAATCCTCTATCCCATTATTTTTTTAAATTATTGGTAAGTTACACATGGACCCAGTGGGTGTGATTGCGTCTTAGCTAGGGCAGCAACTTATTGTCTTATTTATTAGTTTTCTGAAGTTGTAATGGCAACTTTTGCAGAGAATTGAATGAAATTTTAGCCTGACGTTTGTTGCATTTCCTCTCCCTTTCGCTTAGGGATTGAGTTTGGTTGTTCTTGCCAATTTGATAGCTTGAACTAGCTCTTTGATTTCTCTTCTTATTCTCTATTTTTCTCTAATTCATATTCGGATTTCATAAAAAATCCTCTCATGACAGGTGCTAGCTAGGTTATCCTTCATAGCGGCTTTGGGGCACATGACAAGAATCTCACCACAATTTGAGAAGTCCAGGAAAGTCAGCGGACCTCGAGCTTTGCAACCTAGCCAGGTAAGCTTGAAGTGTCTGCATTGCCTTTAAATGCTTTCTTCGCTACATCATTTTAATGTTGTAGCATAATCATATTTTATGTCACTTTCGTTACAGTGGGGCATGCTTTGCCCATGTGATACCCCAGAAGGTGAAGCCTGTGGTCTGGTAAAAAATTTGGCCTTGATGACTCACGTTACAACTGATGAAGAGGAGGGCCCATTAATTTCAATGGTATGTTTCAGTTTCTAAAAGATTAATATGGCCTTGAAAATTTTATGATACTTCTGAGTTTTTTAAGGCTAAAATCAATTATGGTGGATGTGATGTCTTTTCTGCAAAGTCTTATGCGAAGCTGACTTGTAACTGCCAGTTTTATCCTAAATTAACATTCTAATCTCATTTATACTTGGAAAAAGGCTTAATGATATGTTCGTAAGGCTTTACAACTGATTGGATTTGGATTTGTATTTTGTCTAAAAGTATGACTTGTCAGATTTATCAAATTTGAAATCTTGATTTATGTTACGCATAAAAAAAAAAAAAAACAATAAAAAAAAAAAGAAAAGAAAAAAAAGAAAAAGAATATATCCTGAAATAGTTCAAAAACTATATCCCTTCTTATTGCATAGGTTAAATAAAAATTTTCCATGCAATAAAAACACTTGCTTTATCGAATGAAAGATGTGGATTTTTCTTGGGGGTACTACCAAAAAATTTATACATTGTGCAATAATTACTGAACTTAAAATAGTTATTTGGGAAATTCCACCAACCTCCCTTGAGGTTTATCGAAATGTCACTTCCCTGAAACCTCAAGGGAGGGGAGTACCCAAAAAATTTATACATTGTCATTTCTGAACTTAAAATAGTTATTTGGGAAATTCCACCAACCTCCCTTGATAGAAATGACATTCCCTGAAAGCTCAAGAGGGGAGTGTCATTTCTTCTATCGCATGGATAATCTTTTAATTTTTTCTAAAATTGAATATTCCCTTAAGATCAGACATGGACTTATTTCTCGTATTTATAGAATCCTAAAGAGGAGAGTTGATCCAGGGGCATCTCTTGCACATTGTAACAACCTCGTACTTGGTCATTTTCTTGTTAACCAATTACATTTAGGCCATGTGCTGCCAGCAAGAGGTTGGGCTCCTATTGGTTAGTTCTATAGAATTAGTAAGAGGTTAACCAATGGGCTGTAAGCAAGTTCCAGCCAATCATTTGTAAGCAGGTCTTGCTATATAGAGCATGAGCTTGCTGTGTAATAGTTAGTTGAATTTGATAAATAAAAGTGTTAACCTAGAGCTGTTTGGAGATGTATTCTCTTGTAGAAGGTCCCTGTGCACCTTGAACCATTGCTCTAAGCAACTGACAGCCCAAACACTCATAGACACTACAACCTTCCTAAGTCAGCCACATCATTTGGTATCAGAGCTTGAGATCCTAATCTCAGGCACTCTTGCATTCAGCCCACCCTTTCATTCAAGAACACAGCCAAGAACCCATCTTTCTTGAACTAAAACACTGACCTGATCATATTATTACCTTCAACTGTGAAATTCCTTGAAGCTCACTGTTTGGAAAATATGGCTGTCACCAAGAAACCTGTTGTTCAAGAACTGAATGCTGAGATGGATGCTACCAATGAAGAAGAAGATCAGGTCAGGACAGTGTCGTTTGAAGAGTTTGAGATGCTGAGGAGGCAGGTTGCTGCCTTGACTGAGCAACTTCAAAGAGACAAGATTCCACAATCAAACCAGCATGCTACAAAATTCAAGAACATTTTCTGCCATTTAATTACCTTCAGACCACTTACAGAAACTTACACACTTTTAGGTAAGTTGGTTAAATGATTAATAGTTAAGGGGCAATGCTAGATTAATAGTTAATGATTAAATTCACCATTTCCTAACAGTTTAAGCCTTTGGGACAATCCATAATCTATCAAGATTTACTAGAGGGATAGAATTTTGTGATGGGGTTATACTGTAGACACTTTGTGTGTTTTTAGGTACGTGTTGGAGTGTAGAGAGAATTTGTTTCACAGTGTGGGTTTTATTTATTTATTTATTTTGGGTGAAATTTGGCAAGAGCTACTTCATATGCTTCTATTTGCTAGACAGAATAGTGACTTGAATAGTGAGCTTCTATGATGCGTTCTACCTTATTATTATATGATAAATGTGACACGCATACACACTGCTTGTTATATTAATGGTACTTGTGTTGCATTTTCATCGTATCTATAACTACTGGTTGTGATAGTGCTACTATTTGGGGGTTGAAGACTTGGAACTACTATCCGGAGAAGAGCTTCACACACCAAATTCCTTTCTAGTTATATTTAATGGGCTGATCCTTGGCAAGCATCGGAGGCCACAGGTATTAGAAGTATCTAATAAAGGTGAATATTTATAATTTTTTTTTTTGTTCTCTCTTTAATGTTTTATTTCTTCTTTTTTTTTTTAGCATTTTGCTGCTGCTATGAGAAAGCTACGGAGAGCTGGCAAAATTGGCGAGTTCGTAAGTGTCTTTGTCAATGAGAAGCAGGTAAATTATTCTAATACATGCGTGATTTCCCCTTAATGCATGCGTCTGGTATATGATATCTTATATATTTTCATCATAGGAGGATATGTAATTCATACATTTGATGTGATGTAAAATGATGCAAAAGAAAAATAATATTGATGTTTCAAAGAAAAGAGAGAAACTTGAGTAAAGACAAAATGGCGACAGAATGAGAGAGAAATCTCAGATCTCAATTCTGACTCCAAAGGAAAATTCTCATACAATCATGAAGTGAGTTTACAATGGTCAACCTTAGCTACATCTACACTAAGGAGTTGGTTATGCTAACCTCATGTTGACATCATCCCCGTCTAATAACTAATTGATGAGATGGTGGAAGCCTTGATACTTATTTGTTGTGAATGTAGCAAAAAAAGTGGGTTTATGAAAAATAGAAGAGCAATCACATGAGGAAGACAAAGATTTACGTGGCTCGGCCTTAGGCCTATGCCCATGGGTGGCATGGGTGAGATTACAAAAGTGGTACAAAACCCAAACCTCAAATATACCTGAAGAGCTCTCTCACCACAACTAGAACACCACAAAAGAATTCCTAATTCTCTGAACCTAGTATGCAAAAGACCAAAGTAGTGTGTTCAAAAATCAAGGTGTGGGCAAATATATATACTACTCCAAAGTTAGCTTGTGCTCAAGCAAGCAAAACCTATGTCAAATGGAAATTGGATTCCAACTGTTGGCATATTAGCAATAGTAGTACAACTTGTATTAGGAGTCCTAGTATGTGCAGAATTTGGATAGTGCAAGCCAACTTAGTTGAGCCATGTGTACCATTCAGGCTACCCAACTTAGTTGAGCCATGTGTACCATTCAGGCATTCTGGGTTGTAACTGTGCTACGTTGCCAATGAAGTATCTTGGGCTTCCTTTGGGTGCAAAATTTAAGGAAACTACCATTTGGAACCCAATTATTGAAAAGATGGAAAGGCGTCTTGCTGGATGGAAGAGGTTATACCTATCAAAGGGGGGTAAGGTCACTTTAATAAAGAGTACTTTGTCAAATTTACCCACCTATTTCCTTTCTCTGTTTCCTATTCCGGTTGATGTGGCTAGGAGACTTGAAAAAATTCAGAGAGACTTTCTTTGGAGTGGGTTAGGGGAGGAGTTTAAGTATCATTTGGTAAGCTGGTCAAAGATCTGTGATCCAATCAGCAATGGTGGCTTGGTAATCCAGAATTTGCAAAGATTTAACCAAGCTCTCCTGGGTAAGTGGTTGTGGCGATATGGTTCTGATCATGAAGCCCTTTGGAGACAGGTGGTGGATGCAAAATATGGGAGTATGTGGGGTGGTTGGTGCTCCAAAGAGGTTAGAGGTACTTATGGTGTGAGTTTGTGGAAAAATATTCGCAAGGAGTGGGGGTCTTTTTCGATGCATCTTTGTTGGAAGGTTGGGAATGGAATCAGGATTAGATTCTGGCATGACCGTTGGTGTGGGGAGGCGCCTCTAAAAATGTCTTTCCCTGACCTTTTCTCCATTGCCAGGGACAAGGATGCAGCTATAGCAGACATCATGTCTTTTGGGCCTAGTGGTCTTCACTGGGACCTATCTTTTTCTTGGAATGTGCATGACTGGGAGTTGGAGAGTCTCACTTCTTTTATGGATCTCATCTATGCTTCCTCTTTAAATGGGATGGGGGAGGATTGCCTTTGTTGGGATTGTCCCTCTAATCACACATTTGCTGTCAAGAAATACTATCATTCGTTGAGCCCTCATTCCTCTATTTCTTTCCCTTGGAAGCTTATTTGGAAGGCTAAGGTCCCACCCCGTGTTGCCTTCTTCTCTTGGATTGCTTCTTTGGGGAAGGCTCTCACTACAAATAATTTGCGAAAGCGGGGTCTCATTATCCTGGATTGGTGTTGTATGTGCAAGCGGAATGGGGAGAGTGTGAATCATCTCCCATGGCTATGGATCTTTGGGCCCTGGTGTTTGGCATGTTTGGGGTTCAGTGGGTTATGCCCCAATCGGTGCTGGATCTGTTCTGTAGCTGGTTGGGGAATAGGAGGAGGCATGAATCAATTCTGATTTGGAAGATGGTTCCTCACTGTTTGATTTGGTGTCTTTGGAGGGAGCGTAATTCTCGTCATTTTGAGGATTCTGCAAGAACTACTTCTGAGCTCAAGCTGTTTTTCTTTCATACTTTATTGGATTGGGTTGCAGGGTAGGGTGTTATTTCTACTCACTCCATTTTGGAGCTGATAGATCATTGTACATTTTGATTTTTTCGGCCTAAGTATCCCATTTGCATGCTTAGGTCCTTCTTAATAAAACTCATTACTTATCAAAAAAAAAATAAATAACAATGTAAAAGGAAAAAATAAAATAAAATTTAAAACCCTTGAGAGAGACACAGCTAAATAGTTGTAGAGTGTTCTAGAAACAAAAATGTCATAAAAAAAAAAAAAAAAGTGAAAGGAAAAACAAACAAAATAGAGGCTGGCAAGAGACCAAGACTAGAGAGAGTAGAACTAAGCCACTAACCAGTCGGCGGTGACTTTTCGAGAAAGCAGATTGAGGAGCAATGGGGCTGATGGGTCGCCGATCTGACGATGGCCAGCAGCACGACACATAGGAGAGAGAGAAAGAGAGAGAACTAAAAGGGGCTGCTTCAATAGAGAGAACTGGGTCGCCGATCTGACGATGCAGTGTGATGGGTTTTCCTTTTTTAAATTATTTTTATGTCAGCCGTGTCGTGGCAGTGTCGTGACTGTGTCCGAATTAAAAAATTAATTTTTTTTGGCCGGACACTCCATGGACACGCATGGAGCTGTGTTGGAGCTGTTCCGGTGTCGGACACCAACACGCGACCCATTTTCGGATGTCCGTGCTTAACCACATGAAATTGCGGTTCCTTGTAACATTGTTTGAATGGATGGCAACGTTTGGATTCTTTTCTTTCTTCTACTTATTAGAATTAAAAATCATGGTAATTTTAGAGTGTAGTCGTGATGTACATCTAGTATATGTCCTGTGTATTTGGTGCATTCCATTTCTCTCAATAAAACTTATTATTTTCCCATAATCTTCTTTGAGAAAATTATATCTTAAACCCTATAGTTTTGGGGTGTAACAAATTAGACGACAAAGTTTCAAAAGTAATAAATTAGACCTTGGAATTTGAAAAGGTAACAAAATTGAACTTGAGACCAATTGTGAGCTACACAGCTTTAACTCAAATTGTTAAGTGGTATGATGTCGTTTTAACTTTAGTTGAGACGGAGAGAGCTCCAAATCTCGTCCTAGAGAGAAGAAGCCGACACAAAGGAGCCTAAGCCCAACGTTGGAGAAGACAATATCAAGAGGACAACACTTGAGATGACCCAAACAAAAAACCCCAAAGATTGAATCAAAACAATTCCACCAGCTCTTTCTCCATTATTTCCCTCCCAAGAGATATTTCGCTTCATATTTATTAAAAAGAAAAATCAAATCAATGAGGTATTCAAATAAATAGAAATTTAACAAAAGAAAAGTCAAATCTTCACAACAAAGATTTGTGAAAACTTAAATAGATCTGGTATTTGAAATGGGCGGACTTTATCCAATCCTTTTCTTTCTTGTTTTTGATGATTGTATGTACATATCCTCAGATCAATTAAAATTAGTTGAGATGATCAATATGTATGTAATACCACAACCAAACTCTAGGGAGTATGTATGTACTTGTCCTCAGATCAATTAAAATTAGCAGAGATGATCAATATGTATGTAATATTACAACCAAATTCTCTCCTATGTGATATAAAAGAAAGGAAAATCGCCGAAACCCCTGCTTTCACCTACAAAATTCAGCCTTGTACATAGGATTATGCACAAGGTTCACCTCAACTAGCACTTTAATTACAAACATTGATTCAAAAGTACCCTTTTCGTCTTCTCCATTGTTAACTTCTCGATATTGTCTTCTCCGATGTCAGGCTCGGGCTCTTTTGTGCCGGCTTCTCCACTCTAGGACGAGATTTGGAACTCGCTCCATCTCAACTCAAAACGATGCCGTGCCACTTAACAGTTTAAGTTCACGCCATGTAGCTCAATTAGTCTTAGGATTCAATTTGTTACCTATCCAAATTTTCAAGGTTTAATTTGTTACTTTTGAAATTTTAGGGTTTAATTTATTATATCCCCAAAAACTATAGGGTATAAATTGTAATTTTCGCATCTTCTATTATATCAATGTTTTCACTTTGATATCTGTGTTGATTGGATTTTTACTAATTGATTAGATTACTTTTCTAACTATGTGTGTGGTGATTTGGGAAGCACGCACACTTCAAAACCATTGGCATGTCCATGTCTGACATGTGTCCGTGTCGGACACGCTGGAGACACTCCTGTATCCGTGTCCTCAATGCGTTGGGAGGAAAATATTTGTTTATTTAAAAAAATTTCCTTTGATTTTAAATATTGTTTATAGATTTTGATTGTTATTTTGAATACTTAAAATAAACATAAAATATACCTAAAAATATGTATTAATTAATTAATTGTTGTATCCTCACTGTGTCGTGTCCTAATTTTTCAAGAAATGTCGTGTCATGTCAGTGTTTGTGTCCATGCTTATTGGCGATTATGTCTTTTGTTGCTTCCCTCTGTAATATTTTGTTTCTGCAATGTCTTCACTTTGAGGGAAAAAATGTTTTCAGTGCTGTGTTTACATTGCTTCTGATGGAGGCCGTGTTTGTCGTCCACTTGTCATTGCTGACAACGGCATATCGAGGATCAAAGAATATCATATGAAGGAGTTGGTGGTAAGTCTAATTCATGCCTCGTTTCCTTAACAAAGAATGGTTATTTCAAAATTGATTTGATTTTTTTTTTTCTTTTAAGGATGGTGTCCGTACGTTTGATCATTTCTTACGAGATGGGTTGATTGAGTATCTTGATGTTAATGAGGAGAACAATGCTTTGGTTTGTTACTTTCTAATAACTTTTAAACTTCTTTTCTGCTATGTTGATATACTTGATTCAATTTCTCTTCTTGTATAATTATCTATTTCATAGATTGCTTTATATGAAGGAGAGGCTACACCAGAAACAACACATATTGAAATTGAGCCTTTCACCATCCTGGGTGTTTGTGCTGGGCTTATTCCATTCCCTCATCATAATCAGTCACCTAGGAATACTTACCAGGTTTTTAATTTTATGTGTATAATTTCTCTGATTGCTATCTTGATTTCAGTGTACAAATGTTTCACAAATATGTTCTGAAATTACTTGTTTTATCTTCATAGTGTGCAATGGGGAAGCAAGCTATGGGAAATATTGCATATAACCAGGCAAGTGGATTTATTTGTCAATTTTTTAGTTGTGGCAGGAGCCCAATTGTTCTTTCTTTGCCTAACAGCTTCATGTTGGTTGTGAAGTTTCAAAACATGGTTTCCTCTGCCATATAGAAATTTATGATAGTTTTGTTTTCGTAAGATACTATAACGCAATGCTATTTTTTCATGCATGTCGATTTTTTCATGCATGTTGGATCAATTTGAATCATCAATTAAATTGGTCTTAGTGCCTGCAAACAAACAAAAATTATATATACATACGTACGTACTTATAAATACAGACAAGCAGAATAAGGCTGCCTTTGGTAACTCTACTTAGAGAATGCATTATGCATTTTTCAGATTGTATTTTTCTGAAAAATCACTTTTAGTATTATGCTAAAATTTTCACTTAAAAGTAATTATGCTGAATGAAATTATGTTTGGTTTGACGAAGTGTAGAATGTATTGTTTTCATATTAAACCCAATTTTAATAGGATCACTATTAAAATGATCCTTTTAAAATTTGGTTTAATGTGAAAAATTTACACCCAAAAACACTTATAAAAAAACAAAAGATAGTTTACACACAAAAAGTCAAATGTACTTAAATACACACCCATTTCATAGCATCCAAACATTAGATGTAAAATAAAGTGCAAAAGAAAAAAAATCTTAAAAAGTTTACATCATAAAAAATTGAGATCAATGACGTGCATTCCAAATCATATCTGCTATCCTCTCTTGCTCTTATGCATTATGTGAACCTTCCTATTATCACCACCAACACCATTATTGATACCTTCATGTGTAGCATAAACCAATTATCTTAAACATGTTTTCACCCGATTAACTTGGTAGCACAATATAGAATCATGGCAATGAACAAAAGTTAGAATTAAAGTCATCTAACAAAATTTATTCCAACTACAAAGCCATGTAGGAAAAAGAATCATTTAATACCAGCAACGCTTGCAGACTTATTCAAGCATGAGGCCCACGAACCGGATTAGTGCACCAACCCCCTGTGCATAAACTGTATTTTTCCACCAACACACAACGCCAAAGACAATGCTCCTCCAATCCAAATCTCCATAACCATTTTCCTAGGAGTGCCTTATTGAAGTCAACTGGCTTTCGGACTCCCAAACCACTATCCTTAACAGGAGAGCAAACCACCTCCCAACGCACCAAATGATGCTTGGACACCTCCCCCAAATCACCCCATAGGAAATTTCTCTGCAACCGTTCCAAACGCCGAGCAACACTTACAGGAATAGTGAACAAAGGCAGAAAGTAGGTGGGGAGACTAGACAAAGTACTTTTGAGCAAAGCAAGTCTACCTCCTTTTGAAGGATATAATCTTTGCCAATCAGCTAGGCGGCATTCCATTTTTTCGATGATTGGATATCAAACAGCTAAGGCCTTGTAATGAGACCCCAAAGGCATACCCAAATAAGACATTGGAAGGCTCTCAATCTTACAACAAAGTATATCAGCCAAAATCGGTAAGTTGGACACCTCCCCAATAGGAACCATCTCGCTCTTTGTCATGTTCACTTTAAGCCTAGTCACAGCTTCAAAACAGGTTAGCACGAAGTGGATATGCATTAGTTGTTCCGGATCATTATCACAAAACAAAATCGTATCATCCACGTATAAAAGATGCGAGACACTAAGCCCATCGAGACCAGCAGCCCCCACTGAAAAACCTTTTATAAAACCCTCCTCTTCCACTCTCCTGAGCATTCTACTTAAGATTTCCATCAAAAGAAGAAACAATAAAGGTGAAAGAGGGTCTCCTTGTCTCAAGCCTCTAGAACTATCAAAGAAACCTTCCGGGGAACCATTAATAATAACAGAGAAACGAACTGTGGAGATGCAGGCCCTTATCCACTTCTGCCAGTTTAGCTCAAAGCCCATCCTATCTAATAAATAAATAAGACAGTCCCAGTTAACATGATCATTGGCTTTTTCAATATCTAGTTTATAGATAATACCTTTCCACTCTTGATTTGGCTATCTAAACATTCATTGGCGATGAGAACCGAATCCAGAATTTGACGGCTGCCAACAAAAGCATAAACATTCACGGGATTGCCTAGGTTTGAAATTGTTTCCTTTTTGATGCATCGTGCGATTGATG
Organism: Fagus sylvatica; assembly: GCA_907173295.1. NCBI lineage: Eukaryota > Viridiplantae > Streptophyta > Magnoliopsida > Fagales > Fagaceae > Fagus > Fagus sylvatica. The sequence goes on along the minus strand of OU015767.1, from coordinate 20,079,768 downwards.
GCATCGTCGCTGACTGGTAACGCTCTGGGAGATGCAATGAGAAGGAAAAAATTACGTAGGTTGTTCTCAAAGGTAGCCCAACCAAAACCCCAGCGACCCTCTAGTATCCGTACGCTACCTCTCTGCCTGCTGCTATGAAATTCTGAGATTTCCAAAAAACACTCTCTATTGTTTTTCAGCCCACTGACTTCCAGAGCTCGATAACCATCTCGAAAAAAATGGAATAAGCCTTGTGGTGTATGCTGCAAATGACGGATAGCATGCAATTCCTCAAGTAACCATTTTAACCCTGAAAGGCCCATCCATATGGAATCCTAGAATTTTCCGCTACTTTTCGTGATATTGTAAGGATCTGATCTACCACAATCAAATCCCAATCTAAATGTTTTTGCATCCAACTCAAAAACCAAAGTCTGCCCCTCCTTGGATAAAGGTGTATGATTAGGATGGTTAGTGAAGCTAGATTTTGGTGGAGTGTGTTTGGGATTTAGTCAAGGTCCTATGGAATCAGTGGCGGTGGAATTCTGGTGTGTATGTGTTGAGGATGGATGAGATGGCCAAATAGGTAAGGGATGGGGCTGTTGTATTGAGGGGAGTTCTGGTATCGGGTGATGTTGCCAAGAAGGGATTGGAAGGGGGTACGATGGTCTTGTAGGTGGAAGGAAGGTTGCAGATGGATATGGTGGGGGAAGGAAGGTGGAGGATGGATAAGGTGGGGGGGAGGGGGTGGGTGAAGCCATACTGGAGGTTGGGGGGGAGGGGAAAGGTAGGTGGGTGGCAGGGAGGAATGTGAGATGGAGGTCGGATGTGCAAAATTGTGCGAGATTAGTCACCATACTCTCTAAACCCGAAATGCCTCTTTAGTCTATACCAATAGCCCAATACCAAAAGCCAGTTAGCATAAACATATCACAAACGGAAGTAGTATTGGAGCGGATTGCTTCGGCGTAAACAGATCACAACCAAAACACCAACCCCCTTCAACCTCAAGCTTTGGTAGGCCACAAAAATTGAGAAGTTAGAGATTAACTCATTTTAGAAACTTTAGAGAAGCAAGAGAGAATACGAACTGGATTGTGAGAGAGGAAGCCCAGTTGTAGGAGGGAATATCGATTTAGGTAGAAGGCTAAGAAAGAGGGACGAGCAATGGGTGATTGAAGCGAAAGAAAAATAGAGGAAGAAAATGAAACAAAAGACCATCACCGGCAATAGCTGATCATTGCTGGCGAGTGGTGGTGGAGCTCGCTGCTTTGTCACAGCTCCGGTTGCATTCGCACAGAGAGAAGAAAAGGAAACAGTGAAGTGGAGGAGAAGAAAAGGGAAAAGAGAAAGGGGAAAGAGTCGTTGGTCACAATTTTTGATTGTGTTAGTGCATCCCACACACTTTAGCAAAAATGAGAAGTAAAATGCAGAAGTAGAATCTTCATTTTTTTTTTTGGATTATGACTTCTAGTCTAGAAAATAGAATTTGGAAAATGGATTTCACGGATCCAGAAAATGCCAACCAAACACTCCAATTTTTGCAAAATGCATTAAGTAGCTAGAAAGCTGTGAAATGCATTCTCAGTAGAGATACCAAACACAGCCTATGTTTTCAACCTTTGAAGTAGTTGGTACTCGGAACTATACTCTTTTACAGCTAACAAAGATGGTTCCATCTTGTTCTTGGATTTTTGAAATAAATGGAATTTGAGGCATTGGAATGTCAGGTTTAATAGACATCTTAATGATTGAGGATTGGAAATTGGTTGATTCTAAGCTTGAACTATTGTACTTCAATTCGCCAAGGAGAGGGCTATGATAGAATGAGATGTCGATTGTTGTTGATAGTTTGATGTTCATTCATACTGTTATGATTAAGTATAATTCAATTGTTAGTAAAAAGTGTATAATTTGTGTGTATAAATTGCATGAATTACCATTTTCATCTGATGTTACAAAACCACTTCACTATGAGCCAAAAGAAAAAGGTGAATGCGTTGAGACAACAGAAGTATTGATTATTAATCAGATACTCCTTGTTCTATTTGTTATTTTTCTAGTTTTATTTGACTTTGTATGGTGGATCTTGTCTATCCAGTTTTTTTCCTTTTCAGTGACAAATTCCCTTTCTCATGGTCTTTTGTGGGTTCAAGTTTTAAATTTGTAAAATATCTGTTCCAATATGGATTATCAATCAGATCCATTGCTTTCTTTCTGTTGTTGTCAACAAGTGACAACACCTCTCCCCCACCCCCACAAAAAAAAAACTCCTTTTGTTTTCGTTTTGACTTTTTCTCTCCGTGGATAGATCATGCATAGTTGCTTATTGTCGCAACTTTCATAGTAATAATCTGTTTTGTGTATTACTAATACAGCCCAAATCTCTTGATTTGTAGTTACATCGGATGGACACACTACTTTACCTGCTGGTGTATCCTCAACGACCTCTGTTGACAACAAAAACAATTGAGCTGGTTGGTATGCGTTATTTGAAGTATTGCACGCAATTATTGGCTGTGATCTAATCACTGCTATTTTAGGTTGGATATGATAGGCTTGGAGCGGGGCAGAATGCCACTGTTGCAGTGATGAGCTATAGTGGCTATGACATAGAGGATGCAATTGTTATGAATAAGTCATCTTTAGATCGTGGATTTGGTCGTTGTATTGTTATGAAAAGGTACAAACTCCATCACCTAGTGGTTTCATTTCTTTTTATTGCACATTACAATGTTAAAATGTTTCCTTGCATGTCTTCAAGTGCCCAAGCCATTAAAATACGTATGGTCACTTATCTCAGATTATCTTTAACAGGTATAGTGCCGTGCTTCAAAAGTACGCAAATAAAACAGAGGATAGGGTAGTCCCCAAAAAGGGTGATGATGCAAAAGGGATGCAGGTAATACATATCAATAGTTGATACAAGTATCAACCTTTTATGCTACTACAGATTGAATTGCATTATTTGAATCTTTATTGTCCTCCAAACTTATTTGGGACAGATGGTATTATATCGTATTGTGGAAGTATATATATTATTCTATTCCCATGTTTCTTACGATGAATTTAAATCAATATGTAAGAAAACTGTATGACTTCACTGGGTTTTAGGCTATGTAAATAAGTATATATCAATTAGGGTATTGGATACTGCTGTACTCATAGTCATTCTTAGCAATGTCCAGCTAAGTCACTCTTTTCAACTGTCATATGAAGTGTCTCAGAAAATAGATTTAATACTTTTGTTTTTCTCTAGCTGTCATAAAAAATTGGAACATGATTCAGAACTTCTAACTATAGAATCTAATTCTGAATTTTTCTGATGTAGGAGAGTCTTTCAATTTGGGGATTAGGGTTTCTATGATCAATATAGATGGGCTAAAGGCTCAAGTTTTATGGTTAAGAAGCCTAGTTTAAGGATAATGGAGATAATTTGAACTTCTGTCAAATAAAATTCCTTGTATGGCTGTCATGGGAATAAATTCCAGATCTCGGGAGGGGACTCTAGTTGTAAATTGAGGGTTCAAAATCTTGTTTATAAATTCTGCCTGCATGGGCAGTGCTCTACTCTCTTGCTTCCTTCAAAGCACATCCCCCTTCACCTCAACTCCCATTCCAATCCAAAGCATCACAAACTCCATTCACTATCCGATCTGCAACCGCATGATCCTCTTTGACAAAGAGGATCGGATTGCATGTGGCAGCTACAAGATGAATGTGTGGCAATGACAAGAACATGTTGTGTGCCATGATATTTTTTTTAGGTTTTTTTTTTTTCCTGATTTCTTTTTTATTTTGTTGCCGCACCAGTATATAGCTTATATACTGTAAGGCTTTTTTTTTTCTCTTTCTAATCAATATTATTATTTATAAAATAAAAAGAACATGTTGTGCACCACAATCTTGAAGTTGCATATCATGTCTGGAACCTATATCCCCACTTAGTTGATCTTTAATCGGTGTTGCTGCCAAGCTACCACCAGCAATTGGCCTTGCCCAAACATTGACAAAGCCACAAAGGTGTCTCCACTGGAAGCTTCGAGGTCACAAACTGTCAAGAAATGGTTTGGCATGATGTGGAAATGGACATTATTGATGTATGTGTGTGAGGTGAAGAAGATTAACATGTTCTTCACCATGAAGCCTGTGATGTTCTGAAGACTGATGAGCACTAAATTTTTTTTTATGTTATTTTTCTTTTAATTGTTGTTGTTGTGTTCCCCTTCCCCCATTGGGGCCAAAACTAACTCATTAATAATAATAATGTGTGGGTGTCAATTGTATTGTTGTGTTCATATGTGATTTGAATGGTAATACTTGTAATGGTCAGGTTTCCCTAATCAGTTAGGCTATTGTTTACTAAATCTTTATAGGTTTAGATGAATTGGATTTCCTTATCTCTGGACATAATATTTAAAAATTAAATTCAGAATTTTGATGGGAGTTTTAAATGATGTGACTTTAACCCCATCATTGAATGTTTTGTTTGCAAATATCAATTTGCTTTAACTAAACACGGCCTTTATTTGAAAAGGAAAAGATTCCTGATAACAGAGAGACTCATACTAAACATAAACAAGAACAAACTAAGCTAAATTCAACTAAAAAAAAGTTCTAACTATTAAAGCAAACAATCCAATTGAAATTTACCACAATAGCCCTGTTGTTAATTTGTTTTTCCCCTAATATCAGAAGGCTGAAAGTACAATTGGAAATTGGTATGAGGTTTTATTTATGGAAGTCACATTGACTTTGCCAATCCCAAGTATCCCATTCTTCATCATTTGCCTTTTATTCTCTTGTTATATGATTCTTTGAATTGCAAATATTTCCTGTATATTCATCTAGTGTGATATGTTCTAACATGTGTAGATACTGGATAATGATGGGATTGCTGCGCCAGGGGAAATTATTAGCCATCAAGACATCTATATCAATAAAGAGTCCCCTGTTGTTACAAGGGGGCCGGAGGTATCATCAGCAGAATTACGAAATATGTAAGTTATCCACTTTCCTGGGAAAATTCTTGATAGGTTTCCTTTAAGATCAAGATTGCTGACGCTTGTTTTTAAAATGCAGAAAATATACGTCCAGTAGACAAACATTTAAGGGTTCTGAAGGGGAGTCTTGTGTAGTGGATCGAGTGGCTCTTTATAACGATAGGAATAATAATTTATGTTACAAATTCTTAATTCGCCATACTCGTAGGCCAGAGGTAAAGATTTATAATATGGTCTCATGATGGATGCTATACGCATCTTATATTTTAGGTTGACTTTCTTTCTTATATTTATTGCCCCCACAGGTTGGTGACAAATTTAGTAGCAGACATGGGCAGAAAGGTGTTTGTGGAACCATTATCCAGCAAGAAGACTTCCCATTTTCGGAACGTGGCATTTGCCCTGATTTGATTATGAATCCTCATGGGTTTCCTAGGTAATATGTTTTTAATCAGAAGTTTCTTTAGTATCTTGATGTCATTGATGTGCAAATTCGGCGGAAAAAAGTATATGCTTTTTAGGTTACAGGAAAACAAAAGATTCTGATGAACTCCAATTAGTTTTACCGGATATAATTGAACTGATCATTTCAATTTCATGAAAGCAAGACAAAAAAATAGGTCTCTGCATGTGTCTATATCATCTCTCTCTCTCTCTCTCTCTCTCTAATACCCTAAATGGTTCCTTGGAAATTGCCAATGAGCTCTAGCTCCAATGGCACTTTGTCCTCCCGTAAAGATAAGCTGAAGGTGAGGTTTTGGGTTCAAAACCCATTGTGTGCAGTTGTAAGCACTCACATTGGGATTGGTAAAATTTTAGGCATAAAAACATACTCTTTGCATTTTAGCTAACCACTTTTCAAAACGTCCTACATCCGATTCTCTATTCTAAACTCTCTTTCATTTTAAAATTTTTATTTCTTCATTTATTTTTTAATATTTCTTCCAAACCAACCCATTTGCCCATCTACCACTGCAACCCTCCTTGCCCATTATGTTATAGAATAAAACCTATATACGACCTCTTTATGTTTCTTATTATTATCTTCAATCCTAAATCAGATGTAAAAATTATTTATCAAAACAAATTAATTGTAAAAAACTAGTAATGAAAATTTTGCATAGTAGTGATAAAAACTAATAATAAACTCTTAAGTCTTTTGAGGACAGAGGAGGTTGTACCCTGGTTTGACTGGTCTCCACCCCCGCCGCCATCATTATTCGACCTCCACCATGGAGGACCTACAAACCTTTCTCAAAACCAAGCTATGCATAATCATAAGCGGCTCAGCCACCCACACCGCCGCCATATAAATGTCTTCACATAGAGCTTAAGCCCATTTCCTTCGAAGGTTCAATGGCCAACGGCATTACCCTAGGTGGCCAACTCACCACCACCTCCGAGGTCGAAAACTTCTGAAGCTTCCCTCAAGGAATCAATAGGATCGAGCTCATGTACCATTGTTGCGACCAAACTCTCCGTTTCGGCACACAAAGATTGCGGCCCTGTCAGCCAACAAGTAAGATAACCAGATGAGCAAGGTCACCCATATTTTAGATGTGCGTTTTTTGAAGGGAGCAAACAAAATCAAAATGGTCTATAGTGAGAGGCTTAAGAGAATGACCACCCTCCGTTAGAGTGTGAGAGAGAGAGGGAGAGGGAGAGAGAGAGAGGTGATATGAGAGAATAAAACAAAGGGATATAACAAAAATAATAAATAAAATAAATCAATTGGCTAGGCTACAATGTTCTCTAAGAGCATTCTCAATGGCTTAGGCAAAAGCCAATTCCAGCTCAAATATGACTAATAAGCCCCAAAAATGACCCTCATCTAATTAGCAACTCATTAAGCAAATAGTTTTTTACTACAATGCTTCTCTTTTTAGAGAACACTATAGCTTAGGTATTTTATTTTTATTTTTTTCTTTTCATTTCTCATCATTCTCTCACTTTTTACCCGAGGTTGTCTCTCTTTCTTCTTCCTCCCAAAGTTGTTCTCTTACTCACAGGCTCACAGCGTCAGACGATCAGAGCCACCACCATGGAAGCTAGGATTGCTGTATTGCCGTGCAACCTCCATTGCAAAGCCCAACTTGTGCCGTCCATAGCTCACTAAAGGCTCTGCTACTCTCTGCCCAAATCCAAGCAAACAGTCAAATAAGTATTGTAGGGAACAAAAAGTAAGAGTGGGTTTGAGAAGGGTACTGAGGGAGATGGAGTAGGTTGTGTAGCTGTGGGAGAAGATTTGGGTGGTGATGGTGGAAGGGGTTATTTGGGGATTTTTGAGGTGGGACCGATTCATTGTGTTTGTGTGAGAGTGTTTTTTAAGTTCTCTCTTGTTGGAAGATCAATTAAATCAAATAGATGGAACCAATAGAGTAGAGATTAAGAGAGAAGGAAAAACTTATGAAAGACTGAGAGCCGAGGTGTGGAAATCAACACAATGTCCTAAGAAGTGATTTGCCCCAGTGGATGTGATTTATCCTTGGTGCAATCTGGGTTCGGCGATAACCCCCTCCCCCCCCACCCCCACCCCCACCGGCACAGGATCCAATGGCAAGCTTTGGTTGTGTGCACTCACAAACCAAAACCTTGAACTCGCGTTAATGCCAGAAAATGTAACCGAGATACAACAGAATTCTGGCAACCGAGATACAACAGAAACAAAGAATGTAAAATAGAAGAACTTTGATTCATTTTTCGTATGTTTTTGAGTGAGCCATTGCCTCTGTTTATATAAGTTCACAGAATTGATTTTTTGAGGAAATAGTTGACAATAATCCAGCACATCTCAAACAATTTGCTGTGATAAAAGTTGATCATGTTTTACCCTTCTATTGTCTTCAACGACTAATCGGGACTGAGGGAATTTATTCTTGATTTTTGGGAGATTTAAGACTGGTAAGGAAGTAGCATATTTGGTCAGCAGGGAGCTGATTCCGTGAAGGAGCAGATTGTGCGGGAAGACTCTAGAAGATTGAAGAATGCATGCTTATTGACTATTAGTGAGGATAGGTGAGCATTTAATACTCACGTACCACATACAATTTTTTTTTTGATAAGTAATAAAAATTCTAATTGGTGTATACTATAAAAACAGAGAAACAAGGAAGATGAAATGGGCTCTACCCATTCAAACAGGCGTAAAAAGAAGAACCTTTTACAATCCTCAAAAATACGTATGATAGTCCATTGAGTGTGTGGGAAGAAACACCAAAGAGAGCAAAAGCCATTTAGGCTAGGTTGCTCCCCTCCCTTCTTGCATGTAATTTATGGGTTCCGACCCAAAGCCACCGTCCAAACAAAGAAAGCAACACGAGGGGGAGCTTCACAAGGAAAAGAAGCTTTGGTATCTTGTTTATCCAAACTCCAAACAATAATGCTTATGTGCATATGGGAAATGTCTCCCAATCATGATCGAAAATTCAAATCCAGTTTGATCCTCAATGTTGTTTGTTGTTTTGGGCTCGGCCCTTTTAAGATATAATAAAAAATATGGGTTTTTTCAGGTAAATTACATTGACACCCTGATGTTTGATGAAACTAGACTCGCTACACCTTATTTTCAACAAATGACACTTCGCTCGAGAATTTTCAAAATAATTCACACTCCGCTCCATTTTTGGAGTGGATTGTGAATTATTTTGGGGTAAAGTGTAAATTATTTTAGAGTCGAGTGTGAATTATTTTGATCATTTTGGGGATGAAGTGTTTTTCTTAAAAATAGGGTGTGCCAAGTGTAATTTCGCTATAAACTTGAGGGTGTTAGTGTAATTTACCCTAAAAAATAAATGAAGAAATAATATTTTAATAAAATAGAGTTAGAGAGAATAGAGAATTAGTTGGAGGGTGTTTGTAAAGTGGTTAGTTAGAATAGAAAAAGTGGTGTCTTAAGCCAAATTTTGGCTCAAATTTGACTAATTCATTGGGAATGCTTTAAAAAAAGAGAAGCACTATAGCAAAAAGGTATTTTGGCTAATAGGTTGATAATCCAATGTTTTTGGGATTTATTGGCCATATTTTGGTTGGAATAGTGTTTTGGTTAATTCAAAAGACTGAATTGGATGGAGTCTACTCTCTTGAACACTACAAGTTTAAAGTACATATATTTGCCATAGTTGACTCAGACATTGTTGCCTTTTTGAGTTTTCCTCCTGTGTGCATTACTAAAAAAAAAAAATGTGTAAGTTTAAAGTACATAAAACTTAAAACCCTTAAAGTTAGTATTTATTGTCCTTTTGACTTGCTATGCAAAGAAATGTGTGTGCCATGTGCTGGATATGAGTTAACTCAGTGTCTCTATTTCCTTCTGTGAAAAAGATTACCCTTTGCCATTCTATTTCTAAGATTAATAAAAAAATAAAAAAAATAAAAAAAGACTGATAGAAGCAGATAAGGATGTTTTGAGGCTAAACTATAGCAATTAATTTATTTCTTTTTTATGTTAGATAGGAATTAATTTTTGTTTCTTACTGTTATTTTCTTCAATTTCTAGTTATACTCTCTAGTTTCTAGTATTGCAAGCACCCAGGGTGTAAATTAATGATCTAATATTCTGTTATCATCAGTCGAATGACTGTGGGAAAGATGATAGAGCTTCTTGGGGGTAAAGCTGGAGTCTCATGTGGTAGGTTTCATTATGGAAGTGCCTTTGGGGAACCAAGCGGTCATGCAGACACGGTTGAAGCTATGAGGTCCTTTCTTCATCTTCACTATGACATCTGATTATACACTTTTCCAGATTTCAATTTGTTGACCTTTCTTTCTTTCTCTTTGACAGTGAAGTCCTTGTGAACAAAGGCTTTAGCTACAACGGCAAAGACTTTCTTTATTCAGGTTTAAATTATTACATCTGAAATATGGACGTATAGGAATCCTATTGAAACCATTCATTTTAATTCTTCTCATAGAGCTGTATTAGGTATTGTGTTCAAATTCTTTTTTTTTTTGGACAAGTAAGAATTTCATTAATCAAAATAAATCTCACTCCATGTAGATAGGAAGTGTATGTGAAGAGCGTACAGAGATAACAAAATCAGAAAGAACATAACATAAGCATATCAGATACAGAATCTGAAGTGATTAAGTTAGAAGCCTTTAACCAATCAAACAAAGTTTGTAAGAGAAGGAATTTTAGTGCCGGAATAGATGTTTCCTCCTCATTAAATGTTCTTGCGTTCCGCTCACACCAAAGACATCACATGATATAGTGAGCTATCATCCTCCAAATATTTCCAGCCTCAAAAAGACCTCATCGCCCATTCCAACATGAAAGCAGATCCACCACTCTCCTAGGCATGACCCATGAAACTCCAAATAGGCTGTTTGCCGGAGTTGCTATCATTAATATCAGTTGGATCTTTTGATTACGAGAATAATTAAATTATGTCATTTTTATGATTATCTTGATATTGTAATTTTATGTTGACTGTTTATGCAAGTGGAACGTAGTGGTCAGATATTCCCTTGTTAATTTCATCCCATGCTACATATTGGACTCTTTTTTTCTGCACAAGTAAAGCAAGTCACGATTTTGGCATTAGTGTCACAAGTTTTTTGCGAAACAGAAATAATCACATTTTTGCCTCACTTAATTGGGTAATTTCTAACGAGTGAGTTTGGTGCATGGAACATGACCTTCAAATTAAATAACTATTTTGTGGACTTTTGTCTGTGAACTAGGTCTTGCATATGAAGGGAAACATCCTGATATTTCTTTTTTTCTTCAGGTATCACAGGTTGCCCACTGCAGGCATATATTTTCATGGGTCCTATTTACTATCAAAAGTTAAAACATATGGTGAGCTTCCAAGCCTCCTTTATTATGTTCCAAGGTCCAATTATGCTTATGAATCCTAGGTCCTAATTTTTTATGTTGTTACCATTATTTGGTTTCTTGTGGGACTTGGTTGGGGTTTTAACACAACATCATGAGCAAGGGTTGAAAAGTCCTTGAGTTGCTTGATGACCTATTTAGTCACTAAAGGAGGCTGATAAGCAGCTTAATTTGATCGTATGTGCTCTTAACTTTGACTGGACAAAAATTACGAAGCATGCATATAAACCATCACTGAGGGTAAAGGGGATCTGCCTTCAGGCTTAAGCTTTCTGTTTGAACATAGATTCTCACTTGATCATGAAGTGCATACCTCACTTCACATACACTGATATAGTTGAGTCTAAATCATGGATTGTGAAGGCGAAAGTTTCCTATCTCCCTCTTCCTAATGCAGGTCAGGCTGGTAGGGAAATAGAAATTATGGAAAAGAAGAGAAAACATGACAAATTTTAAGCTTCACCACCTAGAACTTGCCTAAAACCCTAGGCTTCACTGTCTAAGGGTGCTTGTAATCACCACCAAGCTTAGAGAAAAATCTCTAACAAAAAACTTTTTATTCAAATTGCACTTGCTCGAAACACTTCCTAGAGTCTTTTTTTTTTTTTAATAGGGCTGCCATGGTTACATCAAAAGGTAAGTCTTAACCAAGAAAAATACATCCCATAAAATGATCAATAACATTAAAACTAAATTCAAAAAGAAATCTAGTTCAAAGTTCCAAAAATGAATCCGGAAAAATAATAAATTCTGAAATAAAATTAATTGCTTTAACCTTTTGAGGCTCTTGTTTTGACATTCACTTGATGCGACACATATATGATCTAGGTTTTCAATACAAGTTTGTATATGTCCCCTCCTCCCCCCCCGCCCCCCCAATTTAAAACAGATTTAGAAATCTGTCTCTCTCTCTTTCTCTCTTACTCAACACCCCAGAAGGGGGAGCATCACATGTCCTTTTGGCGAACTAAATTGAGATTTTTTTTGGAGCATTGCGTGTCTTTATTGTTTACTAATATCTGGCCAGCATTGTTCTTAAATGATTAACGATTTTTTTTTTCCCTTCTAGGATATAGGTTAGCTGATACTCTTTTACTCATAGCATCTACATATTACTGTGAAAGAAATGCCATTATGTGGTTTTAGTTTTAATAAATCCCAGCAAGTTTATTTTTATTTTTATGTATCGCACTTTTCTTCCCTGTTACATATGCGATAGATTTAGCTTCTTAGATATCCATTTTTATGATAATCATTATTTCATGACAAGTAGGTCCTAGATAAAATGCATGCTCGAGGTAATGGGAAGCGTGTCTTGCTAACAAGACAGCCTACAGAGGGCAGAGCTCGCAATGGAGGTTAATTTCCTGTCCTTTTTTTTAGATATTTTTTATTTTATTTTTATTTTTAGATATTTATCAGATGTATATTTACCTTATGAGTTCTAATTTTCTGCCAACCATTCATTTGCCAGGACTACGTGTAGGAGAAATGGAACGTGATTGTTTGATTGCTTATGGTGCTAGTATGTTAATTTTTGAGCGCCTAATGATCTCTAGTGATCCTTTTGAGGTTCAGGTAACAGCTCATGCCTATGCCACTCCTTGATAACCGTTTGCTGAGTATGTATTACAAGGCTGGTTTGTAAGAAATTTAACAAGGAGACTAGTATATTAGCATCTTATATAGTGTCTAGCATGTCAACACATAAATAAAATCTGCTCAGCAAAATTGTTTGAGGTTTCTGTTGAAGAAGGGGGTCAAATGTTCATGCTTCAAATATACGAAAGAGGGAAAAAGTTCATAAATTTTTTTTACAGATGGGGACATTGAAGCTAAATCCATCGCCCATTCTGATCCATAGACATTTCTCATTAATTAACAAAGTAGATACCTGATATTGGAGTTGGCTAATCTATGAAAGAATTTTGTATTTTTATCCCCTTCCTTAAACCTAAGAGCCTGCGATTTTTGGCGCCAACTGATCTCCTCAAGAAGAATCATTTTCTCTAACTCCCCTACAGTCCTTTCCATTTCAAGCTTCTCATCCACAGTCAATGGACGCCCCTCTGCCACGTTATCCAACTCAGCAAGGCCTATCCAAAATTGAGTCTTCTTCACTGCCACATTTCCAAAACTCTCCACATTCCATTTCTTCAAATCAACTTTAAGAGGTTTGAGTTTATTAGCCAACACATATCTAGGAGAACCTTGAAATTGATATGATCCCCACCATTGTGTCACTCGATCCACAAATCCTTCTGCTTTAAGCCACATATTCTCAAATCGAAAGGGTCTTTTGCACCACTGAATCTAGCCACATTCTAGAATAATAGGGAAGTGATCTGATAATAGCTATGGCAGCCTCTGTTGAATAATATTAGGAAACTGGTCTTCCCATTCCGTTGTATAAAGGAATCTATCAATACAAGACATAGCTTCCTCCTCCCTATTGTTTGACCAAGTAAAACTCCCCCCTTCCAAAGGAGGATCCACTAGACCACCAGAGGAAATAAAATCAGAAAATCCTTGCATCGCCGAAGTGAAATTTTGACCCCTTGATCTCTCCGAAGGAAATCTAACTACATTTAAATCCCCTCCAACACACCACGGAGCATCCCACCAGGTAATAATACCAGCCAACTCATCCCACAGAAGCATCATCTCCCTATCCAACCATAGACCATAAACACCAGAAACTATCCACTTCTGGTGGTCAATCACAGATCTAAATTTACAGGACACAGAAAACTACCCCACTGCGTCATCAATTTTCTCAACAACCCTCGTATCCCACATCATCAAGATACCCCTGAAGCCCCAGTAGAGCCGAGATATAACCAGTCCACATGCTGTAAACCCCAAATACTTCGGACCAGCCCCCTGGTAATGAGATCCAGCTTCGTTTCTTGTATATGTCAGCCTTCCAAAGCTTGAGTAGATGTTTAACCCTAAGTCGCTTATCCTGATCATTTAGGTTTTAGGTTACTATTCAAACTAGAAATCTTAATAGTACTACTACAAGAAAGAGTCTTTATATATATATATATATATATATACTCCATGTACTCAAAAGGAGATGGAGTTGATCAATAAAATATTGAGTGTTATTTTCCTTCTGTTTTTGCTTTTATTGATGGCTGTGTGTAATTTGCTAGTCGTTTCTAGTATATTCCTTATGTACTAGTTGCTTTCTCTATCAATAAAATTTCTTTATTACTTATCAAAAAAAGTATTGAGGCACATTGGCCTTATTGTTATTTTTCCTCCCTTTCTCTTCTTTCTTGTAGTACTGTTCGCAGATTTAAAAAAAAAAAAATCTATTTCGGTTTCTTTTCTTTTCTTTTCAACCATAAATCAATTCTTTTCTCTTTTCAAACTTTCTTGTGACCAGCAAGACTTCCACACTTCTCTTCTCAGATTTTCTATAGAAAAGACCAGCAGAAACACTTCTAGTTTCTTTTCTCAGGTTTCTCTCTTTTTTTTTTCTTTTTTTTTTTTTTCTTTTTTGGAGGGCGTAGCTTCCACACTGTTTTTCTCAAAGAATTTGCAGTACAGGAGTGGTATCTAATAAAATTCCAGCATAGTTTCAGCCCTTATTTATAATGCAAAGCAGGTTGATCAGAAATCAGCTCTTCGCCAGCCAATCAGATTCTGTATTAGTAATCTGATTGTCTATCCCTGTTAGACTTTCATTTCTATCCAAAAAGCTACAAAAAGCATCCTTTTTAAGGATGCCTCCTGGAACTGCAAGAACACATGACTCTTGATAGACATAGCTTCCAGAATATTTAACTGCAACTTGGGCATGTCTTTGGGACTTTCAAGGCTCCTCTTATAGTGCAATGCTCTTTGTCTAACTTTTTTTTTTCCTGTCCAGGCCTTTATCGAATTTCTAAAAACTTATATGGATTTTTTTAGGACTTCGCTATTGCTGTTCCAGAAACTGTGATTTTTTATTGTGTGAATATCTTCTGAGAAATTTTTCATTATAACTTACAGTAATTTCCTTTAGACCAACATTTTGTTGTGATGTTCGCAAAGTGCTTGTCATATATTTGCATTCTTTTACAGATTGTTGTGGTCCATGAACATCATTCTTGTTATACTAGACCTACATGTTAGTGTCAGATGAGTTGTAAATTAGGGTTAAGAGAGAAGAAAGCGGAAGAGAAGAAAGGAAAGAAAAAAAAAAGGGTTTAGGGTTTAATCAATCAGTCCCTGACCTTGGCAGTTAGCACATATTTTTATTCGAGTGATATGGCAAGATTACAATAATACATTTATGCTAATATAAAATAACAACAGTAACTCTAACAGTGCCTATCTCCTATGGAATAATAATGTTTTCTCATACCAGAAGTTAGGTTTTTGAGAATTCATTTGTCTACAATTTGGTTTATTAAGTATGTGGTAATATCTGCTTTTTGGCGCAGGTCTGCAGAGTATGTGGCTTGTTAGGATATTACAACCATAAGCTGAAAACTGGAATCTGTTCATCTTGTAAAAAAGGGGACAATATTTCTACTATGAAGCTTCCATATGCATGCAAGCTCTTAATCCAGGTATGACTTGACGTTGTATTGATAGACTGCCTCTATCTTCCATTCAACTCATAGCTCACATATGATTTTGTTAAAATTTTCTTTCATTAAGTTATAGTGTGTGGTTAAGTATGAATTAAATATTACTAATTTCCAATGATATTCTACATTGACATGTTGAGCAAAGCTTGGTTGAGATCTCATCTTTCTTGTTCAATTTGTTGGAGGTCTTAATAGGGATAAGTAAAAGCTTGCGTTTTTACTTTTTCTTTTGTGTACTTTTTTCCTGATTTCACTACATCAAACTTGGCATTGGTGAATGGGTGACTTTTTATTTGCACTAGAAGCACCTCACACTATGGTAAATTACAATTTGCATGCCTGTTGTGCTTGTCTCAAGTACATGTGCTAGAGGGTTCTGTTAATCGATGATTAAATGTTTTGTCTTTAGTTTCCTCTTCATCAGTTTAAATAAGTATATTCATAATTTCTGATACTTTCTTTGAAAATTACATTTTAAACATTATAGTTTGGGGGTAGTAACAAACTAAACCCTAAAGTTTCAAAAGTAACAAATTAAACTCTAAAGTTTTGGAAAGGTAAACCATGTGACCCTAAAGTTTCAAAAGTAACAAATTAAACTCTGAAAGTTTTGGAAAGGTAAATCATGTGACCAATTGAGGTACACGGTGTTAACTTTAGGGGTTAAGTGAAACTGTGTGTTTTAGTTTTAGGTGAAGAAGGGAAAAGAAAAGAAAAAAAAGTTGAGACGAGAGAGAGAGAAAGAGAGAGAGAGAGAGAAAGACACCTTGAGTTGAGACTAGAAAGAGTAAGAGAGAGTTGAGACTAGATAGAGAGATTCAGAGTTGAGACGAGAGAGAGTGACAGAGTCGAAATGAGAGAGAGAGAGAGAGAGAGGGAGAAGACATACTTGAGACGAGAGTTGTGAAATCAAAGCTTTGCATGAAGGACAAATCTAAATGTAATTTTTCCTTTCCTTTCCGCATTTTCTCACAAGCCAAAAAAAGAACAACACAAAGTCTAGCTAAAAGGTTTGAAATTTAAAAATGTTAAAGCGATGCACAGCTTGGTCAACATTTCAGAGAAGCACTTCTAAAGCCATTCAATTCCAAAATCAGAGAGTAAAGCAATTCATCATTTGGTCATTAAGTGCTTTCTAAATTAACTCAGTAAAAGAAAAAGTGGTTTGTGAATTAGGTAATGAAAACCAGTGTCTTTAGAGAGAGAATTTAATTGTTACTTGCTTAATCTTGGCTTTCGAGCTCTGTATCGTCTCTCTCACTCTCTTTGGTCTCAAGTTCTCAACTCAATCTCTCTCGTCTCAATTTGTTTTTTTTTTTCGTTTCACCTAAAACTAAGTTAACACCATGTATCGCAATTGGTCTCAGGGTTTGATTTGTTACATTTTCAAAACTTCATGGTTTAATTTGTCACTTTTAAAACTTTAGGGTTTAATTTGTTATAGCCCCTAACTATAGGGTTTAGAATGTAATTTTCCCTTTATTTTCCTATTGATTGGTAAGATTACATAACCAATGCAACCATGACCTCGTCCTCCATGCCATTATTATGGGAAAAGAAAATGTTAGTTAAGCTATAGCTCATTGACTTGGATCAAGAAATAACCTATTCAAACAAAAGTTTAAAAAATACCGTAACGGAGGCCGTTTAGGTCTGGATAAAGAAAAAAAAAAAAAAAAATATATCTAGGTGTCAGGTATATACTTGGTGTACCGTTTTCGGAATTGCCACTATATATATATATATATTTAAAAACTCAAAATAGCTTTATCTAACTCATCATATATGTATATATGTATGCTTTTGGGCATGAGCATAAACTGTTTAGCCTATCAAGGGTAGATGCCCCTAGATTACCCAGGCAACTGATTCTGATGAGTGAGGTCAGTTGATCAGTACGTTTTATTATCTAGAAGCACATGCAAAGGGCTCTTCTT
>OU015767.1:20011866-20062327 GCA_907173295.1 Fagus sylvatica | reverse complement strand
GGATTATGCATTTATTTGTAGTCTCACTACATAAATAGTGGGTTCCACTAATTAAATTCATGGTACGTAGGACCTACTACTTTGTAAGAGGGGGGACTACGCATTTATTTGTAGTTCTACTACATAAATGGTGGTTCCCATTAATTAAATTCATGGTAGGACCTATCACTCTGTGAGAGAGGGGACTACGCTTTTATTTGTAGTCTGAGACTATTGAATAATTTTCCCTTAAGTTATGGCTCATAAGAGAAGAGTTTCAACTTGTCAACGAGAAAGAAAAAAACAACTAAAGCATAGGAAAGGAAAAGTGAGATAATTCTGTTTTTTAATAGCTATATTAATTATTAGCCAAAATGCATTGTTGGTCTCTAAAATTTACCCATTGAGTGTTATTAGTCCCTAAACTTGAAATGAACATTATTAGTCTCTAAAGTTTCCAAAATAAACGCCAATAGTTCTTCATCCAATTCCGTTAGTTTATTGTGTATGTGGCTAATGAAAAGGTGACGACGTGTCATTTTTAATATTATATGGCATATTATTTTTTAATTATAAATTATTACAAAGCAAAATACACATATGTTGACCCATATCCATTTCTAACCCATATTCACGACCCAATTGCAGACAAAAAAGAGAGGTTGTTAAGGTGGCGCCACCACTGGCGCAAGCCTTTTCTTTGATTTTGAGGTTGTTAAGCTTCTTGTTATGTTCTGCTGCTTACTTGCTTAACGGATATGAATATAAAACTTTTCATTTTGTTACTGAAGGAATTTGAACTTGGAAGGCTTTTCATTTTGTAGATGAACTGGAGTAGATTTCAAATTTAGCACAACTCTGTCTTTAACTTGAATATTAATATAAAGCTTGAACAAAAAAGATTGAATCTTTGTTTTATTTTGGGAAGGAGGGTTTTGGTTTTGGTTTTCTTAGATTTGAAAGTCTTTTTTTTGGATTTTATTCAAAATTGGAAGCTTTTTCTTATTATGCCTATGCCTAGTAACAACCAAAATTTTCAAAATTTATGTAGGTAAATATAATTTCATAACAAACGCGAATAATATAAAAGTCCTAGCCAAAAAAAAAAAAAGTCCTAGAAGTAAAAGTAATTCACTTTCATCTTTGAAACCTGAATTTTAAGACCATCTTCAGCAATCCAAAAGTAATCTTTAACTCGAGAAAGATGAAACCTATAAGCTTCTGAATTTGGATCTTCAACCCAACATGCCAGCAAGCTCCACACCTACAGTCCAAGTAATTAATTAAAATACTATGTGTATATTTCAAATTCGAACTCAAAGAAATGTAACGTGCTAGCTAGTTACACATAGTATTTTAATTAATTACTTGGACTGTAGGTGTGGAGCTTGCTGGCATGTTGGGTTGAAGATCCAAATTCAGAAGCTTATAGGTTTCATCTTTCTCGAGTTAAAGATTACTTTTGGATTGCTGAAGATGGTCTTAAAATTCAGGTTTCAAAGATGAAAGTGAATTACTTTTACTTCTAGGACTTTTTTTTTTTTTGGCTATTTTTTATTATTATTGTTATATTTATGCCTACTTTTATTTTGTTATTATTTATTTTGAAATTATATTTACCAAAAAATACATAAATTTTATCAAAAATGAAATTATATTTACAACTAAATAAAAAGTCTTTCATAAATTTTTCAATAAAAAATAATAAGAAAAAGCTTCAAATAGGCATATTTTTAAAAACATTGAATAATAATAACCAAAGAAGTTAAAGCAAAAAAATTTCAAATCAATTAATTGAATAAACCGATCCAACCAAAAAGACTTTCAAATCAAAAACCCTCCCCAAACCATAAAACCCTCAAAGATTCCCAAAATAAAACAAAGTTCAATCTTATATTAATGTTCAAGTTACATTATAACAGAAAAAGTTGTGCTAAATTTGCAAACTCCAGTTCATCTACGCCTTCCAAGTTCAAATTCCTTCAGTAACAAAATGAAAAGTTTTATATTCATATCCGTTAAGCAAGTAAGCAGCAGAACATAACAAGAAGCTTAACAACCTCAAAATCAAAGAAAAGGCTTGCGCCAGTGGTGGCGCCACCTTAACAACCTCTCTTTTTTGTCTGCAATTGGGTCGTGAATATGGGTTAGAAATGGATATGGGTCAACATATGTGTATTTTGCTTTGTAATAATTTATAATTAAAAAATAATATGCCATATAATATTAAAAATGACACGTCGTCACCTTTTCATTAGCCACATACACAATAAACTAACGGAATTGGATGGAAGAACTATTGGCGTTTATTTTGGAAACTTTAGAGACTAATAATGTTCATTTCAAGCTTCAGGGACTAATAACACTCAATGGGTAAACTTTAGAGACCAACAATGCATTTTGGCTAATAATTAATATAGCTATTAAAAAACAGAATTATCTCACTTTTCCTTTCCTATGCTTTAGTTGTTTTTTTCTTTCTCGTTGACAAGTTGAAACTCTTCTCTTATGAGCCATAACTTAAGGGAAAATTATTCAATAGTCTCAGACTACAAATAAAAGCGTAGTCCCCTCTCTCACAGAGTGGTAGGTCCTACCATGAATTTAATTAATGGGAACCACCATTTATGTAGTGGAACTACAAATAAATGCGTAGTCCCCCCTCTTACAAAGTAGTAGGTCCTACGTACCATGAATTTAATTAGTGGAACCCACTATTTATGTAGTGAACCATTTATGTAGTAGAACTACAAATAAATGCGTAGTCCCCCCTCTTACAGAGTAGTAGGTCCTACGTACCATGAATTTAATTAGTGGGACCCACTATTTATGTAGTGAGACTACAAATAAATGCATAGTCCCTCCTCTCACAAAGTGGTGGGTCCTACCATGAATTTAATTAGTAGGACCCACCATTTATATAGTGAGACCCACAATTCATGTGAGAGTGAAACTATGCATTTATTTGTAGTCTTAGACTACTTAATAATCACTATAAATTAATAAACTATAAATTAAGGAGGCCTATCAAATAATGTTGTATTTAAAGTTTGTATTTTAAATTGTTGATTTGATGTGATGTATATCTTTGCCTGTACCTACTACTATAATTATATCTTAAGTTACAATAACGTTCTATACTTCTATGTTCTGACTATGTACTCTAAATTAGAGATCATGTTACAATCACGTTCTATGTTCTGACTATATATGTACTATAATTTAAATAGGGCACAGCTTCTCAAACATGGACCAGTAGCTTTGCTGTTCAAGCAATTGTGTCGAGTGGTTTTACTGAAGAATATGAGCATGCTCTCTTGAAAGCACATGATTTTCTCAAAATGTCACAGGTATGTATAATCGCATAAATTTCTTCTTTTAATTCATTAGCATTACATTTAAGTTTTGTTTGTTTTAACCAAAAGCCTTGTACAAAATAACTCTCTATTTTATTAAGGAAACCCATCTAAGTTCAAGTCCTCCAAACCCAACTATCTCATTTATAATTAAAATAAAATAAAAAAATAAAAAAATAAGGTAAATTACACTGATACCTCTTTCTTTTAAGAAAACTAGATTTCGCTATACCCTATTTTAGGGAACTAACACTCCGCTCCCAAATTTACAAAATAATTAACATTCAGTCCCATTTTTCCCCATTTTTAAAGGAATATTCCCCATTTAAACTTAAAATAATTGGAATATAATTTTTATTTTTAACTCTGGTTAGTTAGGCATTGGTTAAAAAAATTAATAAAAAATAAAAAAAAAGGGAAAAAGGCGAAGTATTAATTATTTTGCAAATTTAGGAGCGAAGTGTCATCCCTAAAATAGGGTGTAGCAAGTCTAGTTTCTCCAAGAGAAATGAATGTTAGTGTAATTTACCCAAAAAAAAAATTTGTTTGCTTTTGAAAATTTAATGTGATTTTTAAATGAGACTTAACTTGTACAGTAATAAAAATTTAATCCTTTATATTATGGCGTCATGACTCATTATTTCTCATTCTACTTCAAGTCCTCAATTAATATATTTATTTCAACAATGCTATAAAAACAATAAATTTCATAATTTTTTTCACTAGTTAAAATAGCAGATTGTGATTAGTACACCATCATCTTTACTATATATTAATTAATTACAATCTGTCATATCAGCTGTTGTAAAACATAATGTGAAATTTGTTCAGTCATTAAACTTATCATATATTTATTTGGGTGATGACTCTCAAGCTCCAAGAAAACCCTTCTGGTGATTTCACCAAAATGTATCGTCACATTTCTAGAGGTGCATGGGCGTTCTCGTCTGCAGATCATGGGTGGCAAGTTTCAGATTGCACAGCAGAAGCACTACAAGTATTATTGACTACTACAGAAATTTGATGTTCAGCTCATATTAATATCAACCAGTTTCAATTTATTTTCTTGATTTATTTCAACTAATTTACTATCCTCTCTACTTCAAAGGTTGTCCTTATGCTTTCACAAATGGAGAATGTTGGTGGAAAATCAGATACAAGATGCTTGTATAATGCGGTTGATGTAATTCTTACTTTCCAAGTAAGGATATATAGCCTTTTCTATTTAAGCACTCACTTGAATAATTACTAAACTAAACTCATGTTCTTATGTTGTTTTAATAAATAGCTATAATTAATAGTTTTTCATTTAAACTCAGAGCGATAATGGGGGTTTTTCAGCATGGGAGCCAGTTAGAGCGCCACGTTGGTTCGAGGTATTCCTATAAAAGTTGTTTTTCTTTTCTTTTAATTTTAAATAATTAAGCATGTGTTTTGTTTACTTGTTTTCCTAGTTTCATATCTATACAAGTACTATCTTTTTAGCAAACAAGAAGGTGATGCTAGATTGAAACACAATTATTTGAACAAATTCCTCTACATTCTGAATTACATTTTTTCTCAGATTTTATCTAGTTATTTGAGAGTATTTTTAAACCGAGTGGAGAAGAAAAGAAAAATAATATATATACCCAATTGACCAACTCAACCAGTCGAATTCGAACCCGTCAACTTGTCCCGTGTGCTAGTATCGTAATCACATAATTTTCTTAACGTAGTCATACATTGTACATAATATCCGCAGAAGCTTCAATTAATTAATCTTGTGTACCTTAGGCTTGGGCGGCTTGCAAATCTCGTATAGCTGACATGGCAATTTAGGTCTATTACTTACAAATTTGCCTGTGTGACTAAGAGAATAATGTTTATCAGATGTTCAATCCGGTATACAAACCAAAACTACTGAACCATAAACACCATCCAATCCGTTAAAGGAACTTGGAGGGGTGTTGATACTTAGTTAAGCACAAACATCGTTCGTATTGATTTATTTTTATTTTTGCTAATCAGCGAGTATGATTACTAAATATTTTATGAGATGTTGGAATGTTATTGTCATTTTTTATCGTTATTTCATGAGGTATACAATTTGGAATGTTGTTGTCAGAGATATACATATTAATTAAACCACTTTTTTTTTTTTTTTTTTTTAATTAAACCGTCTTAAATGTGTGTAATTTAATTACTTACAAATTACTAATAATGTTTACAATTTTTTCTTTAAATCTTCACCCTTATGACATAATTCACTAGCTAGGTATCGTATTATTACACCATTTATTTTCATTTGTTAAAAGAAATGTCTAATTGCTACTATCACTTTATATAGTTTTATTTGTTCATTTATTTATACTGTTCTATGTTAGGTATGTTGAATGCACGTCATCGGCGATCCAAGCTTTGACACTATTTAGGAAATTGTACCCTGATTACCGCCAAAAAGATATAGAAAGTTGCATTACAAAAGCATTGGGTTACATTCTAAGTACTCAAAATCCAGATGGATCATGGTATTTTGCATTCTCACTCTAAGAATTTTGTTGTTTAGGCTTAAAAGATCTTACTGTTTAATTTTTGGATTAGATTAATTTTAGCTAAGTTCTTACACTTGAGTTAATAATTATTTCATACTTGTAGTTAATATTATTTATAATAAAATATATCAAGTTTGAGATAATTTTCAATAGGTACAAGTCTTATTCTTTTATGAATTTTCACAATTACAAATGAGTTATTTGTTTATCAGTTCTTTCATACTGTTGGTATAACACAAATAATTTAAGACAATTAAAGAGAAAGAGTAAAAAAATAAAAATAAAAAAATAAATTTTGGAGAAGTTATTGCTTCAGTTTCTTACCTTCTACTTACAAAATTACTACTACCTTTTCATAACAAATCTTTTTATTTTTTATTTTTGTAAGTCTTGACTTCATACTTTTTCCATGCTCAAATAATGTCTAAATAGTAAATATATCATTCTAAAATGCATGATAGCAGATGCATCACCGGTTTGTGCTTTATGATTTTTTACTTGCTTATAACATATTGAATCCAACAATTATAATGATATTGGTTCATTTAGAATCAGGGCCGGCCCCGAGGTTTGGGTTGCCCAAGCCCGTTGAAATTTTGGTTGCCCACTTATTATTAAATATTAAAAAAATAATTATAAAAATCAAGATTACATTGTGATTTTAGCTTGAATTACATTAAAAAAAAAAAATTATACCATTAAAAAAATCATTAGTGTTAATAACAAAAAAAAAAAAAAAAAATCACACGGTCTTCCACCACATGTGATCTTTTTTTTTCAAACAAGTCACATGGTGCATGACTAGGCTCATTCAAACAATCAAACAAACACATCAGAGACTCACATCAGTATCACATATATTTCACAATTACAAATCACTATGCATTTTTTTATTTTTCAAATGCCTAAAGGCTAGAGTTGGTCGATGTTTAATTGTTCAATGGTCATATAATAAATAAATATACTAATCTTAAACAAAATATTAATAAATGTTAAAAAAAAAAAAATCCACTCAGCAAAAGCCAAAGCCTACTGGCCATTTTTCTGTAATCAATGTTAAAATATATATATATATATATTTGAATATATTATAATATTATATATATATATATATATATATATTATATATTATATAAAATATATATAATAATGAATTGAATATTTGAATAATATTTGACTAAAATAATTATTTTTGATGCAAAATAAGAACCAATTATAAACCCAACTAATATGTGAAAGACTTAACAATAAACCCAACAGGCCAAAATCAAGCACTAACCATATGAGCTTAATATCTAACTTAAAAAGAAGAAGAACCAAAAAAAAAATGGCTAGAGTGACGTGAAGTCCTTTCACCTAACAAAGTAAAACAAAATATGGAAAAGTAGAGTCATATCACCAACTATTCATAAGAGAAATAAGATTAAAAAAAAAGAAAGTCCTTTCTAAGCCAAAATACATAGAAGACTCCACCTTCTGAAGATGTTGAGAGAGATTTGGAAATTTTGGGTGCCGCCTTCTTTGAAGATGTTGAGAGAGAGAAGGAAATTTTGGGCTCTGGTGAGATTTTGTTTGAAGATTATTTTGGAACAAAAAGAAAAGTAGATAATGCCTTTGTTTGGTCAATTTCGTCCCTTCCTTCTTCTTCATTGCTCATCTCAATGAGGGGTGATTGGCTTTGCTAAGGTGAAGCATAGTGAACGTATTGAGAGGAAAAAACGAGATCTATCAAGGTTCTTTGCTAGTTTTAAGTTGCCTTAAAGGTTTTTTTATTTTTTATTTTTTTATACGTAAATTAATAATTTTTTTTTTTTTTTTGGTTGCCCCATGGAGGGGGGTTGCCCTAGCCCAGGGGCTTGCTGGGCTTACCCCAGGGCCGGCCCTGTTTAGAATATAATCCAATAACACTCAACAATTTATGAAGATGGTAAAAAAATTTGCTTTTTAATAATATGATTAAGTCCAATACCATATGAACCTATAGGTAAAAGAAACTAAGAAAACTATGTGTATAGGTATGGCTGTTGGGGAATTTGCTTCACTTATGGGACATGGTTTGCTGTAGAAGGATTGGTAACGTGTGGGAAGAATTATAATAATTGCCCTTCAATTCGCAAGGCTTGTCAATTTTTACTCTCAAAGCAATTGCCCGATGGAGGCTGGGGAGAAAGCTATTTATCAAGCCAAAACAAGGTAAAATCTCTTAATTTAGTAATAAACAACTTAACAACTTAAAATAAAATAAAAATATACCACATAGGCATTAAAAAGTATTTTATAGTTATTGGAGTATAATACTCCTCTCACTCATACTTGAGACACATATATACGAATCTCATATATATATATATGTGAGAGTGTTGTTATAATTTAGTTTGATGTTGACACATAGTCACTCTAAATGTCACACATGCTAACTCTCGTGGTCCATACATCCAAAATAACCATGATTATTTTTATGAAAGAAAAATAACCATGATTATTTCAAGTATTTAACATTGGACCTTCATGAGAGAGAGGAGACCTTTATTATTGAAAACAAGTTTATACAATTTTTTTTTTTTTTAAACTAACAAGAGTGTCTAGAGTTTTGCAAATCCTTGATAATTATTCGGTGTATAGTCTTCCGTCCCATATACACTGAATAATTACATGGAGGAATCCAATATTTAGGTTTGATGGTAAACCCCTCAAAATTAGATATATACAAATATAACTTATAAAAGTTACATTATTTAATGAGACAGGTTTATACAAATGAGAACAATCGTTCAAACTTGGTACAAACGGCGTGGGCGTTGTTGGCTCTTATGAAAGCTGGGCAGGTGAGTCAAAAATAATTAATTACTTAAAGAGTCACTATCACATTATATATCATGCATTATATAATTCAGTCATTGATCTTGCGCTGTATCTGTGTATATGCGTGTGTATGTAAGCTAGAAAAATTAAATTTGTGCTAAGACAGCCAAAAAAAATAGCATCTATAGTAAACTTAAGTGTTGAGTTAGCTCTCCTTAATCATTCAATAACTTTATATTATAATTTTTTTTAGATAAATCTACCATTCGATCAAAAAAAAATTCTTATATTTTACATGTATTCAAAATATCACGATGCTAATTGGGCCGAATTTAAACCAAATCTAAAAGGTGTCAATTCCCAAAAGGCCAAATCTAAAAGATTTAAGCCAAAAATTATTTTCGAAGAAAATTACAAAAATGCGCCAAATCATAAACTACTCCTTAAAATTTAAGAATTCTCACCTCAAATTTTTTGAGTTCTTTAACTTTCATTCATACTCCAATGAATTCTTGAAATTCACAAAAAATGAACACTTAAAATTGATTCATTTATAAGGTTTTCTCCACCTCTCCTTTCGTCAATGAAGGGGTTTTATGAAAAGAGTCCGGCTCTCCTCCCATTCAAAATCCTCCCATTTTCTCCCATTTTTATCCCAATGAAAAACATGTGACAGATCTAAAATCTAACGATCAGAAATAAACCACATCAAAGCCAATTTATTTCTCTCACCCACACTTAAGAAGCAACAGAAAACCATCACCCAACTGATACCGCCGCCGCCAAAACTGCAATCACCACCTACCTGCCTCCGTCACCTTCTCTAACACCGTCGGCCACCATCTCCACTTGGGTTTCTTCTTCATTCTGCTTCGAGAAAAAGAACCCATTCTTTTCTCTCCCAGTTTTTTTTTTTTTTTTTTTTTCTCCACGTTCTCACCGACCCAAATCTAAAATCCTCAAAATGTTTACGTTTCTTCAACTTGAACCTCCAAAACCAATCTCTCATGTCCTTCAAGCCTAACTTGCAAGCCCACTTGACCTTAATTTGCATGCTTCTCAGGAAAAGAAGGTTCTCAGATGCTAAGAAAACCATAAAATTTGTCTTGGTTGGCGAAAATTTCAAGTGCCCATTTTTTGTTATTGCTCCTACAGTTGAGAATTGTTGCAATGATCCAAATGTTATTGCTAACTTATTCAATTCTATGCTTGATTTTTAAGCAGATTGTAAAATGTTGGACTTTGTTTCGCAAGTTTTCGATTTTATGAAGAATAATGGAATTGAGATTGATGAGAAAACTTGTACTGTTCATTTGCTTGCACTTAAAAGTTGTGATCTTTTACTTTTTACTTCCAACTCCAAATCAAATAGAATAAAACAGAATCTATGAGGACAAGAACAGAGAAGAATAAGAAGAAAATGGGTTCTTTTCCTTGAAGCAAGAATGAAAAAGAAACCCAGCTTGAGGTGGTGTCTAATGGTATTAGAGAAGGTGGCGGAGGGAAGCAGGTGGTGATTGTAGTCTTGGCGGCGGACGGCATTAGTTCGGCGATGGTTTTCTGTTGCTTCTTACCCACTCTTAGGTATGGGTGAGAGAAAAATAAAATGGCTTTGATGTGGTTTATTTCTGATCGTAGGATTTTAGATCTGCCACGTGTCTTTTAATGGGATAAAAATGGGAGAAAATCAGAGGGTTTTGAATGGGAAGGGAGTAGACCCTCATAAAAATATATATATAAAAGAGAATTAACAAGTGGATAATTCTAGATATTCACACTTTTTTCTTTTCTTTTTTTTAATATGGTATGATACCTTTAATTGATAAAATATCACATTCAATGGTACTAATATCACATAAGATGGTAATAGCCTCACATTATGGTACCTACCATCATATTGCTTGGTGGTCTAAATTTTATTTATTTATTTAAAATTAATATACAAAAAAAAAATTAGATAATACCAACATCATATTGGATAATTATAAAAGACGGTAACTACATCACATTTTATGTTAATAATGATAATTATTCATTTATAAGGTTTTCTTCGCTTCTCCTTTAGTCAATAAAGAGGTTTTATAAAAATATTTATATATGAATATGTCCTTTTGAGAGGTGAGATAAGAGAATTAATAACTAGGTAATTCTACGATATCCAAGGTATGATGCATCTAATAGCTAAAATGTCACATTTAAGGTATGAATGTCACATCATATTGCTTGGTACTCAAAATGTTTATTTATTTATTTAAATTTAATATATATAAAATTTAATAGTACTAACATCACATTTGATAGTAACTATATCACATTGATGATAACAATGGTTAAGATTTGATATGTTTGATGGTTCATGGTGCTTAAATAGATATGTTTGATATGTTCATGGTCACCCCTCAATCCTCATTGTGGCGCTATGAGTTACATAGTTCTTGATGGCAATGGGAGACACTTGCGGTATTCTGCAAGAGCCCACAATGGGAAAATATTTCTATATGCCGCATAGTGTAACATGCAGTTCTTCAAGTAGACTCCGGTGGTTTCCTGTTACAACAAAGTGATAAATGGTTAGGAAAGCATTGAAAGTAAAATTGAAGGGTAATATATATTATTACTTCATGGTGTTTTACTTTGCCTTTCTCTTCTTTTTTTTTTCTCTGACATAGAAACTCAGGCTTCTATTAGTTGCCTCTCTATGCACACTACAGTAAAGTTTACTCTATGTTCATGTCAATTTTCATCTTTCTAGTTAGTATAAGTTTCCTTCTTTTGGTTTTTTTTGAAGCTATATTGTTAAATAAAGATACCTGTTGAGGAAAATCGCCGTCTTCCATTTGATAATTGATTATCAACTTCGCTGCACGATGAAGAGGTATCGGGTCCCTTTCAGCCTAATACAAGTAGAGAAATTTGTTACAATTATTCAAGAAAAGCATAATGAAAATTTTTAAACCATAAACTAACCTGTCTAGCATGAATAAGACCCATCATTGCCCATGCAGTTTGTACCAAATTTGATCGGTTTCCTTCAAGAGGTACATATTCCTATATAACCAAGCATTCATGAGTTTGTTTTTTTACTTTTGAACAAAGAATTTATACAACATCTATAAAATCAAGCAGTAATAAATGGAATGTAATAAGTTTGTAAAGATAAAGAATCAAGAGGCATGAAGTATTACCTTGTTTGGGCTTGAAAGATAGCTCTCTCCCCAACCACCATCAGCTTTTTGTGTTCTGAGTAGAAAATCAACAGCTTTGCGTATAGCAGGACAATTTTGGTAAGTCTTGCCAGCAGCAACCAATCCACCAAGGGCAAACCATGTACCATAAGTAAAACAGATTCCCCAATTTCCATACCTATGACAAAGACTCAAATCTCATCATGTAATTGATTTGTAGTACATCTAATAATGATAAAAAAGTTTCAAATTTAAACATATCTAGTAAACCAGTAGACGAAAATACCATGAACCATCAGGCATTTGTATGTCTTCAATGTATCTAAGAGCATTTGTAATGCAATTCTCAATCTCTTTCTTCCTGTGTCCAGGGTGTAACTTCTTAAATAAAACTAAAGCTTGGATTGTGGATGCAGTGCACTCAACATACTCATGCTCCACAACAATACCCTCGAAAAATTCTGTTGGATTAAGAACCTGAGAGAGAAAGTTCCCCATATTAATATATCATAATCAAGCATGAATGTATTGCAATAGATAATTTTTAATTAATTTCCAAATGAATATTTCATGGTCACTTCAATATGTTAAGGTACTAACTTCCAACCAATTTGCGGCTCCTGCGGGCTCCCAGGCTGCTAAACCACCATTTTTACTCTGCATTGTTGACATGAACACTGTGAAATACCAAGGAAAGAAACAAGCCACTAAAAAAAGAAAGAAAGAAACATTAACAAAGTTCCTTTAGAGTGACTTTCAAAAGGCTATGAGAGTTAATTATTTTTTTATCAATAGAAAATATTGAAAACTACAGACAATTTTGGAGTAGAGGCTTTAGAAAACAAATATCTATGGATTTTGATAAGTAGTTTTCTTCTTGTTAAACATTTTTGGATCCATAATAATCTAACGCATCCTAGATTGCCTATTCATGGTTACAAATGCAAAATAAGCAAACAAAAAGATACAACTCTTTGTTACACTAATGGTTAAATCATTAAATTCTCGGTATAAGCTTTTTGAGATAGGGTAAAACTTAGGTACAATTCCTTAGGTTAAGTACATTAGGTTCCTAGTTGAATTCAAATGCATTGAATTTAAATATTCTTGAAAAATATAACATTATTTGTGTTTTTTTGATTAATGCAACCATGTGCTTGAATTCAATTGGGGAACCTAATGTATTTGACCTAAGGAACTGTACCTAAGTTTTACCCTTTGAGATAAGTGTTAATTTATAATGGTATTAGAACATGTGGACTTTACTTTTCATTTAAAAAGTTAAAAATCTCACGCGTTGAGCCCCATTTCTTGAGTCAAGGTATGCATGTGAGTGTAATGTTAGAATAATGGTTAAATCATTAAATTCCTCATTTCCTCTGAGCTTAAACTTTACCATGTTAGGTTAAGTTAATCCTCACCTGTAAATAAAGCAGGATATTTACAGCATCAAACATTCGTTCGGGTTCCATTTTCTCACCAACGACCTCCGGTTGCATCATTGAGAAAATCAGGCAGCACTGTGAAGTATAGGAGAATTTGGTGTCACTAATTATGGACAAGGAACAACACTAGAATTCAAGGACGCATTAAACGAAGTTAATTACCTTCAAAGCTTCTGCAGTGCAATCAGAAACTTGTAAACCTTGATCTTGATCTGAGAAAGTCCATGATCCTTTAGAAATGTGACGATGCATTTTTCTAAA
Source organism: Fagus sylvatica (assembly GCA_907173295.1). Taxonomy (NCBI): domain Eukaryota; kingdom Viridiplantae; phylum Streptophyta; class Magnoliopsida; order Fagales; family Fagaceae; genus Fagus; species Fagus sylvatica. Next base: position 20,048,765 of record OU015767.1, on the reverse strand, counting down.
GTCTCCAAAAGGATTGTCCTTGACCTTTACATTTTTAAGGGAAATACACTCAATAACTCTAAATTAAAATCATGAAAAAATCACTTTTTAAACATAAAAAGGTAGACTGTTTGTTTAAGGTGAAGAGATAATTTATGAATTGAAAATAAAACCTGAGATTTTTTTAGGAATTCGTGCCCTTTCGCCAATATTGGTCCAATTTCATTAGTGAGATCACTAACAAGAAGGGCTTGAATAGTCAAACTAGTATCCCATAATTGACTACCAAAAGTCTGCATACAAAATTCATATATTAAAGTGAGCAATTCCTTTCTCTCTTGCAATGTCCCTAAAAAAATTCAAATATAAACCTAGAAAGCCAATTTTTGGGCTAATACTCAAGTTTTGAGTACCCACACACACACACACAAAACATGTGTACTTACATGCATTTTGATTCCATCTTCAGCGACCCATATGTATTCTTTCACCCTAGCAAGATGCTTCTTGAAACAATCCCCATTTGGATCTTCAACCCAACAAGCAAGCATACATATCGACTGTTCAATGCAAATGGCATTAGGATTAGAGTTAATATAGCCTAAATTAACCCTATCTACTATTGTTTTTCTTGAGTACTTTACAATCAAATTACCTTCTCTACAACCCCAACTGTAATGTATCTAGTGATCTCATCTTCATAATGAATGAGCTTCATTGTTACTTGAAGAGCCTTCTCTCTGACCAACTTATTTAAGGGCCAACGAGTAAGAAGAGGCTCAGTTAATATGTATAGACTATCCCAAAGAAAATCTTGTACCCAAGGATGGGGATAGTAGATATCCTCCTGCATTAATAGTTTTGCACAATCAATGCATACCAATAAATGTTAAAAATCTTATATGCCAATGCACAAGTATCAACTATGATGAGAAAATTAAGGTAAACTCACCTTTGCACATAGATGACGCACTTTTGTCCAATTAACTTCATTGTAAGGTTGTGTGTAGAGTTCCTCCCTTAATTGTAGAATCAGAGGTGTGATTGGCCCAACAAACCTTTTCCCATATAAGTATGAAAAAGGCATGTACACCAACCGACAATATATCCACATTTTAGCTGCATTTTAGGCACCAAACAGTTTATAAGCAATATGTAAAACCCTGTAGTGACAGAGACATCAAGCAGAAGTGCTAACCCTATTTCAACGTTGACTTAATTGATTTCAGAAGCATTCCATTATGCAATAAGGATATAAAATACACTAAAAATCTTAGTAGTAAGTAGATATTGTATAAACCTGGATGCATGGGAAGAAATGAAGGTAGGAGCCAAAATTCTGGTGGCATTGGATTGCTTCCACTCCATTCAAACACACCAAGTATCTACAATTTAAGAACATTGCATATTGGAGTTAATTATCAAGTATATAACTCTAATGTAATGTGAATCTTTGAAGAAAAAAAATGGTCTATATACCGAAAGCCAAGTCTTTCCCCAAGAAGGTATGTGTGTTACACTGCCATGATCAAGGATCCATTTTCGTGCTCTTGCACAAGCATTGTCCTGACCACCATCAGGTCCTTCCCCAAGGATACGCATACAAATGTAGCTAAGAACCGTGCAGAACATGATGCTGTGGCCTTCTATGTGAAATCCCCAGCCACCATCTTCATTCTAAAATATAATAAATTTATAGCATAATTTCTACACATGTTAGTCCAATTAACATGTAGAGCTTCCAAGAATATGTACCTGGTGATTGTATAGGTAACGAAGGATTTCTTTTCGATACTCAGCAGGGAACACAGTATTAATATGTCCTGTAATGTACAAACATAGTACCTGCATTTTTTGGATCAAATACAAGATAAATAGCAGTTACAAATATTTCCAGAACAATATCTATTTTATTAAGTGATTATCACAATATTGGAAATGTAACTCACAAAGGGAGGAAGGAAAAACATGGGGCCAGCATTTTCAGCAGGCCAATGGCCATCACAAGACTGCAAGGCTGCAAAGAAATGGACAGCCCTCCTCAATGCACTTGTGGCCTTTTCATATGTGATTTCCTCTCCATCCTCAATCTTTACTGGCGGAATTGTTTGTTTGAAGTTTTTCTCTCTCAGAAACTACAATCATTTTCATAATGAAAGGAGGATATAATTAGTATCGATTATAATAATACAACTTGAATGAACAACTATAGTTCCAATAACGATTATTTTTTATTCAAATTAAAGTAATTTTTTAAAAGTATAATATGAAAATTTTTAAATATTAGTCAAAAGAAATAATAGTTTTAATATTGTACCAGATCTCATAAATAAAGAGGGGAAAGTGAAATTTGTCCTATAAAAGAAAATATTTTACTAATATCATCGAAACTATCTTAATAATTAATGAGTCACAATTGAAACTTTAATAGAGTTTTGAGTAAATTGACTGTCTTAATATTTATTGACTCATATGAAACAAACACATTAATTTTATGACGTGCAATACATACGTTTATGGAGTTACTTGGCACAAGAATGGTATGTACTACCCATTTGGGTTAGTTGTCTCAAAAAGTGTGGTTTTAAAAATTAGTGATTTTAAAATGTGTGTTTTGAAAATATTATTTTTAAAATCACAGTTAAGTGTTTCGTAAAACCTGTAAAAAGTGTTGTTTATATCCCTTAAGCATTTAGATAATATAGGTCTAAAGTTCCTGTTATGAATGAAAATTACCAAAAATGACTTAACTATGTTGTTAAAGTTTTTATCATTTTTAAATGCAACAAATTTTAAAAATTACATTAATAATAATTGTTATTTTTATTTTTATTATTTTTATTATATATATACTAATAAATTTTGTTACCTGAACCAGGCACATATAATATATATTCCCCTCCAGTGTATAACACTCTGGATCTATGTGACACAAATGATAATAAACACATAAAAACCTCCACCCGATCAAGAGTTATAGATCAATTGACACTTTTAATATTTTTAATGAAAATATTCAAATCTCTATTTTCTAACTATTGCTTGTGGACTCCTAATTGTTTTAGACTTTTTCATAAAGCATTTCATTTGGGCATTTATTTGTGTTACGTATCATTTTCTTCCAATTATGAAGGAGAACATACGAGTTATAAGTTACGAGGGAATTTTTTTTTTTTTTTTTGGTGGTGTATGACAAAGAGATGATGAGGAGCAGGGTCCTCTCTCTCTCTCTCTCTCTCTCTCTCTCTCTCTCTCTCTCTCTATATATATATATATATATATATATATATATATATATATATATATATATATATCTTATCAACTAGAAAAGATTAAAAAAATAAGGCCCTCTCCATTGGCCAATAGAATACATTGCTTATTAAAAAGTCTCAAAGAAGATTAAATATGAGGCCACGCTATCTCAAAACACATAAATTAGGTGGAGAAGCTGAAGGCATAAAATTAAAGTCAAACAAAACACTTTTACAAAAATTAAAATTTGAGTTAATTGCTAGCAAAACAAATCCATTAATAAAAATCTACGTTTATCTCTTGAAATCTGGAAAGAGAAAAACTATATTACTCTAATAACATTTTCCATCTTTTTATTACTCTAAAAACTATCTTGAAATCTGCAAAAAAGAAAAACATTCTTTTTATCTCTCCATGTTAATTCTTGAAGAAATTAATCTCAATTGTTTTGCTCTCTCCTCACCTTATTATACTCCTTGATCTTTTGTTTTTGTTTTTTTAAAGCTTCTTTGTAGTAGCTGCTCATCACTTGGTGATTTGGTGTACTTAAGATTTCTATTATAACTGGTTTTTCATTTATTCATAAATAATTTTAATTATATGTGTCTACTTGAAAATATCTATCTCGATATGAAAAAAAAAAAAAAAAAAAAAAACAGAATTTTGGTGAAAATATCACAAAAAGGCCCTTGCTTAATGATTTCGCCTTAGGCCCCAAAATTCATTGGGCCAACCCTGAGGAGGAGATTTGGTCATATACTCAAGTGACTTTTCAATTTCATTTTTTAGGAAAATCGTAATATTTTGTCTATTCCGGTTCCAGGTATAAAATTTTCCAATTTTGATCTAATCCATGTTTGGCAAACAGTACGAGAGAGTTCTAATAGAAAAAGAGTAAAAATAAAATAAAAGTAGTGACTTGTCAATGACCATCTCAAAAAGAGAAGAGCATGCATGTATATACAGGAGCATGTTCTAAAATGATCACGTGTCAGTCACTATCCCTTCCAAAATGCATAGGAGCTTGTCCCACTAAATAAACCACGATACAGAATTTGATTCCATGTGAAAGGTCGTGACAATGACAGAAACATAACTACTTTTACTGTATAGAAAACCATATTGCTAAAGATAAAAGAGAGAAGAGCTAGGAGGGTACCTGCATTCGCCAGAGAAGATCACTGCAGGCTTTTACTTGATGCCGGTTCTTGTAGAAATTTTGACGAGCCTCTTCAACCTCAGCTCGCTCGTCTGGGGTACCCGCCTCGGGGTCAAACACCCATGTTTGTCTTCCGGCAAAATTATTTGTACTAAAGAGGTAAGGATCATTGCTGCCATCTCCTACCTTGAGCTTCCACATTCTTTTTTAGCTTCAATTGAAGTGTACTGCTACTAGTGATGATAACGATATCACTCTGTAGAGGCCCATTTTTTCTCGGTCCACCGTGGATCAAACCCCACACTTCGGTGGTCCACCAGGACCCAAAGCCCAATAACACCAGTGATCCACGGTAGACAACACATGAGGAGAAATGGCCCAAGAAAGGCCATCCACCGGACCCAAGTATCAAGTCAGCTGATAAAGGCCCAGCCCACTTACTCTTTAAACACAAGTCCAGCCCATTACTTCACAAACCTCAGTCTGCCGCACAAAGAAGCAGCCTGGAACATTTGAAAAGGAGAGGGAAAAGTGGCTTTCAAGCACCATTTTCCCTCCCACTTGGCACGGTGCTCAAGGCACTGAAGAGGAAACATTTCCAAAGCAAAGATCAAATTTCCAAGGCAACAATAATCATGACAAGAGCTGATTTTCTGCATTAACCCACAAAGGTGAGCAATGTAGTTCCGGAAAACATGGTCCACGGCAGACCAGAAAAGAGGAAGGAACTGGTCCTCCACGCCACCTAGTGGTCCACCGCAGATTACCCAGCGGTTCACAACCAAACCCAGCCACAAGAACAGTCTGCGGCGGCGCCAGCTGTGATGGGTAATGAAGGAGATGACGAGGAAGGTGATGCAAGGGCTGAAAAGACCAAGAAATCTCCCGTGGCAGCCCAAAATCAGTATCAACTGAAACCAGCAATGATGAAACACCTGCTGGTCATTTTCTTTACCCACTGGTCGCGGTGGACTGCATTACAGACTGGTCCACGGCAGCATCAACCAAAACAAAGAAATCACAACCAAGGCTGCCATGGCCACCACCACTCGAGAGCAATGACCACCACAGCCCAGCACTCCGGTGGTCCTTGCTCCTCCACATCACAGAACTTAGGAAGCACGGTTTGGAGGTAGGGGAATCAATTTACTCAAATTATACTTGATCTGCCGCAACAAAAAGGGTATGAATTTGCTGGGAAATGATGCCCAAAAATGGTAAGATTGAAGTATAATTAATGCAAAACGTATATGGGTCAAGTCACCATAATTATTTCAGGTCATTACCGAGCATTAAATGCTCGTCACTTCCTCCCTCATAAATGGCCTGAAAATCGCCGCCCACCGCAGATCAAATCAGATCTGCGGCGGATCAAAACCATCAGCTCAGCCCCAAAACATAAAACCTTGTCAAATCTCAACCCCTTCTATCCCTTTTGGTTAAGCAATAATCCTCATGATGAGGAGGATAACAAGCAAGACCATTGGATACAAACACCATTATAAATAGGGGTGGGAAGAAGGAATAGGGGTTGGTTGGCTGGTCTGAGAATCCACACACTGAACTCTCTCCATTAGAGCTGTCTTCAAAGCTCCAGAAATACACTTAGCCAACACCAGTCCACGGGACACTTCCCGTAGGTCCACGGTGGACTAAAAAGCACTCTTTTAGTCTGCCACAACAGAAAACTCTCATCAAACACTTAACCCAACACCAAGTACTGACTCATGTACGTTATTGCACAGTAAATGATTCTCTTCCTACTCCAAATCACCTAAGTTCTGTGATTTGCTCTGATTTGTTATGCTTCTTTGCTCTGATCCTGCCTTTCTTACAAGTTATGGAGGAAATCAAGTGTTTTGTGCTCAGTACCCTAGTCCACGGGACTGACTTTTGATTTTTATGGCTTATCTTACACTTTGTATTTTCTGCCATTGATTATTGCTTCTTGAAAAGGCTGAGTTCATTGTATTAAATCTCAGCCTATGAGATTGATTTTCTTTATCATGTGTGAGTTTGTAATACATTTCTCATGTGTTATTAACATCATGTTGTAATTACTGAATGTTCTGGTCTGGTGGAAGTAGAGTTTAAGATTACTAGCTCATTTTGATCTGCGGCATTGGCTACACTAGTCCACCGTAACCCTTGTACGAGCATTGCATCACGGTGGATCAGAGAGTGTTAGAGGGAAATGCACCATCAGCCTCTGAGTGGTCTACCGCACTTGGAGTAGAGTTTTGGGCTCAACATCCCCCACACACAAATCCGGCCCGTATTCACCCTTCTCGCGGATTGGTACGTGGCCTATACGGTGCTGAAATTTTTGGCATCCACATTTTGGCGACTCCACTGGGGAGTTGAGTTGCAATCTTTCCCTCGTTTCATCACTTCGAAGCTGATCCACGGTATCTGGGGGCTACAGCCATGCCGCCCAAGAAGGTCCACCAGACAGAACTCAGTAGCTAACTCCCATGCCGAAGTAGAATCTCAAGGCCACAGCCATGCCATGGGAGAGACACACGCCCAAGGTGGTGGGCAGATACACACCCAGGGTGGTGGACAGACCCATGGGGGAGAAAATCCTTTCGGTGGTGGACAAGCTCATGATGGTGGACAAGTCCTTGGTGGAGAAATCCCTGTTGGTGGACCACAGCAAATGGCATTGATGTTCGAGATGATCAAGGGGATGCAGCAGAATCAAGCCGAACTTGCTGAATCCTTAAGACAGCTGAGGGAAGCCAACGGCAACAAGGAGGACCACCAAAACAAGAATGACAACCGTAATCATGAAGAGAGGGAGTCTCACAACAAAAACGACACGCCGTTTGTCACCATGTCTGATGTGGCAGACCTACTCAAACAAGAAAGAGAAAGGCCCCCGAAAGGAGCCTAGACACTTTGTGAGGAGACCCCCTTACCCCATTGAACTCTTGAAGGAGCCATACCCGGAGAAGTATGATACGCCCGTCTTTGCATTATTTGACGGAAGAAAAGGGAGTGCCATGGAACACATCAGCAAATTTCTGGATTCCATGGGACCCTTTGCTGCACATGGTGATCTCTGTCTGCGGGAGTTCTCAAAGTCTCTGGTGGATAGGGCGTACACCTGGTACACAGTGCTGCCTGCTGGGTCCATCAGAACATGGGAAGACATGGTAGAGAGCTTCTGCAGCAAATACTTCCATGTTGAAGAAAAGATTACATTGGTCAATCTGCATAGTACTAAGCAGCAGATTGGAGAAGACTTGGTGAAGTACATCCACCGCTTCCGGGACGTGTCCTTGGATTGTCATGTGAAGTACCAAGAGGGAGAACTAGTAGAGGTGTGCATTGACAATATGCTACCCGAATTCCGTGCCCACTTGGAGAACCTAGACATCACAAGGTTCGCCCCTCTACTCCAAAAGGCTAGAAAGACTGCCATCTCAGTCAAGCCTCAAGTTGAAAAGAGAGCAGGGACAAGAAGAGTCTGCCGCAGACTCTCACTGTGTCCACCACAACTGCACCTAGCGGTACCAAACGAAAGAGTCCATCAGACAAGGCTTATGAGGAGCCACCTCCATTACCTTTTACAGCCGAAGAAATGATGGCAATCTTCGATAAGTGGGTTCAAGATCAAGTGATCAAGCTTCCAAAGATCAGCAAGCAACCCACTGCAGAAGAACAAAAAAATCCTAAGTATTGCCGCTACCACAGATACGTAAATCACCCCACGGTGGACTGCCGAACCCTTAGATGGGAGGTCAACCGTAAAATCCAAGATGGTACCTTACAACTCTCAGAAGCACAGCAGAAGGTCCACCAGACCCCCTTTCCTAACTACAACAAGGATAAGGGCAAGGCTGTAGTGTCAGTGGTAATCCACGGGAACGTGAGTGACATGGAGGCAGAAGAGTCTGCCGCAGCAAGTTCTTCTCTGGTACCAGCAGCTGTTAGGACTTTACAAAAGAGTCCAAAGTTTAAGTCTCTATTCAACCAGCTGGGATTTGGACCCGAGGCAAGAAACGCTGCAACAGAAGCACTCATCACAATAGCGGCAGAATCAGGAGCCACTTGTTTTACGGCAGAAGCTCATGCTAGCCGTGCTTTTCTGGAAACCACAAATGCCATAACCTTCACGGATGAAGATATGGAGGTTCAATACCCCGACCATAGACGCCCACTCTACCTGTCTGCGGTAGTGAAAGATGTCCAGGTTAGACGTGCTCTGGTGGACACTGGTTCATGTCTAAACCTCATTCCTTTAAGCACTCTCCAAGCCGCAAATGTGCCACAGCAGAAGATCCAAGGCTCTCCCATGGAAGTGACCGGATTTGGAGGGATGACTGAACATACAATGGGGCATGTGCAACTTGTCTTGAAAGTGGGGCCGATTGTGGCACTCACACGATTCCATGTGGTGAATGCGGAAACTCCCTATCATGTGCTCCTCGGCAGACCTTGGCTGCACAAACATAAATTGGTGTCATCCACCTACCATCAATGTGTCAAGGGGAGACTTAATGGCAAACCGATCCGCATAGCTGCAAATTCTTGCCCCTTCGACCAGACTGAAGCTCATTTTGTTGAAGCAGCTCTCTATGATGATTTTGCATCCACGGGAGAACCATCCATCGTAAGGCCATGTGGAACACCACTCCCTGCATGGGAAGATATTAAAGATAATCCTGAAATTGATCTACGGGAGCTGCTTGAACGAAAGAAGAAAAGGAAGGAACGGGAAGTTGAACACGGGAGTCCACCGCAATGCGTGCGTGTCCAACTCCCCGATGGACGCATCGTCTTACCGCTTATGAAGGTGCGTGGGGCCTGATTGCCCACAGCAAGAGGGTCCCACACCTGAAGAGGGTGGTCTGCAACCCTCATGCCACTTGACACAGCAGACAGAAAATTCTGGAAAAGTTGTGGTAGATCAACTGCAGTCTACAGCAAGGAGCTCTGAAAAGGTTACGGTGGACCATGCACAGTCCACGGTAATGAATCACCAAAAAGTTGCGGTGGACCAAGCAGAGTCCACGGCAATCAACTTTGAAAGACCCGCAGTGGACCGGATAGAGTCCATGGCAATTAACTCTGAAGGACCTGTGGTGGATCAAAAAGAGTCCACCGCGATGGACCCTGGAGGGTCTACGGTGGACCATGCACCATCCACGGTGAGGAATTCTGGAGCAGAAGCTGTGGCAGACCAGACAGAGTCTACGACAATGAGCAAGGAAAAGTCCACCACAGCTGAACCAAACATAACTTCCAAAGAGGAGCTTGAGGTAATTAATTTAAGTGATGATCCTGATATTACTAAGCCTATATCAATTAGCAAGTCTTTATCTGCCAAAGAAAGAAAATGCTTGATTGATCTGCTGCATGAGTATAAAGATGTGTTTGCTTGGGATTATCATGAGATGCCGGGGATAGACCCGGGCTTAGTGGCTCATTCTTTGAACGTGGAGCCCGGTACCAGACCTGTGGTGCAGCCCATGAGAACCTTCCATACGGAAGTAGAGGCGCAAATTACACAAGAAGTGAAAAAGCTACTTGCTGCTGGCTTCATTAAACCAATTCAGCATCCACGGTGGCTATCAAATATTGTTCCGGTCAAGAAAAAGAACGGGCAGATCAGATGTTGCGTCGACTTCCGGAACCTTAATAAAGCATGTCCCAAGGATGAGTTTCCTCTCCCAAACATGGACTTGTTGATAGATTCAGCCGCCGGCCATGCCATGTTTTCCTTCATGGACGGATTTAGTGGCTACAATCAAATTCGCATGTCCACCAGAGATGCTGAAAAGACTGCCTTCCGCACACCAATCGGCAATTTTTATTATACCGTCATGCCCTTCGGTCTTAAAAATGCCGGTGCCACCTACCAAAGGACTATGACAGCCATGTTCCATGATATGATGCACAAGGAAATTGAAGATTACGTGGATGACATAGTGGTGAAGTCCAAGAAAAGGGAGGATCATCTTAGAGTCTTAAGAAAGGTGTTTGACAGATGCCGACTCTACAAACTCAAGATGAATCCCCTTAAATGTGCCTTTGGGGTGTCTGCTGGAAAGTTTCTGGGCTTCTTGGTCCACAACCGTGGAATTGATGTTGACCCAGCCAAGGCATCTGCCATAGCAACCATGAAGGCACCCACCTCTCACAAAGAATTGAAAAAGCTTCCTAGGGAGATTGTCCTACATTAGGAGATTCATCCCTGGTCTGGCAGCAGCGACAGCCATATTCATGCCTTTGATGAAGAAAGGAGTGCCCTTTGTTTGGTCCACGGCATGCCAGCAAGCCTTTGAGAAAATCCAACTGATCATGACTAAGCTCCCCACCGTATGTGCTCCAGTCCCTGGCAGACCACTCCGTTTGTACTTAGGCTTCCAATAATGAAGCAATTGGGGGCTTGGTGGCCCAAGAAGATGAAGAAGGGGACCGAAAAGCCAATCTACTATGTCAGCCGTGCGCTTAGAGATGCCGAGACGAGATACTCGGGGGCTGAACGTGCATGTTTAGCCTTAATATATGCGTCACAGCGACTGCGACACTATTTCTTGGCTCACAAAATCCAGCTGATAACTAAATCTCATCCGATTAGGAGTCTACTGCACAGACCAGTCCTTTCTGGCAGACTGGCCCAATGGCTCCTGCAATTGTCTCAATATGAGATAACTACTGAAACACCTACAGCAATCAAGAGCCAAGCCATAGCAGATCTCCTAGCACAATTTCCAGGAGAAGATAGCTCCTCAATCTCGCATGAAGTGCCTGGGGAGATAGGAGAGGCTCTGTTGGCAGATCTGGCAGACTCAACATGGACGCTGAAATTCGATGGCTCTTCGACATCTAGCTCAAGTGGGGCTGGAATTGTGTTAACAAGAGAAGATGGGGAGACTATAGCTAAGTCTTTCAAACTTGACTTCTTCATGCTCCAACAACGCCTCAGAATATGAAGCTTATATCACTGGATTGGTCATTGCCCACGAAATGGGGATAAAGCATCTGCGGGTGATTGGGGACTCCAATCTTATCATCTGCCAGACCAAGGGTGAGTTCTCCCTCAAGGAACCATCACTAGCACTGTACCGGGCCTTAGCCCAGAAACTAGAAGAAAAGTTTCACACTTTTGAAATCTCTCATGCCATGAGATGTGAGAACCGGTACGCCGATGCTCTTGCAACCTTGGGTTCCCAAGTTTCATTTGAAGGGTCAAAGGTAGATGTCACAATTGATAAGAGGAGTATGCCTATCACTGATCTGCTGAAAGAGAAGTTCAAAGAACAAAACCTCGATGCTGAGGACTGGCGGACGCCCATAAGAGCCAAACTCGTGTCACCCGAAGGCGTGGCAGACCTGAAAGTGCTCAAAGACTATGTGTTGATTGCTGGTGACCTCTACCGTAGACTGCCTGGAGGAGTCTTGGCAAGATGCGTGAAGTCTCCAGGAAGCAGCAAAGAAACTGACAGAAGTCCACGAGAGGTGCTGCGAACTCAGAGATGGTGTAAGCCTCTACCGCAGACTCCAGCGCCTGGGTTACTTCTGGCCCAGCATGAGTAAAGAGGCAGCAAGTCTGCAGGAACAGTGCTCATTTTGTCAACACCAGCATGAGTCCGATCAAGTTTATGCGACATTCGTTTCGAGCGATTGGCGCACCCCTTTCCTCGAATATCTCATTGAGAATGTCTTACCACAGACCAGCCAAGCAGCAACCAGACTTAAGAAGCTAGCCACGAGATACTTTGTGGAAGGAGGCATATTGTTCCGAAAGGGGTTCCACGGTGACCCCTTAAGATGCCTCAGTCTGGCAGAATCCCAAACCGTGATGAAAGAAGCCCATTCCGGAGAGTGTGGAGAACATCAAGGCAAGAAAAGATTGTATCAGCTGTTGTTGACTCTTGGCTACTACTGGCCAACCATGAAGAAAGACACAGCGGACTTTGTGAAATCTTGTCACACTTGCCAACTTCAAGCTAATCTCATTCACACACATCCAACTAGTCTGCAGAACATGGCAACACCATGGCCTTTTCACACTTGGGGGCTAGACCTCATTGGGCCAATCAATCCATCATCTGGTGGATACATCTGGATCCTAGTGGCCACCGAGTACTTCTCAAAATGGGTTGAAGCTATTCCCCTTCGCAAGGCAACTGGTGCAGCCGTGGCTAATTTCATCCGCGAACACATTATCACAAGGTTTGGCATCCCTCACAAAATTATTAGTGATAATGGCACTCCTTTTGTTAACAAAAATGTTAAAGAAGTTTTGGAGCATTATCGAATCAAGCACCGCAGATCTACGCCTTATTACCCTCAAGGCAATGGACAGGCGGAGGCAACTAATCGCATGTTATTGCGTATTTTGAGCAAAATGGTTTTTGACTACGGAAAAGGCTGGAATTCTCATCTGGCAGACACATTATGGGCCTACCGTGGATCAACCAAAACAGCAACGGGCTTCACCCCATTTTCCCTAGTCTACGGCACTGATGCTATCTCCCCCACAGAATTATTAGTGCCTAGCCCAAGAATTTTGCATGGGATGGACTTAGAAGCTGATGCTGACATTTGTGCTGAAGCAAGAGTGGCGGATCTGGAAGGTCTGGAAGAAGCAAGAGAGCTGGCCCAAGCCCGCAGTCTGCGGTACCACCAGAAGCTTGCTGATGCTTATGAAAAAACGCTCCAGACCAGAATTTTCGCTAAGGGTCAGATGGTGCTAAGAGCGGTGGATCACGTGAGAAGAGGTCTCCCCTCGCCGTCTAAATTCGCACCGAATTGGGAGGGGCCATACTTAATCCGTGAAGCATATGATAGTGGCTACTATAAACTATCCACCGCAGATGGCACGACCCTAGTGGATCCCATCAACGGAAAGTGGCTTGAAGCGTTATTATTCGTAAGACTATCACCCTTATTAGCCAAGCATGCTGAATCTTTTGTTTTGCTTTTGGAACAATTTGAATTGTGTTGTATTATTAATGAATCATGACATGCTAAGTCTATATTTTGCCAAGAAATCAAAGACTTATCACATGCTCAAGATTTTTCTTACGAAAAAGGCAATAAGTTAGACATATCATGATCGAAGAAAATATGAACATAAGCATTCAAAGGGACCAAACCTGGTCAATTTGTCCAAAAAAAAAAGAGAAGAGACCAAAACTTGGTCATTTGTCCAAAAGAAAAGCCAAGACTTGGCTACCACAAAACAAACATACAAACGTATCGAAATGAGACTAAGACATAGTCATAACAAAAGCATGAGCATAAGAATTACAAAAGTCAATCAAGGAGGCTGTCAAGGAGCGATCCACCGCGCTCAGGCCTAGGAACCACCCCTTCCGTGGACGTCATCGCAGCCTGATAAGCAGTCAACTCAGCTAAGGAGTCCTGTAGAAGGGCTATCTGGTGTTGAAGTGCTTTTATCTCATCCGCAAGTCTCTTGCCAAATAAATGTTGAGCCATCTGCCGTAGACGCTTCATCATGAATCCCAAATCAAAGCCAACATCCATAAGGTCTTGGATCACACTCCTCCATGCAAGGATTTGGGTCTTGGTCACATCTTCAAGACTAGACTCATCCATGGCAGCCAACACGCTCCCAAGCAAAGACATCATGGGTCCACCAAGCCCAATGCTAAGCTTGAAGCCCTTGGTAAAATCACTGTGTCCCGCAGACAGCCGCGACAAATAAGGCGAACAGTCATTGGGAACCCAGAAGTCACCAAAGGGCACCAGAGGCCCATTGAAAGACCAAAAGAACTGCTCGGGATGAGGATTGGGTGCCCTTGCATCAAACTCTCTCAAAAAGGCAGCAACTTCACTAGACAAGCTGCCAACATCAACACTTGGACCGGCTTCATTAGTGGGCCTTGGTGGTGGACTAACTGGCAGTAACTTCACCAGCGGTTCCTATTTCACCAACATCTTCCAACACATGTACGGTATCATCCACACCTACAAAAAGGAAGAAATACAAAGCAATCAAGCAAATGAGTAATGAAATTGCAACAAGCAAACTCACAATGAGATTGAGTCTACGGGACAACTCCCATGACTTGAATCAAATCCAAGAATTTTCCATAGGACAACAATCAAGTCCATGGGAACAAAAAATTCCTTCCGTAGGACAACCAAGTCCATGGAACAGAAAATCTTTCATGAGACCAGAAATCCTCCATGGGGCAACAACCAAGTCCATGGGAAAGGAAATTTCCATAAGACGACAATCAAGTCTATGGCAAAAAAAAAAACACATGTACATACATGCATCCATAAGACGACAACCAAGTCTATGGTAACAAAAAGACTTTTCCATAGAACAACCAACAACCAAGTCCACGGAACAAAATTTTCCATAGGACGACAACCAAGTCCATGGAACAGACTTTTCCATAGGACGACAACCAAGTCCACGGAACAGAATTTTCCATAGGATGACAACCAAGTCCATGGAAACAAAATATTTCATAAGACGATACCCAAGTCTATGAAAACAAACATTTCATAAGACAACACCCAAGTCTATGGAAACAAAATATTTCATAAGACGATACCCAAGTCTATGAAAACAAACATTTCATAAGACAACACCCAAGTCTATGGAATCAAAATACCTCATGAGACAACAACCAAGTCCATGGCAAAAAAAAAAGGGTTTTCATAAGGCGACAACCAAGTCTATGAAAAAATAAAACGATGATCAAGTCTACGGGAAAGAAATTCCCATATGAAATGGAACTCCTTCCGTAGACAACATTCAACTACCAAAGGAAAACAAAGGAGGTTGAAATTCAAACTTACCTATATTTTCCAAGTGATCACTGCCAGCGGATGCATCCACCGCAGAAGTACCAGCATCCTCAATTGGAGCATCATGGCTTACGGTATCAACTCCCGGGTCCACCACAGACCCACTTTCTATAAGGCTCTGCGCGGGGGTCCTCTCAGGCACAAGAGCGCCACCAGCAACAGGGGAATCCTCACTGGAAAGACGACTGGCTGGTATAACGAAGCCACCAGCCGGAATGGCCCTAAGACTAGGGGTAACACCAAAAAGAGAAACCCCTTCCATGACATGAGCCATGGAAATATCAAAACCTGCGGCAGACCAACACACAACACATGCAACATACATGAGTACACTGCTCATTTGTACAATTCGAAGAGAATAAGTACAAGTTAAGGCATACCTGCTCTAGTCAGAACTGTCTGCGGCAGCGAAAAGGAGATGGGGTCAGCATCAGTGTCCACGGCACTATCGTCATCATGGTCACCATGGGGAACGATGGCTAATTCTTCCTCCATAGGAGGCCAGCACCCCCCATACTCGAATCATCCGCTTCAGACATAGTGTCATCATCTGCGGTGGATCCCGCAGACACTATTTGGTCTTCAGGTAAGGAACCAGGAGTACTGTCAAAGAATGAGGCACTGGAAGAAGAATGCTCCTCTCCCACGGACTCATCACCAGCTTCAGAGCTGCCTGCTGTGCTTTTCCCCAAATCTTCATCTTGGTCCACGGCAGCAGCCTGTGGAGCATCCTTTCTCACAGGACTTGCGAATGACATCATCATCAGCCACATCTGAGTCCTGGAGAGGGAACAAAGGATAAAAAGTTAGAAGATATGAGTGCAACTCCAAAGAAAACACAAAGAAAAGAAAAAGAAGCAACCTCAATGTCAACCACACCGCCACTGGATCTGCCAGACTCATGTGTCACCTGCCGCAGACTAAAAATATAAGAAAATGCAAGAAGTAAATGTTACAGAAGAAAAGGAGAAGAACAACAAAAACTCACCTTGGGGCCACTCTTGCTCCTTGTACGGCCAGCAGCACCGAGAGGAAATAAAGGAGCAGTAAACTTCTTCTTTTGGGGAGGAGAAGGACCTGGCACCGCAGATGGTTCCTCCTCATCTGGAGAAGAAGAGGAGACATCAACCTTCTTCTGACTCTTTGGTGGACGGGAAGCAGCAATCCTTTTGCTTGACTGCTGAGAAGAACCTGCACTTGCACTCTTGGGCTTCGAAGGAGCAGCAGTGGACTCAGTAGGTCCCTTCACAGAAGCCGTGGCAGACTCTTTCACAGCAGATGTCTTCTGGAACAGTGGACTTGCTTTTCTTCCCAACTCTCGCCTTTTCAGGAGGACTCTCGGTGGACTCGGAAGGTTCTTCCAAAGGAACTGCGGTGGACCCCTCTGCAGCAGATGGCACCAAGGGGATAGACTTACTCTCTTTCCCTGCCCTTGTCTTTCTTTTAGGAGGAGCAGTGGCAGACTTAGCTGATTCTTGCACATGGGCTACCGTAGACTCCTTCGCAGCAGACGGAATCCGAAGAGGGGGTTTACTTTTCTTCACAGTTTTTGCTTTCTTGGAGGAAACCTTCTTAGAAGAAGGAACGAAAGGAGTCGCCTTCTTAGGTGTCTTCTCAAAAACCGGGTCCACGGGGGCATCCCTCTTGTTCACCTGACCACGTTTTGAAACCATTATGAAGGCGATCCTCCACGATAGTGACAGAATTCCTCCAGCCCTCTGGCAGATGAATGGTGTACGCGATCCAGCCTCCTCTAGACGCATCCCATTCGGCAAATCCGAAGCTTTTGGCTGTTAGCGTAAGATATGGCAGACTGGGAAGGAGGAGCAAGATAAGGGTTGGAAACTGACGCCTTGCGGTGGACTGACATGGGAGTTGTGGCACTCCTACCAGTAATCACCAAGTCTACCATGGATTGAGAAAATCGCTGCCAGTAAGCACCCATGGATGGAGTGTTGAAGCCGAGCCTATGTCCACCGGGAATAAACACACGGGTAGTTTCACCTCCCCAGCGAACAAAGGCACGACTCTTCAGAAAGGCTGCCAAATCAGCAATACAAGTACCGGTCTCCTGTGGACCAACGGGTACGCCTTGATCAAGCCCGAACTGCCTCTGCACCCGCTGTGGACAGTAGGGGATGAAATAAACGCCCGTGGCAGACAAGACCGGGAGGAAGCCCGGGTTCACGGTGGATAGATAGGACAAACTCCGGTAATCATCAGCTTTGAGATCACGAATCAAAGGAAACGGTTCATAGAATTTTCTAAGAATGGAAGCACAAGTGAAACCTGGGTAATCCTCCCCATACGGTCTGAACAATACATTCTCCTCATAATCGAGGGCATCCACCAGATCGTGGTCATGAGTCTTTAAGCCTACCCAGCGGTAGACCAAAGGCAAGTTAGCCCTGAAGTCTGGAAATTGCTCTAGAAATTCTCGCGGTAGATCGGAGAACCTGCCCCAAGCGGCAGACCTGTCCCTTGCAATAGGAGTATAACTGACCGAGTGCTCCCAGAAAAATGTTTGCAATACTGAAGTGTTAAAGACAGCAGACAAAATGTAGCAAGAGTCGCCTTGAATCTCGCAATCATGGAGCAAGTCCAATTGCGAGTAAAGGTGGCCCAAGAATAATGGTGCAATGGGAAAACAATATCCTGCAGATATCCTAATAGCTAGAGGAATGAAAGCAGTATTTATCGAATAACAAGGGAAGTTGCCAAAGGTACACTTACACAACCAATACAGTACAAAAGCAGCACGGCGGACTGCAGCCTCATCAACTTGAGAAAAATGCGCAGGCCAACCACTCAGTCTGGTGGACGCTCGTTTCCTCAAAGCTGCTGCAACTTCCTCTTCTTCCGCAGACAGTTTGATGTCAGAAAACGAATGCTCACCAAGGATGGGGAGCATCCAGTGTCAGAAAACGAATGCTCACCAAGGATGGGGAGCATCCAGTGGTTAGCCACGTCCTCCAGAGTGGGTGTGAGCTCGCCCCAAGAAAAAAAGAAGGTGTGCGTTGAAGGGCACCACCTCCTCAGCAGCTTGCGAAGGGCCTCGGTGTCTCTGAACATATTACAGCTTCTAGAAATCAATATGGACCAATGGACCCCAGCGTCCACCAGACGGTCCCAAAAGTCAGGGTCAAGGACTTCACGGTCCACCCAATGGGACCATTCCTTGGAACAAGCACACAGAAAGTCGAAGTTGATAGGGACCGCCTGGAGATCTCCCTTCTGAATCAAGAGCTCAGAAATCTCATCAAGGTTAGGGACCCAAGCCTGATCCACCGAAGGTTCCAGCCCTGACGACGTCCAGTCCCAGTCCTCCGCGGGAAAAGAGAAATCCACGGACCTAGGAGGAAAGAGAGGAGAACTGGTATACCACGGGTCAACCAACGGAAAAGCGAAACCCCCCCTCTAGCTCTTCAGCTTCGCCAGAAGCGGGGGAGGCGAGGTACTGGCACGGCCTCGCCTGGAACGGGCGGGGGAGCTACTGGGATGTCCACCATCGCCTCAGGTGGACGCCGCTGGTGCTAACGGGGGAACCTCCAACTCCTTGCCTGAACCGGGTTGAAGAGGAGGACCCACCGGTGCCGTAGAAGAGGAAGCCATTGATCACGGCGATGAGCAAAAGAAAAGGGGGGAGAGATTTTTTCTTTTCGGCAACACAGAGAACACAGAGAAGAGGGAGATTGGGAGAAAAAGTCTCTTCCTTTCCTCAAATCCCTTTTCTTTTCCCTCTCTTGGAAACGTAAATTGGCTTATAATGAAGCCACAATAAATACTCAGACGGCTGGTGGTTGGGGGCTGCCATTCCCGAAATCCTAAGAGGGATTTAATGATGAGCATGATGAGAAATATCAGGGAGTGGGGAAGTTGAGGGGAATAT
The DNA here is from genome assembly GCA_907173295.1 of Fagus sylvatica. Taxonomy (NCBI): domain Eukaryota; kingdom Viridiplantae; phylum Streptophyta; class Magnoliopsida; order Fagales; family Fagaceae; genus Fagus; species Fagus sylvatica. The sequence goes on along the minus strand of OU015767.1, from coordinate 20,029,683 downwards.
CAGTTCCTGATAACTGACACACCCCATCTGCCACGACTCCACAAAATGAGGAACCCACGTACAAAAGGAAAAGAGTGGGAAAAAGAAATACTACAACGTGCATGGGTGCATATCTGTTCCACGGACTACTCACCCGAACCACACATCACGTATGATTCGGGCTCGGGGGGCTAAATGTAGAGGCCCGTTTTTTCTCGGTCCACCGTGGATCAAACCCCACACTTCGGTGGTCCACCAGGACCCAAAGCCCAATAACACCAGTGATCCACGGTAGACAACACATGAGGAGAAATGGCCCAAGAAAGGCCATCCACCGGACCCAAGTATCAAGTCAGCTGATAAAGGCCCAGCCCACTTACTCTTTAAACACAAGTCCAGCCCATTACTCCACAAACCTCAGTCTGCCGCACAAAGAAGCAGCCTGGAACATTTGAAAAGGAGAGGGAAAAGTGGCTTTCAAGCACCATTTTCCCTCCCACTTGGCACGGTGCTCAAGGCACTTGAAGAGGAAACATTTCCAAAGCAAAGATCAAATTTCCAAAGCAACAATAATCATGACAAGAGCTGATTTTCTGCATTAACCCACAACAGGTGAGCAATGTAGGTTCCGGAAAACATGGTCCACGGCAGACCCAGAAAAGAGGAAGGAACTGGTCCTCCACGCCACCTAGTGGTCCACCGCAGGATTACCCAGCGGTTCACAACCAAACCCAGCCACAAGAAACAGTCTGCGGCGGCGCCAGCCGTGAATGGGTGATGAAGGAGATGACGAGGAAGGATGATGCAAGGGCTGAAAAGACCAAGAAATCTTCCAAGGCAGCCCAAAATCAGTATCAACTGAAACCAGCAATGATGAAACACCTGCTGGTCATTTTCTTTACCCACTGGTCGCGGTGGACTGCATTACAGACTGGTCCACGGCAGCATCAACCAAAACAAAGAAATCACAACCAAGGCAGCCATGGCCACCACCACTCGAGAGCAATGACCACCACAGCCCAGCACTCCGGTGGTCCTTGCTCCTCCACATCACAGAACTTAGGAAGCACGGTTTGGAGGTAGGGGAATCAATTTACTCAAATTATACTTGATCTGCCGCAACAAAAAGGGTATGAATTTGCTGGGAAATGATGCCCAAAAATGGTAAGATTGAGTATAATTAATGCAAAACGTATATGGGTCAAGTCACCATAATTATTTCAGGTCATTACCGAGCATTAAATGCTCGTCACTTCCTCCCTCATAAATGGCCTGAAAATCGCCGCCCACCGCAGATCAAATCAGATCTACGGCGGATCAAAACCATCAGCTCAGCCCCAAAACATAAAACCTTGTCAAATCTCAACCCCTTCTATCCCTTTTGGTTAAGCAATAATCCTCATGATGAGGAGGATAACAAGCAAGACCATTGGATACAAACACCATTATAAATAGGGGTGGGAAGAAGGAATAGGGGTTGGTTGGCTGGTCTGAGAATCCACACACTGAAACTCTCTCCATTAGAGCTGTCTTCAAAGCTCCAGAAATACACTTAGCCAACACCAGTCCACGGGACACTTCCCGTAGGTCCACGGTGGACTAAAAAGCACTCTTTTAGTCTGCCACAACAGAAAACTCTCATCAAACACTTAACCCAACACCAAGTACTGACTCATGTACGTTATTGCACAGTAAATGATTCTCTTCCTACTCCAAATCACCTAAGTTCTGTGATTTGCTCTGATTTGTTATGCTTCTTTGCTCTGATCCTGCCTTTCTTACAAGTTATGGAGGAAATCAAGTGTTTTGTGCTCAGTACCCTAGTCCACGGGACTGACTTTTGATTTTTATGGCTTATCTTACACTTTGTATTTTCTGCCATTGATTATTGCTTCTTGAAAAGGCTGAGTTCATTGTATTAAATCTCAGCCTATGAGATTGATTTTCTTTATCATGTGTGAGTTTGTAATACATTTCTCATGTGTTATTAACATCATGTTGTAATTGCTGAATGTTCTGGTCTGGTGGAAGTAGAGTTTAAGATTACTAGCTCATTTTGATCTGCGGCATTGGCTACACTAGTCCACCGTAACCCTTGTACGAGCATTGCATCACGGTGGATCAGAGAGTGTTAGAGGGAAATGCACCATCAGCCTCTGAGTGGTCTACCGCACTTGGAGTAGAGTTTTGGGCTCAACATCCCCCACACACAAATCCGGCCCGTATTCACCCTTCTCGCGGATTGGTACGTGGCCTATACGGTGCTGAAATTTTTGGCATCCACACACTCTAATAATTTTTTTACGTTTGCATGAAACAATTAGAGTCACTTAGTAAATCATATATGTATATATATAGTTATGAGTTATGACCAACATCTCAGCAGCCATAATTGTAACATCAAAGTTACGTTAGAGGTTATACAAAATTATCATTATATATATACATGTTTACTCTTTTGTCTCTCCAAAGGAAGCCATTTCAGAACAATGTACAAACATGTTAGAATATCAATATGACAGAGAAAGAGAGAGAAAGAAATATGAGGCTACCTATGTTGTCGTTCACTATTTAATGATGATGTTGCATAAACGTTTGCGACATATATTTAACACTCAAAACAGGTTTTGTGTGTCAAGAACTTCCGACCAATGTAGAATTGGCTAGAAGAGGAACAAAAGAAGTGGTGGCGCCTTGTGGGTTTGCAAGGCTTAAACTTGAGTAGTTGTGTGGTCTTCGACAGGTTATATAGAACCCAGTATCAATCAAGAACTTCCGACCAATGTAGAATTGGCTAGAAGAGGAACAAAAGAAGTGGTGGCGCCTTGTGGGTTTGCAAGGCTTAAACTTGAGTATGAATCTCTCAAGAAAGTACCCTTTATATAGAACCCACTATGAATCTCTCTCTCTCTCTCTCTCTCTCTCTCTCTCTAGAAACGTCTACTTTCTCACCTTCTCATTTTTTAAGAAACTAATCAATTAAATTATTAGTTAGTGTGATGGAAAACCCAAGCTCTCTCTCTCTTTCAAGAAAATGCAAATATTGAAACATATAAATTATTGATATCCTCTCACCCTCCCTTTTTTTAAGAAAGTAATCAATTAAATTATTAGTTAGTGTGATCCAAAACCCAAGTTATCTTTATGTAAAGTCAAATGTAATTACTAGAGGAGCCACACTTACTCTAAGGTGGCCATGTGTCCACCCTTTTTTTTTTTAATATTATATAATATAGTATATTAATAGTCGGTAACTTGTGCAATGTATGAGAAAGTTTAACATAATATGATTTTTTTTCACTTTTATTTATTTTTTTTTTAAATATGAAAATTTAATTGATTAGTTTGGCAATACCTTCACTACGTATGCAAAACTAGAAAGAGTTGTACCTAAGTCTTGTTGGTTATGTGGAGCCACTGCTACTAAAGGTAATGTTGAGCAATAAATAAACCCTCCCAGTGATCGATACGGAAGTGAAAGCAAGTCTTGTTGGTTATGTGGAGCCACTGCTACTAAAGGTATGAAGAAATGCCAACGCAATATTGGGATAAGGTTTGCTTGTGAAAAAGGTACGAGCCTAGATAAGTAAGTTAGCCAAAATGCAGATGATCTTATTCCGATATTTTGCTAAAAGCAAGAGTATAGAATCAGAGTGTCGTATGCTAGTTGTGTGAGATATATTGAAGGGGAAGAAGGGTTTATAAAGACAAGAGAAATGCAATTAATTAATTATATGAAAGGTAAAGTTGTCATCATTTTTATTAAAATTAAAGTAAGACCTAATTAGATGGTGACATATCAATCCACTTGACACATGAATCAACTCACACTTAGGTCTCGCTACGGACTGGTGTTGATGTTAATAAAATATGTGTGTTTTGTGGTAAACATTGTGTCCGTAGTGATAAATATATGTCTATTGCTGTAAAAATAAAATATGTGAATTCCGATAACATTAGTTATATTTGTGATAAACTTAACTTTACTACAAACTACACACATGTTATAACAACTAACACACATTTGATTAAAACACACACAAATATTATAATTTTTGATACTTTCAACGGGACGGTCCCGCCGCGGGACCTAAGTAGTTCAGACTCCTTAATTAATATTTTAATTGTTTACATAGTAAAAGAAATAAAAAATTAAGTAATGATCAAGTCATAAAAGTGGTATGACGTGATTAGAATAACATCTCATTTACATATTCCTAACTCGTAAAGTCTCTTGTGGTCGCATAAAGGACTTGGGTTCAAATCTCGTTTACACAAAAAAACTAATTAATGTTTTGATCTAATAATAAAGAGCAATCATCATAGAGAAGTTTTATGTACTTAGACTTATAATAGATTTTTTTGGAGAGAAGACAACCGTCTCCTTTCATGAATAAGACACCCAAAATTCAAATTCAGCAACTCCAACACCATCGAGAGCCCATCACCAACATTAAATTTATCAGACAACCAACGATGTCACAACCATAAGTATTTATGGATCACTCCTTGTGGTTGGTTTGTAGTTTTTAATAAAGACAATTACGCGGTCTATTGGTGTACATGGACCAAATGGAAGCAAACTTGGGTCAACCCTGCGTCTCTTTCATCCTTTATGATGCATATTGACTATTTGAGCGGATGATAATTTTTTATATTTTATGCAATCTTTGGAATTTTAGATATTTTATTGAATAACTAAATATAGACAAAGATTTGAATTTGTATTTATGATAAGGACTGTTGTTGGCTGGTGTCTAACTTAATGTCAAATCTTTGTATATCTTTTCCTTATCTCTATCTATATCTTCACTTGAACGTTGGTGAGGTGTTATAGATGATAAAGACTGTCGGCTGGAGTCTATGTTAATGTCAGCTTTATCTCTTACACAGACTTTCACATATCCTCCAAATAATACAATGAACCTCTCCTGCTTTCCATCAAGTCATGATCATCATCACAACCACCTTGCAATTAATGGATGGGACCCAACGGCACCTACATTCTTGACTCCTCTAAGTCTAACAGCAACTCCATTATCCTTGTCAAGAAAGATCAACGGTCCGCACGATGAGTACATGAAACCCCCATCTACCGACCGACGGGATTACAAAAGAATCGTGGCCAGAGAGGTAAGTTTTGATACGGGGAATTTCGTTCAAATCTCGAGGACTTTTTTGTCTATGGCAACATGTATTAGTTATTTATTTTTTGACCGGTAAACTTAGAGGAAAATCAGTAATTTTTCGTGGTATCGAATTTGACAATCATGATTTACAAATGTTGTAGACCTCCACATATTAAGGGGTAATATATATATGTGCATGCACGTAAGTTTATAGAATAATAATTAAATGATTAAATTCAATATTTTTTAATAGGTAAAATTTAGGTATAGTTTCTTAGGTCAAGTACATTAAGTTCTTAGTTTAATTCAAATATATTGAATTTAAATATTCTTGAAAAGGATAATTGATATCTTAAACATTTGAGACAATTGATATTTATTATGAAAGAGGTTATTTTCATTAGTTTCTTAATTTAGACATCTAAAGTAACATAAACATCAAAAGAACTTTATTATATGAACACAAAAAGTGCGACAACTTTAATAAAAGTTTAGGGTTTACTATTGAAAATATTCATGAAATACCAAGATGGGGAACTTGGATAAACGCAATTAAAATTATGAGCTTGTGTTAAAATTAGATGGAATCATGTGTGTGGTATTTCCATTCTGATATGTAACGTCTTGGTTTGATATTAGGCCACCAATGAATTAGTCAGGAAATTTGAAATCCTTGCTCTAATTGATGGTTTAAATCAATATATATCTTCTTGTATATATGCATGATGATGTAAATATTGGACTAAACAGTTAATATTACAATCTAAGTGGAGGATTGTGTTGTTAAATTTTATTGTACCCGCAAGTGCACAAATCAGTTTGAAAGTTTGGCAAGTATGAGGTCGAATCCACAAGGAATTTAATTAAATTAAGTAAAACTAAATAGAGCTAAACCACTAAATCTTAATCTAGTTAGAAAAATTGATGATTTTAATTAAACCTAATTAATCTAAAAACATGCAACAAATGAACTAAACCAAAGTAATCAAAAGATGAAATTACCAAAGTGATAAATTACTAAAGTTTAGGAATTCACACCCATCAAGTCATCGCAAAATTTATTTATAATCATTATAGTTCCTGAACATTTCCTCACAACAATTTTGAATTTAATCACGTTATCATGTATAATATAGTCATTAAAGTTCTATAGAAATCTCATGCATATTCTCCTTCACTTAGAAAAATAAAACCAAATAATCTAATGTATTCATTTAAAACACAAATCACACAAAATATCCAAATTTAATATTTAGAATAAATCTCAAACAGTTAATTAATAGAGAAAATTACACTTTACCACCCTAAACTATCACCCCTTTTTCACTTCACCCCCTAAACTTTAAAAAGTATCAATTGACCCCCTAAACTATTCTAATTGCACGGCCGTTACCCCCTGATGCCAAAATCCAGTTAAAATAGACGAAATGGAGTAACACGTGACACGCACGTACTCCTCTGGGCCCACCAGAAAAACTTTACCAAATTCATTTTTATCAAAACCCCGAATTGCCCTTACCCCTCTAACCAAATCTGAGATAAAAACACCAGAACACCTTCAACCACCAGCACAATGGCCCCCAAAACCGAAACCCTCTATCAATAACCCCCAAAACCAGTGTTGACCCACTGAGAAAACCCTGATCACACCGGTGTTGACCCATTGATTCAACCCCACTTAACCAAAATCTGAAATTCGGGAAGTTTAAAGTCGTATCGGGACCCTTCAAAGCCAAAGCCGCCACATCGTACGCCGCCGCGGCCATCTCCGGTGTACTGTACGTACCCAGCCAAATGCGCGTGGTTTTATGTGGCTTGCATATCTCGGAAACCCATTTGCCGCACCTGCTCCGAGAACCTCTATATTTGACCGATCCGGATTGAGAAGAAGACCCTTCTACCCCAGGAGTTGGAGATTGAATGGATCTCAGTGATGTTTTGATGATAGAAGAACTGCTAGAACACGTGGTGATAATAAAACTTTCAATATATCTATTAGATCATTTAGGGTTTTTAAGCATAATTTATTAGATAAAATACATCAGATTTTATAATTAGATTTAAAACACCTAACTATGTTAAATTTATTGGTTCTTAAAAAGTAAAAATAAAAATGACTAGTGAGAGGTTTATCAGTTATTGTTAATTTTTATTTTGAAAGAGGTTATTATTAATTTTTGTTAAGGATTTTTATTTATTTATTTGTTGGGTTTATGAGTGGAAGGGAAACAAAGACGAAAGATCAGTACCAGTGCGAATTCGCGGCTGATGTTCTGGTGTTTTTATCTCAGATTTGGTTAAAGGGGGTAAGGGCAATTCGGGATTTTGATAAAAATGAATTTGGTAAAGTTTTTCTGGTGGGCTCAAGAGCACGTGCGTGTCACGTGTTGCTCCATTCCGTCTATTTTAACTGGATTTTGGCATCAGGGGGTAACGGCCGTGCAATTGGAATAGTTTAGGGGGTCAATTGATACTTTTTAAAGTTTAGGGGGTGAAGTGAAAAAGGGGTGATAATTTAGGGTGGTAAAGTGTAATTTTCCCTAATTAATAAGATTATCCTAAATCATGAGAACACATGACTGAACTCATATATAGGGTTCATCTCATTAATTAATTTGAAACAAGAACATTTAAACATCAAAGCTCATAAATTCAAAGAATATTAAATCACATAAACATATTTTTACTACTCATCAATAAGGCTTCATCCTCAATCTTAGTTGGAGATTTTAGCCTCTCACGGACATAAAAATAATCACAATAATCATTGAATCCATCGAGTTGAGAAATTACAAAAATATTCCACCAGAAAAAGAAAAGAATCCAAAATAAATCTAGTATTTTTTTCTCAAACTATGATTCCTCTTCCTTGGCTGCTTTGTACCTCTTCTCTATGCCGCATGCCCACACAGATAAGCAAAACACCTTTATAAATAGGCTAAAACATATGTTTGCTCTTTGAAATTGGCATCATATTTTATTTTAATTCTTGAAATTTGAAAAGTTATATTTTAGTTCATGAAATTTACAAAGTGTCCCTAAAATAGTCACTCTATCAATATTCTGTTAGAAAAGTTTTATTTTAGTCCCTGAAATTTATAACGTATTTCTAAAAAAATTCCTTGATAAAAGATTAATGGGGGATCTATCAAAAAATATTAATGGGGAGGATTAGCTTGTCACATAACTATATGGGGGTGGATTGTTGTTTCATTTAAGAATAATTTTAAATGAATATATTATAATAATATAAAATAAAAAACCTTTCTTGCTTTCTCTTTTATACGAGGCATTATTATTAACTAAAGTGAAGATGTTTGCTGTGGGAAAGAAAAAATGGAAAATTTTAAAGTAAAAAATGTGGTGGGTACATGGGATGATATGATGGAGGAGTAGTCAAAAGTGTCACATATATATAATATTCAGGGTTTAACTTTCAAGTACAACTAGCATACAACCCGTGCAAAGCATAGAAAAAACTCTATATAAATACATAATGTGTATATGATCAAAATATATATTCAAAATTATTTTATGGAAAATATGTTCCATAAAAAAAATAAAACTGATAATAACAAATAGATGGAATTGCACCAACAACAGAAAAATAAAAGGAATTAGATAGTGTATAATAATTGAGAAAAAATAGTTATCTTTAATTGATAAACTAGAAAATAAGTTAGAATCAAGCAAAAATAAAAGATTACCTTAATTCAATTGCCTTTTAGATCCCCTTACAGTCATATAATCGTATAAAAACACAAAAATAAAAATAGATCATGATAGAAAAATAAATAAATAAAAAAGAAAAAGAAGTAGAAGAACAAAACTTGTACCAGATTACCATTGTTTAGATATTACGTAAGCAGATTATGGAAGAATGAGGAACCTTCAATTTAACATGTTCTATTTATCTTCCTTCTATCAAGGAGTATGTCTGTTCACCAAATGATATCTTAAGTGATTGTTCACCAATCAATACATTTTCACTAAAAGAGTACTCCTAACATAGAGAATTTGTTATTATCTATTTTTATTTAAAAGTGTTTGGCAGTTATTAAATCAAACCACTTAGGAAATTTAAACAACGTATGAATTTTTTTTTTTATAATCTTTAAGAAGTCTTCTGGTATTAGGAGATTGTTATAATTATAAGATTTTTAATATGATATTTTATTAAGATGTCTTTTAGTAGTAGGAGACTTATTTTAAAGAATTTGTTATTATCTGTTTTTATTTTAAAGATTTTTATTATGATATTTTATTAAGATATCTTTTTAGTAGTAGGAGACTTATTATCAAGAATTTGTTATTATCTATTTTTATTTAAAAGTGTTTGACAGTTATTAAATCAAACCATTTAGGAAATTTAAACAACGTATCACTTTCAAAAATTTAAACGATAGATAGACATACAAATCACTTAGGAAATTTAAATAACGTATCACTTTCAGAAAATTTAAATAATAGATTGACATGCCACTTATATTGTGAGACATTCTTAGGTTTTAACGCTCATATCTTTTGCTTTTATATATTATATAGATATCTTTTTTTTTTTCTTTTTTCTTTTTTTCTCTCTCTCTCTCTAGAAGTGAACACTTTTTAAAATTGAGGATGGGCATTTGATTTAATCAAGGTAAGCTACTCAATGACATGTGCAAAGGATGCAAACACCAAAAGTAACTAACTCTGTGGGATTTAATTTCGTATGATAGCCACCAACTAACACTCTTTCTTTTATTTTTATTTTCAATTTTTATTTTATATTTTTTTTAGCTCCACTTCACAATGGACCCCACAAAACTTTAGAATTTGGAAATCCTTGTGAAATACACTTTTGTGTCCCCTTAAGTTAGCTTTCTAACCCAACTTGATTCACCTTAATCGGATAATTGAGTCAAACGTTATGGGCAAATTTTTGAGACATGCCCAACCCAATTAAGACTCTTTTTCTTTGTTTCTTGCCTCACAATGCTTGGTTATGAGTTGTCCAAAAGTCCTAGTAGCCTTAAAATCCCATCGAGCATGGATGGATCATCTTATAGTTTGAAGAGAACCCATGAAAATATTAATTCGATTTAACCTGCTCGAACACAGTTAAGAACAGTAATATACAGGGGTGGAGCCAAAAAATAATGTTAGGGTGGGCTGGAAGTATTAAGTAAATTTCGAAGGTACAAGAGAAATCTACTTAATAATAATAAAACAAGGTACACCTAGTCAAAGGGATATAATGAACCTTACACCTAAATGCATATTCTAAAAATAAAAATAAAAACATAAACAAACATGCAATACAAATATAATAGATATTATTTAAGTTGTGTTCTGCAATCCTTTGGAGAGTAGAAACCATAAATTATAATTGATATTTACAACAAGTTCTCTTTCAATGTATATAATCAAATTCCAATGAAATTTCAAATCACTCAAACACCCACTCAAAACCCATATCAAGTTTGTAAGTATATCAATAAAAATCAAAACTAAAATTAAAGCTAATTTAAACTACATAGACAGAGTTATTAAAGTTAAAATAAAAAATCAAAGTAAATCTCATTTATCACTTTGATACCGTTATGAGTTGATTACCTGGAAATGAAATATTCTGATATTGGTAACTATTTCGGGATTATTGCTATAAATAATTAATATATAATTTCACACAATTATATCAATTTTCACTAATATAAATAAGTTATTTTTTTTACAAGTACATAATACATTTAAATATATATTAAAAAATTGTTTATATGTTTACCCAAACAACCCAAACAATGTCTAATGTCTAATCAAGAGCTATCATCAAGTCATTTATATTAAAAAAAAAAAAAAAAAGTGGCATCAAGCAAACCACATATCTAACCAAAGCTGTCATCCATTTTAGCATTATCATATATTAAACAAAAAGCTTTTGAAACAAAACAAACAGTGATACATCTTATAAGAAGAAATAAAACTCCAGTGAGCAAAAACTCCATTGAATGACATTGCAAATTGCGATAGGTGGAGATGGCGTGGTGCGGCTACCTTCAGTTCTTTGGTCCAGCCAACATCAACCTTCAAGCCTTCAAGCCTTCAAGCTTTTGGGCTAGGTGCGGCTTGGTGAGCAATTTGAGTGGGTTGGATTTGTTTTGATCTTTTATGCTTTAAGACTTTTGGGGTTTGGATTGATTTTATGTTATACGGTGGGTTAATTGCTTAATTTGGACTGGGCTATTTTTTATTTATTTATTTTTTAATATAGCTGTAAATTTTTAAAAACAAAAAAGTTTGACTGGGCTACTAGTGGCTCCGCCACTTAATGGAAGGCAAGTGGACTAGGATTAGGATTTGTGATTGGAATTCAGTCTGGCTAAGGCTAGTACTATTTAAAAAAAAATAAAAAAATTAGCTATAAAATTTAAAAAGATAAAAAAGCTGGCAGTCCAGCCAATACATGGCTCCGCCCCTGCTAATATATATAGAACCATTTACTCATTAAAGATTGTAGAATTAATTAGGAAATCGTGAACATACATCTTATATATCCGATCAAGACTTCACCATAAGATAAGGGAATTACGCATGTAATCATATTGATATTGCCACTTCCCATCACCACTTATTTGGAATGAAAAGCATGCACGTATTAATACTTGTATATATTGCAACTCAAGCAAACTGAACAAGTGATATGTTCACTAGTATTTGCTGAGTAATGCATCTGCATACTCCTGAACAACCTTCCAAGCCCCAATCACATGTCTTTCCTCTGTTAGGGTCGCTCCTATAGCACACCGTATAATGTATACTTTATCAACTACAGTAGGAGACATGTACACTCGGCCTGACCCATTGATCGATTCTAGCAGCTTCTGGTTTAGCACATTTGCACATTCTACATCAAGATAATTAATTATCTCCACCATTTGACCATGGTAAAAACCTAAAGCAGACCAAAGCAAAGTTTCTAGGGGCCATATAACCTCGAACCTATTATCATGTCTTAAAAGTTCTTCAAAAAGCTTTGCCATTTTGACATGGTTTCTTAAAAAGTTCCTAAGGTTACCCACGCCATAGCTTCTGAGCACAAGCCAAAGTTTCATGGCTCGGAATCTTCCGCTTAAGGTTATTTGCCAGTCTTTGTAGTCCACCACTTGTTTTGAATCCGTGGCCTTGTTTCTCAAAAACTCAGGATTAGTTGAGAGAGAATTTATCAAGGCGCTTGGATCCTTCACCCAAAGGCAGCAACAGTCCAAAGTCGTAAAGAACCATTTATGTGCATTCAAAGTAAACGAGTTTGCGCCCTCAATGCCATCAATGAAATGCCGGAACTCTGGGCAAATGCAAGCACTTCCAGCATATGCAGCATCAACGTGAACCCAAATACTATAATCTTTGGCTACTTCGCATAATGGCCCAATTGGATCAATGGCATTGGTTGAAGTTGTCCCAACTGTGGCACATAGAAAGAAAGGAACAAACCCAGCTTGAACATCTTCATGAATTGCAGCTCGTAGAGAATTTGGGCATAACCCAAATGCAGTTGACTTCGTTGTCTTGATGACTCGGAAATTCTTTGGATGGATTCCAGCAATTTGAGCTGCCTTTTGTAGTGCACTATGTGTTTGGTCAGATCCATAAACCACCAAATTTCCCATCTTGTCTCTCCCACATCGGTTTAGCATTTGATCCCTCGCCGCTCTAAGTGTACACAAAATGGCCTCACAAGTAGTCCCTTGTAATACACCCCCACCATTGCCAGAGAAAAGGAAGGACTTGGGTAGCTTAAGCATTTCTCCAAGCCAATCCATGACAATACACTCTAGTTCAGTTGCAGCCGCTGATGACATCCAATTGAACCCGACTACGTTAAAGCCGGTGCTAAGCATTTCACCAAGAAAACCTGCAATGCTACCACTTGAAGGGAAGTAGGCAAAGTAGTTTGGACTCTGCCAGTGTGTGATCCCAGGTACAATATATTTTTGCACGTCTTGAAGGATGGTTTCAATTGGTTCAGGATGGTAGGGGGCAGATTCTGGCAAGAGTTTTTTAAGGTAACCTGGCTCAACTTGGCTTAGGACTTGGTACCTCTCGATGTTTTGGTAATAATTTGCAATGAAGTCTATGATCATGTGGCCATGCCGCCTGAATTCCTCTGGGTCAAGAGGGTTAATGGGGTGAGAATCATTTTCAATATCATGATCAAACTTGAGGCTACCCATGTTCGAGATATGAAATAAATGAAGAGATTTTGAAATGGAGATAATCTTATTCCGATATTTTCTTAAAAGTAGAATCAAAGTGTCATATGCTAGTTGTGTGAGATATATTGAAGGGGAAGAAGGGTTTATAAAGACAAGAGAAATGCAATTAATTAATTATATAAAAGGTAAAGTTATTATCATTTTTATTAAAATTAAAGAACTTAACAACGTAAGGCCTAATTAGATGGTGACGTATCAATCCACTTGACACATGAATCAACTCCTTAAAAGTCACACTTAGGTCCCACTACGGGACCGGTGTTGATTTTAATAAAATATGTGTGTTTTATGATAAATGTTGTGTCCGTAGTGATAAATGTGTGTCTATGTCTATAAAAATGTTATAAAAATAAAATATGTGAATTCCGGTAACATTAGTGATATTTGTGATAAACTAAACTTTACTACAAACTACACACATGTTATAACAACTGATATACATTTTATTAAAACATACACAAATTAATATTACAATTTTTGATACATTCGACGGGACGATCCCGCCGTGGGACCTAAGTAGTTCCGACTCCTTAATTAATATTTAAATTGTTTACATAGTAAAAGAAATAAAAAAATTAAGTAATGATCGAGTCATAAAAGCGGTATGACGTGATTAGAATAACATCTCATTTACATATTCCTAACTCGTAAGTCGTAAAGTCTCTTGTCGTCGCATAAGAGGCCTAAGCTCAAATCTTGCTTACACCAAAAACCAATTGGTGTTTTGACCTAATGATAAAAAGCAATCAACATGGAGAAGTTCTATTTACTTAGACTTATAGTAGATTTTTCGGAGAGAAGACAAACCGTCTCCTTTCGTGAATAAGCCACCCAAAATTCAAATTCAGCAACTCCAACACCATCGAGAGCACATCACCAACAATAAATTTATAAGACAACCAACGATCTCACAACCATAAGTATTTATCGATCACTCCTTGTGGTTGGTTTGTAGTTTTTAATAAAGACGATTACGCAGTCTATTGGTGTACATGGACCAAATGGAAGCAAACTTGGGTCACCCCTGCGTCTCTTTCATCCTTTATGATGCATATTGATTATTTGAGCGGATGATAATTTTTTATGTTTTATGCAATCTTTGGAATTTTAGATATTTTATTGCTTTTGTAGATATTTGTAGATATTTCAAATATAGGAAAGTATTAATTATTTAAGATCTCTTTTAGAATATTTATTCACTTGATAATCAAGTTTATGGCGTCTATATATATACTTATATAGGCCAACAATATTGGATTACAATTAGTTCAACTTGTAAATTTCTTGTCGTTTCATTGGAGATTTGGGTTCAAATATTCAAATCTCGCTTACATAAAAAATTAATTAGTGTCTTAACTCAATACAAAACCAATGCAAATTCTATCATATATAGATATAATTTTTTTGGTTGAGTTTTATCCAATATTTGCAAGAGGGTTTCTCTTTATCCATTGCCTAGTTACTAGCCTATAGTTCTTAATTTCTTATAGAACTAGATATGTAAAAGATTTCTATTGTCCGTGTGCTTCAGATTTAGCTTCTACACGTTGTCATGTGCTTCAGATATATATGACCAAAAAACCAAAAAATTCACACTTACCTCTACCTCATCATCACCCACATTATCCAACCCATTATCATTTTGACCCAAGTCACCATTACTTGCATTTATCAATTCCCTACCAATATATTGAAAATACTATCACCAATCAGGGTTTCTTTGGATTTTGATTTCTTAATTCTCTCTCAAAAAAAAAAAACACACACACACACACACAACGGGTTCTTGGCCAAATATGATACTCTCTTGAACTCATTGAACCACAATTTATTGACCAATCAACCTGCCCTCGTCATTCGTCGACGTGGTGTTCCCTATGCTATCAAAGTCTCGAAGCAGTGGATTATTCATTGTTTGACCTATCATTTTAACTCTATTTGCTTGCATTATAGTCTGGATATACACTAAAAAGATCAAATACGTGAAGAATTCTGATTCACTTGCATCCGAAATTATCAAGACGCCAAGGAAAATCATTGTATTCCAAATCAAATAATCTTCGTGAATCATTTATCCCACATTTACGAAGAAAAATACAAACATGAAATGTGATAATTATATAGTGAATGGGTTTTTAATAGCGTTATAGTTGTGTATTGTATTCTATATTCATCAATTTGAAAAAATAAATAAATAAAAGACACAATATTTTTTTTTAGAGATGTAAATGGAGAGTTTTACACTGAATAAAGAAGGTTTATAAGAAAAATAAGTGGTGCCTTCTACAAACCAGAAGGTTAGTTTATATAGATATATACAGTTGTATAATTTGATCAATCTCAAGCATAAAATCGAGTAGCGTCCAAGTGTAAAAACAAATAAATTTTACGTCAGCAAAGTATATATTGTATAACACAAGACACTACAATATTTACAAATTGATGTTTAACGATAAAACATTATATAAAGACCTTTATTTATTATGTTTTTGAAACTTATCATTCATATTTATTATGGACAGAGTTTGCCTACAAACTGATTTATAGCCAGCTTACTGCAATCTACTATGTTGCAGCTAATAAGATCATCTACATGTACTTTAATTACATGACCTATTTAATGAGTCATGTGACTTCTTTCAATAATACATGTGGGTGGTCTTATAAGGTGCCACGTAGTGAATTGTAGTAAACTGGCTACACACCAGTTTGTAGCCAAACCTTGTCCATTTATTATGGTGTCTATGTAGTAAAATTTGCAGTATCTTAGATTTTCATTTGTCATGTATTGATTATAACATGTATATTAGTGTTTCACCAAAAAACTATAAATTATGTCGAGGCACACAATATTCTTCAGTTCTTATTTCCACAACTATCTACATGATTTATTAAGATTTGTACATCATAAAAATGATGCCCAACCCATGCAGCGCTGATGTTTGAGTTGTTCACCCAACCCTCGACTTTTACTTTTAACCTCCTGACCGGACATCATCTCTGTTCTCGGCTCTGTGGGTGACAATGTCGTCATAAGTCATAACACGTGCAAAAATAATAATTTTAGGGTAAAAAAGTCTGTGGCCAGCGGTCACTATACTAACCGAAATTAAAATACATATCAAATTATTAATTGCCAACCTGTCTTTTTGAAGCACACACCTAATCTCTCACAAATATCACCAAACAATTACATATCTCCCAGAGAAAAGTACTCTTAGCTTGAGGCTTATATAGCAAAACTTGGTGAAAACACAAAGTTAATTAAACAAAAGTTATTAGTACCCAGAATGGTGAAATAAAAGTGAAGAGATTTTGAAAAACATAAGGGAAATAAGGTAAATAGTTTGTTTGTGGAAGGAAAATACTTTTGTATATCGGAATGAAAGATAAATTTAGTATACTTGTTTTAAACTAATAAAACAGGTAACTTACTAAATCTACAGCTTTTTAAATCTTTACTTTTTCCATACACTAATATTATTTAATTCACTTTCAGCAAAATACATCAAAAACAATCAGCAACTATATCTTAGGAAAAATTAACAATAAAACTACCAACTCAAGATTTTCACTATAATGCTGATTGTTGAGTTGTCAAGTTGTGAATGATAGTTAATAAAGTGATATCAGTGGTGGGTCTAAATGAAAACTAATAAAAACCTATCAACTCAGTATTGTTCTGAAATTATTGTAAAAATATTGTGCTTATAACATTGCTCAAAATTAATATTTACAGTATTTTTTTAAAAATACTTAAAAAAAAATGGATTATTGAGCAAAATTCCTCCAGAGCAATGAATATATAATTATATTCTCATGCATAAAATACGGGTTGTGTCCAAGTGCAAAGACAAAGACGAAGACAAAGACGAAGACGAAGACGAAGACGTATCTCTGCCTTTCTCTACACCTCAGACTCTGTCGACACCCAAGCCTTCCTAGAAATTGAAGGCCACATTCTCCAATAGGAAATAGTATTTCTGTGTGTCACTTTTTAAAATTGTTGGTATCAATTTGAATGTGATCCCATCCCACTACCATAGTTGCAAGGGGTCATTAATCGTGGGGACATTTATATTTGTTCCAGCCAACTGTACAGTGGGACTTATATTTTCAAAGCCGTGATTAAAGAAATCTTGGCACTAATAATGAATTAATCACTTATCACAACGATATATATTTGTTTTACATGAAGTCCTCAAATATTGAGTGGTTAGAATGAATTTTGATTTCTTCATCTCACTATTTGATTGCTTCTACAAAAATCATTATCAATTTGTGTCACTGTCAGCATAAATAAGGTAGGTAGACTTCCAAGTCATCCGAGATATTTGTTACTCATGTGACTATCAATTGTGATGAAGCAAATCAAATACCCATGACAAAATTCCTAGCTTAAGAACACTACAAAAATATCTGTTTTTTAGGGCATGTCTTTTACGTCAACTAAAAAA